>OZ024790.1:7959225-8117405 GCA_964017065.1 Haliclona indistincta
ATATGGGTGGAGTCTGTCATAGAAAGACACTCCCACAGCAGAGTAGAGTACTTAATCAAGGTATGTTTACATGTGCTGGTGTTCAATTGATCATCGTTGCTCTCACACAGGCTAAAGGGCAGTTCAAGAGACGTTCCACAGCTAACGATGTGGAGATACACATACCGGTACCTGCAGATGCCGACACTCCGAAGCACAGGGTGAGTGATTGGGAGCGTGGGTGAGTGGGTGGGTGGGTGGGTGAGTGAGTGGGTGAGTTAGTGAGTGGGTGGGTGAGTGAGTGAGTGAGTGAGTGAGTGAGTGGGTGAGTGGGTGAGTGGGTGGGTGAGTGAGTGAGTGAGTGAGTGAGTGGGTGAGTGAGTGATTGTGTGGGTGGGTGGGTGAGTGATTGTGTGGGTGGGTGAGTGAGTGAGTGAGTGAGTGAGTGAGTGAGTGAGTGAGTGAGTGAGTGAGTGAGTGAGTGAGTGAGTGAGTGAGTGAGTGAGTGAGTGAGTGAGTGAGTGAGTGAGTGAGAGATTAAGAAGTGTTAACAAACAAGGCAACGATCGAGTGAGTGATTTATTGTTCTGCATAGTGCAACACTGGTTCTGCTACTTACGCTCCAGAGAAGAATGCATTGATCTGGAAGATCAAATCATTTCCGGTAAGTAGTGACATATTAACACAACCTTTACTGTGGAGTTATCAACAATACGTGTCTCTTTTCGTCAGGGCGGGAGAGAATTTGTTCTAAGAGCTCATTTCGGGCTGCCCAGTGTAGCTGCTGGTAAGTCTGCGTTGTTCCACTTTTGACACAGCTGTTACACTCTCCTTCCCTATCCAGAGGAGGGAGAAGGCAGACCACCCATTACCGTCAAGTTTGAGATTCCTTACTTCACAACATCAGGAATACAAGTAATGAGTATCACACAAACATGGCACCACTTTTAGATTCTTTTCTCTCTCTCGATCTCTCTCTCCCCTCCCTCTCTCTCTCTCTCTCTCTCTCTCTCTCTCTCTCTCTCTCTCTCTTCTCTCTCTCTCTCTCTCTCTCTCTCTCTCTCTCTCTCTCTTTCTCTCTGTCCTCTCTTTAGGTAAGATACTTAAAGATTATTGAGAAGAGTGGTTATCAAGCATTGCCTTGGGTACGGTACATCACTCAGAATGGAGGTATGCTTCACTACATTCATCTGATAATTTTATCTGACTTGTCCCCTCTTGTTCTCTTTCACTATCTTTTCTCTCTCCCTTCTCCTTTGTCTCTCTTCCTATCATATCTTTATCTCTCTCTCTCTCTCTCTCTCTCTCTCTCCAGATTACCAGCTACGAACTCAATGATACTGTTGTATATACACTGTGTACTAGCTCATCTTATAGGCTGTCAACATTAGACAATTTTAAATTCTTAATCTTATCTGCACAAGCTCTGCACTTACTGTCTGTTGTGTGTTTGTAGTGTTATAAAAATTTTACCAAAGCTAAAATTTTATTACTGTGAGTGTGCGTTAAATAGAAATGTACTCGGACCACGCCTGCCTCATGTCAGCATTCCAAAATGGCTGCAACGTCGCGATCTTTAGTAGAAGGACCTTTGAGCAAATGGACGAACGTAGTTAGCGGTTGGCAGTATCGCTGGTTTGTGCTGGACCAGAGCTCTGGAATGCTGTCTTACTACACGGTGAGCGGATTACGTGCACTCGATTACCACGCTACAAGTGAAGTGACCTTTGCTTGCAGAGCAAAGAGAAGATGACCAAAGGCAGCCGGCGCGGCTGTATAGCGCTCAAGAAAGCTATTCTGGGCATAGACGATGAAGAAGAGTCCACCTTTACTATACACGTAGACGGACGGACTTTCCACTTCCAAGGTAGGCAGCTGGTAGGCGTCAGCTATAATCAGAAACTGTGGTGCTACCATATAGCTCAGAATTCCGAGGAGAGGGAGAGATGGATGCAAGCACTAGACACTGCTATCAAGAGGCTACTGCAGCCAGTCAAGGTGAGCTCACAGCAGCACAGGGCTATGCTAGCTATGATTTTGTGGTATGCAGAGGCTGGAGTTGAATCTACCACTGGTGAAGAGAGGACTGTCAGTGGAGAACAGACTAGCTATCTGTGAGAGCTATCATGATCTACTGGTGGAGCAGATACAGGTTAGTCAAATGTGTGTTTGTGAAGTGACCTCCCACTCTCTCTCCCTCCCTTCTTCTCTCTCTCTCTCTCTCCCTCCCTTCTTCTCTCTCTCCCCCTGCCCCTCTCTCTCTCTCTCTCTCTCTCTCTCTCACACACACACACACACACACACACACACACACATTCTTCTCTCTCTTCTCAGACTCTGTCTGGAGCCATGAACACATCAGAGGAGGCTGCCAGAATCCGTCACACTGCTCAAGTATGTCACTTTCAGCTGCCAAACCAATGTATTGTTATTCTTGGTCACTCCAGGAGATGCTGGCGTCCCTGAGACAATGCATAGACATAATGAAGGAGGATCACGTGAGTAGGCATTGTATCACCCTCACACCCTCTCCTTCACCCTCCCACAGGCACAAGGTCTACCTTCGCTATCTTCACTATCCGTCACAGCAGTAGCTCCCTCAGCTGAGCAAGAAGAAGCTGTCGACAAGCTTGAAGAGAAGTTAGTAACAAGGAGTCTTTTTGTACGAATTTGATCGTGTCAAACAGGTTTAGTGAAGAGGATGAGGACGATGAGGAGGAGAGTAGCGGAGACGATGATTCTGATATATTTGTAGACGCTGAAGAAGGCCCAGCACCGATCGTGACCTCTCCCTCTCTCAGCATACCAGCACCTGAAGGAGATCCTCCTGGTCAGTGAGATTGCTGCCTGCCTCTCTCTCTCCCTCTCTCCATCTCTCTCTCTCTCTCTCATCTCTCCATCTCTCTCTCTCCCTCCCTCCCTCCCTCCCTCCCTCCCTCCCTCCCCCCCTCCCTCCCCCTCCCTCCCTCCCTCCCTCTGTGTGTGTGTGTGTGATGATGTTTGTTTGTCTCACAGATGTGGAGGAGTGCCAAGAATACTCTGAGGAAGATGACATGGGAGGTCAGTTACACTTTCACTCTTCTGCTAATAAATCGATACTGAAACACATTTAGTTAGAGGATAATGTATTTTAAAGCTAAAACTAAATTTACTATAAAAACTGTTGACAACTAGCTTTCCTTTGGTTAAAGACTAGGTTTCGTTGGTAATAATAATTATTGTTCGATGCTAGTTCGGCAACCCATGGAATGTTGTCTAAGCCTTTACACATACTGTAATGAAAATTGATTTTTATGCCCATACAATTATTTTCACTGAGCTGCTAAACTACAACTAAAACTAGATTAATTCAAACTAGCAACATTATCACACTTCACACTCATCCTTACTGTCACATTTCCCACCGTCACACTCTCACAGGGACTGTCGCTGCCAACAAGAGTCTGATCATGTACATGCTGTCGCAGGTAAAGATCGGCATGGACCTCACAAAGGTCACACTGCCGACCTTCATCCTGGAGAAGAGGTCACTTCTCGAGATGTACGCAGACTTCATGGCTCATCCAGACGTGTTTGCAACGTGAGTGAGAAATTGTAATCATACTTGTGATCAAGTTAGTTCGATACTGTGCAGTATTACTGATTATTCGGACCCTAAAGAGCGCATGGTGGCTGGAATTCGGTATTTCTTATCTTCATTTCATTGTGCTCGACAAGTATGTGGCTTTCATTGTATGAGTTCATTCCGTGCATATCACACTCACAGGGTACAATACCTAAGAAACCTTACAATCCGATTCTTGGTGAGATATTTCGCTGTTACTGGGATCTGCCCGATGGAAACCGTGTGGCGCCGACTGCCGAGGCTAAGGTACTGGTCACTACTGGTCATGGTATCAGTGATTCTATCATTGATATTATCACACAGCATGTTATCGAAAATGGTCCCGTTCCATTCTCCAACTATTGTTCAGTGACGTTTCTAGCGGAGCAGGTCTCCCATCATCCACCTGGTTAGCCCCTCCCACTATCACTTTTCTCATTCTCCCTCTCACTCTCTCATTCTCCCTCCCACTGTCACTTTCTCATTCTCCCTCCCACTGTCACTGTCTCATTCTCCCTTCGACTGTCACTTTCTCATTCTCACTCCCACTGTCACTCTCTCATTCTCCCTCCCACTGTCACTTTCTCATTCTCCCTCCCACTGTCACTCTCTCATTCTCACTCCCACTGTCAACTTTCTCATTCTCTCTACCTGGTCTCCCACTATCATCCTCCCACTGTCACTCTCTCATTCTCCCTCCCACTATCACTCTCCCACACCTCCCACTGTCATGCCCTCATAGTGACGGGATTCTACGCTGAGTGTCCGAGCAAGCGAATGTGCGTCAACGGATCGATCTATACAAAATCAAAGTTTCTTGGACTGTCTCTGGGAGTCCATCTTATCGGCACCATTACGCTAACCCTCATGGATCACGGAGAGGATTATATATGTACTCTACCCAACGCATACGGAAGGTAAAAAACTAGAACTTCATGAAATAACTGTACTACACTTTCCACAGGTCTATTTTGACGTATCCTTGGATGGAGCTAGGTGGAAAGTGTAATGTACGATGTCCTCAAAGCGGGTACTATGCAGATGTAGATTTTCATTGCAAAGTAAGATAAATAAGTACGCTTGAATGTGTTATAACCGGTCATCCCTGTAGCCTTTCTACGGTGGTCGTAAGCACAGAGTAACAGCAGATATATAGTACGTGACTAGCTTTAGTATTTGTACGGTGTGGTGACAAACTTGACAAATATTTTTTTGTAGTCATGAGTCAGAACGCAAGCCTTTCTTGAAGGTAGATGGAGAGTGGAATGGTGTAATGAACAGTAAACAGCCAAGCACCGGCAACGAGGAGTGTTTCGTCGACGTTCTGGCTCTGCCGACTATCAAAAAGAAGATACAGAAACTTTCAGCTCAGGATCCAGGGGAGAGTAAGAGACGCTGGGTGAAGGTATCGGAGGCGCTGGCTCGAGGAGACGAGACTGCAGCTACTGAGGCTAAACACGAGGTGAGTGTGGTTGTGTGGGTGATGGTGGGTGTGGTCATTGTGTGTGTTTGTGTAGTTGGAGGAGAAACAGAGAGCAGATGCACGGGAACGCCTAGCCAAAGGAGAGGAATGGCAGCAGAAGGTATGAGCTCCACCATCACTACTATCACTCTCACTACTATCACCATCACTACTATCACCATCACTACTATCACCATCACTACTATCACCATCACTACTATCACCCTCACTACTATCACCATCACTACTATCACCATCACTGATATCACCATCATTACTATCTCCATCTCTACTATCACCATCACTATTATCACCCTCACTACTTCACCATCACTACTATCACCCTCACTACTATCTCCATCACTACTATCACCATCACTAATATCACCATCATTACTATCTCCATCTCTACTATCACCATCATTACTATCTCCATCACTACTATCACCCTCACTACTATCTCCATCACTACTATCACCATCACTAATATCACCATCATTACTATCACCATCATTACTATCTCCATCACTACTATCTCCATCACGGGTATCTCCCCTCTCTGTACAGCACTTTCATCTAGAAGGTGATCGTTGGATGTTTAACACTCCATTGTCCCAGAGACTGGCGGCTCAAACTCAATAGTTGTTCATTATTGTATTATTCAAATTGACTGGTTGTAGTATTATTCTGCCTTACAACACTGAACCATATGGGACAGCATGAAAACATTAATTAACCCTCTAGTCTTTGATTTGTTCTAGTAAACATTGACGTGCCACATAAAAACAGTGATAGCATACTGAATTCAGAGTTAGCCACTCCCACTTCGCAAAGCAGTAATTTAACAAAACTAATGCTTGCCTGTAACAAATGTTTTTTGATTATAATTATAATTATTATGCTTCATGAATGCACAAAAGGTGGTGCAGATCCAAGCAGGTGACTCAGTCATAATTTTTTATGCATATCCTCGTAGTCGTACAATGATACAGTAGCACCCAAATGTACGAGGCTACATGTACATGTAGTATGATAGCATAACTAGTAGCCGCCTCGCCCTCATCTTGAATCTGCATGACGGCATAGTTACTAATGCGAAATGGAAACTCAACGGACGACTGAGTCTGATCCTGCTGAGCTAGAAGCTCTGAAGCATTCGTTCAGCTACCTGGTTAACAGCATTGATGCTGCTATTCTTCTTCCTGCCGCTTTAAGAGTTCCCTACCCCAAATTTCTAGCAGACTCTCGCTAATCCAGATGATGCTCAATGTACAGATGATGCTCAATGCTCATACACACGTAATGAGATTCACAAACCTATAATAATATTCATTTTGTAACCGAATTGATGTGACCAGCAATTCACTGAATTCAGCAATATTCTGTATTATTGACAATCATAATTATTATTTAATTTTTATTCACATTAATTTGATATGCTTGTAGCCTTGCAGTGAGCCAACGCCCAAAATTAATTCGTGAGCTGCGGTGTCACAGGAAATTCTGCCGCTGGGAAATTGGAAATTTTGCCGCTGCGGCAAATTTTCCTAGGAAATAATTATGGCAGCGTGGTGTCGGGTGAGCGGCAGCATTTCCTAGGAAATATAGCCGCGTTTAGGAAATGATGCCGCTCACAATACGAAGTTCGTTAGTAATGCTGAGGGAGCATAGCGAGCGATCTACGGCCTATTTGGACTAACACTGACAACTCGAGCAACTTGCAAGATGCCCAAGTCGTCTGTCTCATGCAAGTGGAGTCGTGGAGGCCTAGGCCAGATTACTGCACGATTGTAGAATCTACATAATAACATACAGTAGCTAGTAGCAGTCATTGTCTGTCACTGAAGACTGAAGTGTCAGCATCCAAGCAGTATTGAGTAACACGTACATCTCACTCATGCAGATAATGCACCGTGACTCCCTGTCTCATCAATCTCAGCACCACACTACAGTAGTTCATGTCATGTGTCATAGCCGACAGCCTTGATCAATGATGATTGAACAGTAACACAAACAGAACTCAGTCATAAATTTGTGAATTCTAGTATTAATTTTTATAAATATCTCGTTCTCTCTCTTGTCATGCTAGAACCACATTGTTTCAAAATCCAACTCTTCATTGCACAATTGTTGAGTGACTATATGCTTGTTATACTTCTGTTGAGATTGTGATAGTCGTCTCTCGCTCAGACTGCAGCAAGGAAATAACCCGTAGATCGCTCGCTATGCTCCTAGGCCCTCAGCAGTATACTAACGAACTTCGTATAATTATTGTGAGCGGCATCATTTCCTAAACGCGGCTATATTTCCTAGGAAATACTGCCGCTCACCCGACACCACGCTGCCATATTTCCTAGGAAAAATTGCCGCAGCTGCAAAATTTCCTAGCGGCAGAATTTCCTGTGACAGCAGCGTTTCCTAGTGACAGAATTTCCTAGTGACAGAATTTCCTGTGACAGCGGCATCTTGCGAAACAATGGCGAGTGTTTTCGGAGGCTCGTTTCTCGTAGTACTGCTAAGTATTGCAGGTGAGTACTGTAGTAACGCGTTGCACTAATCTCATACAATTTCACCAACAGGTGTCTTGCAAACTTCAGTCGCGCAAGGTAAACCACAGCTACAAAAAAGTATTTTGATTTCTGGTTCGTAGATATTAATACGCCGTGCTCCGTTGACGGTGCGCTACGGCTAGTGGGTGGAACGGCAGTAGACGAAGGAAGAGTTGAAGTGTGTCACAACTCTGTCTGGGGAACAGTGTGTGACGACTTATGGGACACCCTAGACGCACAGGTCGTGTGCAGGCAGCTGGGATACGCCACAACTGGTATGAGTAATAATAATTATTATAATACGATCAGAGAGACTTTTAACGCTGCTATATAGCTGTCACTGCTCGTACCAACGCTTTTTTCGGACCAGGCACTGGAGCGATACAGTATGACAACGTACAGTGCTCTGGTAGCGAGGTGCGGCTTGAAAACTGCGCCAAGTTGACCGTCCACAACTGCAATCACAACGAAGATGCTGGAGTCACGTGCGGAGGTAAGTCGCATTTAACAGTATCACTGGACATGTAGCCCTTGCTATTTCTTTCATTAGGTCAATGTGTGAATGGAGCCTTGAGGTTAATAGGAGGCACACTCAGTTCCCAAGGAAGAGTCGAGATCTGCAGCAACAACAACGCTTGGGGCACCGTGTGTGATGATTCTTGGGGCACTCCCGATGCTCAAGTGGTCTGCAGGCAACTGGGCTATGCTACAGCAGGAGCCACAGCTCACAGCTTTGCATTCTTTGGTGCTGGGACTGGATCCATCGTGTTGGACGATGTCGCCTGCGCAGGCATAGAGGCTACTCTTTTATCCTGCAGTCACAGTGGAGTCAACATTCACAACTGTGGTCACAGTGAAGATGCCGGAGTCTCCTGCCCAGGTAATAACATAGTTATTGTTTGCAGTGAGTATTTGTATCATTTTTCAGCGTCATGCGGTACTATTGGCGCGATAAGGCTGACTGGAGGTTCCTCAGATGGACAAGGAACAGTGGAAATCTGTGGCTCTAACGGTGCCTGGGGTTCTGTATGTGATGATTCCTGGGGCATACCTGATGCTCAAGTGGTCTGCAGGCAACTAGGCTATGCTACATCAGGTAACAAGTAATTTTTAACTCTCTTAACTTCTCTGTTTTCTCTATAGGTGCTGTTGCACACAGTAATGCTCAGTTCGGTTCAAGAGCAGGAATAATACAAATTGATGACGTCGGCTGTGTTGGCACCGAGTCCACTCTCCTGGCATGTCCTTACAGAACAAACCACAATTGTGCAAAATCTGAGGATGCTGGTGTAACATGTCCTAATGGTTAGTCTCCATAATACGTACAGCTGAAAACCTTCACTATCTATCTCAACCAACAGCTAATGCAGGTTGTATCAACGGTGCCCTGCGCCTGAGAGACGGCACTACCATCACTGAGGGTAGAGTAGAAGTGTGCAATGGAGGAAGTTGGGGTACAGTTTGCGATGACTTATGGGACAACGTAGATGCTCAGGTAGTATGTAGACAACTGGGATTTGCCAGCACAGGTACACCATGAAGAGACAGCATGATGATTGATTGAACGAAATTTATTCTTCTGCAGGAGCAATGGCTCAGAGTTTTGCACACTTTGGTCAAGGTTCAGGTCCGATAACTCTGGACAACGTGCAGTGCACTGGTACTGAAACTAGTCTTACATCTTGCACACATGGCGGCATCGGAGTTCATAACTGCGGTCACAGTGAAGACGCAAGTGTGATCTGTCAAGGTAATCTACCTGTCTGGAATTATATTTGCAATTCTGATTTGGTATGCAATGCTCAATGCTGTCTACTGTCCATTACAGGAGTCTGCACCAATGGGGACGTGAGGCTTGTCGGTGGAACATTAGCTAACTACGTGTTTGGTCGAGTGGAGTACTGTGATGGATACCAATGGAGCACTGTATGTGATGATTCTTGGGACAGCAATGACGCTGAAGTGGTCTGCAGACAGCTTGGCTTTGCAACTATAGGTATGTATGTAGATGTGATATCATCTTGTCATGTTCTCCGTGCATAAGAAGAGGAACCAGTTCAGCTAGTGCACAAAGAGCGCTTCGTTAAACAAGCAATCACTTTGTTTTCCTCCGATCGTACAGCAGTTATTGCCAAATCATTTTAACAAGCATGAATGATTGTCATTGTATAAATAGTAGTTATATACCGATCAGGAGATGCTTAAGCGATTTAAAGCCCGCGGGCGTAGCCCAAGGGCTTTAAATGCTTAAACACCGACTGTGAGGTATAACTACTTTAAACCATAGTGCACTGCTTGCCTAACGTCTAGCTCGCTACCTTGCGTCGCAGGAAGACCGCAGGGCAGCCCGAGCGCCGTTTGTTTGTGGATTCTCGAACGCGGCGGCCATCTTGAAACGCGTGCAGGCTGTACACGATTTATAGCCTTCATTAACGGTCGTTACATCAAAGAGAATTATTCATACTATGGTTTAAATAACTTTATTTGTCCTCTACTGTACATTGCACCAATGGGGTGCAAGTATAAAAAGCGTCATAGTATCAATTTAGGTACCGGTACACATAATGACAAAAAAATTTAGGAGCACATTATTTTACATAATTATTGCTTGTATACAGGTGCTACAAGCTGTGGCTCAGCCTGCTTTTTTCAAGGAACAGGGAATATTGCACTGGATGATGTGGCTTGCATTGGAAGCGAAAGCACTCTAGCATCATGTGGGCACAGTGGAATACACTCTCATAACTGTGGTCACAGTGAAGACGCTGGTGTTATTTGTATAGCTGGTAAGCTGTAGTATAGTCTTTGTGCATGCAAAGTTGATGTAAACTTTCATCGTACAGCGGTTTGTAACAATGGAGATGTGAGATTGGTTGGAGGGACTGTAGCTAATGAAGGAAGAGTGGAGATCTGCAGCAATGGTGCGTGGGGCACAGTGTGTGACGATGCCTGGGGCTCACCAGATGCTCAAGTGGTCTGCAGACAACTGGGATACCCCACTGTTGGTACGAATACTTTACCCAACACTGCTTCTCCACTTCACTCTATATCCACAGGTGCTGCTGCCGTCTCTAATGCCCAGTTTGGTCAAGGAACTGGAAGCATTGTTCTTGATAATGTGAACTGTGTTGGCACTGAGACCATGTTGCTGTCTTGCTCACACAATGGAATAAATAACCACAACTGTGCGCACTCTGAAGATGCTGGTGTCAGATGCTCAGTCGTAGGTAAGAGCTAGGTAGAAAGGTGTGATAATCAAGCACTGTGTTGTCTGCAGGGAGTTGCGATGCAGAGGGAATCATCAGGCTCGTTGGAGGCACCACCAATACAGGCAGAGTTGAGGTATGCTCCGG
The DNA here is from genome assembly GCA_964017065.1 of Haliclona indistincta. Classification (NCBI taxonomy): domain Eukaryota; kingdom Metazoa; phylum Porifera; class Demospongiae; order Haplosclerida; family Chalinidae; genus Haliclona; species Haliclona indistincta. The sequence goes on from OZ024790.1 coordinate 7,970,173, forward strand.
AGGATTTTGGGGCACAGTTTGTGACGACTCATGGGGCGTAGCTGAAGCGCAAGTGGTCTGTAGACAACTCAGCTTCTCACCAGAAGGTACATCACGTCATCGACCAATCACTTGCATTTTATAACATCTTTTTTCCAATAGGAGCTATTGCTCGTGGTAATGCTTTCTTTGGGCAAGGAACAGGTTCTATTGTGATCGACGATGCGCAGTGCACCGGCAGTGAGAGCGCTCTCATCGCTTGTCAGAACACAACAATGCACAACTGTGGTCACTCCGAAGACGCTGGAGTAGAGTGCCCAGGTAATGGCGACAATACATGCACACATTGCCCTTACTCCTCTTCTTCCTTCAGATACAACTTGTGTTCACAACAGTCTTCGTCTAGTCGGCGGCAACAACGTCACAGAGGGAAGAGTAGAGGTCTGTTTGAACGGAGTATGGGGCACAGTGTGCGATGACTCTTGGAATGCTCCTGATGCTAAAGTAGTCTGCAGACAACTGGGTTATGCATATGAAGGTAATGTATAGTCACACTATTGTGCTGAAATTCATCAAATTTATTACACAGATGCTGTCGCAAGATCTTTCGCTTTCTTTGGACAAGGCTCAGGACCAATAAGTCTCGATGATGCTGCTTGTACTGGCGATGAAGACGCTCTTGTAAACTGCTCAATAAACTTTTCTCATAACTGTTTTCACACTGAGGATGCTTCGGTTACTTGCAAAGGTGATCAAAACCCTCAATAATTTTATGATAAGAAAATGCATTACTAGTGATGTACTTTAGGTTTCTGTGACGAGGGCAAGATCATGCTTGTTGGAGGTGACGGACCCCAGGAAGGCCGAGTGGAAATGTGTATCAATGGTGTGAGAGGCACATTGTGTGATGACTCCTGGGACAGCAATGATGCTCAAGTAGTCTGCAGGCAGCTTGGATTCTTGGAAACAGGTAAAAATATGTCAAATGCATATCGTCTGACATTGTTCAAATAATGCACAAACAGGTGCAATGGCGTTTGGCAATGCACAATATGGACAGGGAACGGGAGCCATTGTTGGTGATGATTTTATATGCACTGGTAGCGAGGACAATCTTCAGGCTTGCAGCTTTATCACTAATCACAACTGCCTTCATAGTGAAGATGCTGGCGTGTCATGCCAAGGTGAGACAGATCTCGACCACATACTAGTGTATCATGAATCTGTTGCACGCAGAGGGCTGCAGTAACTTTGGTGAGATTAGGCTCGTTGGTGGTAGCAGTGCCAAAGAAGGCCGAGTAGAAGTGTGTGATGGAACAGTATGGGGCACAGTCTGTGATGACTCTTGGGGTGCACCTGATGCTCAAGTGGTATGCCGACAACTGGGATTTATCTCAACCGGAGCCATTGCTCGAACACAAGCTTTCTTCGGCCAAGGTGTTGGACCAGTTACATTTGATGATGTGGGTTGCACAGGAAGTGAGATGTTCCTCGCAAACTGCTCTCGAGCATCCACTCACAACTGTGCACACACTGAGGATGCTGGAGTAACATGCGCTGGTAAGTGACAGTGTAGTTCGCATTGTACAACACTTGATGTATGTGTGCTTTATGCAGCCGTATGCTTGGACGGAGATGTGAGATTGGTCGGAGGAGCCAATGAAATGCAGGGACGGGTTGAAGTTTGCATGGGAGACCAATGGGGCACAGTGTGTGACGACTCCTGGGGCACACCAGATGCTCAAGTGGTCTGTAGGCAACTAGGATTCTCAACCATCAGTAAGTGCAATAGTATAATTATGCAGAAGACTGCACTGTAATGCTCTTTCATTCCAGGCGCTACTGCTCACAGTTTTGCTACCTTTGGACAAGGCACAGGTGGAATCTTTCTGGATGATGTCGGGTGCAATGGGAATGAGAACAATCTGACATCATGCACATACAATCCCAACCATAACTGTGCTCATTTTGAAGATGCCGGAGTGACCTGTCACGGTGCGTTACGTTTTACAGTTTTGAACTATGTGACAATGTGGTTCTGTAGCTCCTTGCAGTCCCAATGGTGCTCTGAGACTGGTGGGTGGAGCAAACAACACCCAAGGTCGAGTAGAAATATGTGAAGGAGTGTGGGGAACAGTGTGTGACGACTCGTGGGGATTCGAGGAGGCTCAAGTAGTCTGCAGACAAATAGGATTTGGTACTTCAGGTAATGAACTTAATCAGTACAACTCTGAATTTAACTTTTTTCTTCTACTATAGGTGCTGAAGCTCGTGGTAGTGCATTCTTTGATCAAGGAACAGGTCCCATTCTAGCCGACGACTTCATGTGCTCCGGTGCCGAGAGTTCTCTGACTCAGTGCACTTACAACTCAATGGACAACTGTGCTCACTCTGAAGACGCTGGAGTTGTGTGCCCAGGTAATGCATGAAAATGTACGAAGAGTTTACTATGCATTGTTTTCTCGCAGGACCACCCGCTCAAGGAGAAGTGAGGATATTCGGAGGCACCACATACCAGAGAGGAAGAGTAGAGGTCTACTTTGGCTCTGCCTGGGGAACACTTTGTGGTCTAACCTTCGACACTGAGGAAGCTGAAGTCACTTGCAGAGAACTGGGAGTGTCGGTGGTGACAGGCACGTCATGATCAATACCTGATATAGCTGTATTGTAAATTGTTTTTGTTGAGCAGGTTCTGTTGCTTTTGGAGGAGCTAACTTTGGTCAAGGAACTGGAATAGTATACACTGCTACCTGTACAGGCAACGAGACCAGCCTAGCACAGTGTGCCATAACACCTGCAGGTAGCTGTGGACATGACCAAGATGCTGGAGTTGGCTGCCCAGGTAAGAAGGCAAATTGCGTAAATTTAAAAAGCCGACTTTTGTGTTATAGAGCCTTGTACCACTGAGGGTGATCTGAGACTGGTTGGTGGATCCAATGCAACCGAGGGAACCGTAGAGATATGCTTCAGAGGAGTATGGGGCACAGTATGCGATGATCAGTGGGGACTGCCTGATGCTCAAGTGGTCTGCAGACAGCTTGGCTACATCACAGATGGTAAGTGACCAACTATTGTGCTGAGTGACGGAGCTCTACAATATATTGCAGGAGTCGCAGCTTATACTGGAGCTCATTTCATCCAAGGATCGGGCCCGGTCCAGTTTACCAGCGTACAGTGTACAGGATCAGAGCTCAACCTACAAGACTGCATGAGCGTGTCGAACAACATGTGTGGACACAACAGAGATGTTGGAGTCACCTGCCCAGGTAACTCAAGATATGTGTGAAGAGCTTGACTGTTTGTGGTGTGGTGCAGGTGTGTGTACTGAGGACAGCCTCAGGTTGGTCGGTGGTTCATCACCAACTCAGGGACGTGTGGAGATTTGCCGAGGCCAGGAGTGGGGTACAGTGTGTGATGACTTCTGGGGCACACCTGATGCTGAAGTGGTCTGTAGACAACTTGGTTATGCTACTACAGGTAAGATAAGACATCACTAGACAATGAATACCCGCTTCTCTCTCAATGATATAGGTGCTGTAGCTCACAGCTTTGCAACATTCGGTCAGGGGACTGGTCCCATCTTCCTTGATAACGTTCAGTGTACTGGCACTGAGGAAACCTTGATCTCGTGCCAGCTTCTTACCAATCATAACTGTGGTCACTTTGAAGATGCTGGAGTGACCTGCCAAGGTGAGAACAGATGATGGTTGGCTTTGCAATTCAACCTATTTTTCTCGCAGAGCCATGCGGTCCTGAGGGATCACTGCGTCTCGTAGGCCCATCATCTGCATGGGGACGAGTGGAGGTGTGTCTGAATGGAGTATGGGGCACCGTGTGTGATGATCAGTGGGGAATAGCAGACAGTGCTGTGGTCTGCAGGCAGCTCGGATTTAACCCTAATGGTCAGCAAACCACCTCACCATCTACTGCCAGTCACTAAGCTCCACAGGTAGCAACGCCAGAGGAAATGCCTTCTATGGACAAGGAACAGGACGACCCATACAGTTGGACGATGTGGCTTGTGTTGGTAATGAGCAGTTCCTAGTCAACTGCTCATATAATCCAAACAACAACTGTGGTCATAGTGAAGATGCTGGCGTGGAGTGTGCTGGTGAGTTAAACCAGATCAGCAGCAATAATTATGCCTCGGTGGGCGGAGCCACGAGGCATACAGTAATCGTGCGTGTCCGTCTGTCTGTCTGTATGTCTGTCCGCTCTAGTTCTGAAAGACGGCGAAGAATCTGCTGGTGGTAATTGCAATATCGACATAACATGTTAAGGGTGCAGGTTCACTCCCACGCATGTATTAAATTTTTTGGCTGGTTGCTAGGGGACTGTATCTCAGAAACTACTGCTGATATTCCAAGAAACCAAAGACCTATGTTACAAGTAATAAAAACATTTTAACCAAAATGGAAGAGATTTAGGGTTGGTACATTTATTGAAAAAGTATGGAAACAAGATTTGAAATGAAAAGGATTGTAACAATACAGTGAACCCTCACTAATCCGAACAACCCTAATCCGTACCCTCGCTAGTCCGAATGGGGAAATTTGATTGTGAATATCATTATAGGATTGTGAATCTCATTACATGTACATGAATATAATTAGCATTGTTAGCTATCTGTATCATCTACATGTTTTTGCTAGTCCGAACAAATTCACTAATCCGAACAGTAGCGGCCCTAGCGGGTACCAAGGTGTTCGGATTAGCGAGGGTCTACTGTAGCAGTGTAATGCTACCTCCCTATTCAATTAACCACAACTATCGAAAGCAGTTAATTTAGGGAGGTAGCATTACACTGCTATTGTTACAATCCTTTTCATTTCAAATCTTGTTTCCATACTTTTTCAATAAATGTACCAACCCTAAATCTCTTCCATTTTGGTTAAAATGTTTTTATTACTTGTTTCTTTTCTTTTTTTATTAATGACTTAGTTGGCACTTATGCTAATACGGTGTATAAAGAAAACTAAGTGCCGGGCAGCTCGGCAATAATGCACTCAATCGACTCTGCAGTCTGCACTGCATGCAACACGTACCATGCAACATTAGCTAAGCTTAAGCTAGCATTCTTACAAGCCTGAACAGACAAATCAGGTGTAACAGTGACGATTTGCTCGTTGTCTGCTGTGAACAACACTGCTAGTGGCAGCAGCACTCGCGTTCCAAGCAATTTGTACTAAGGTGCGCTTGTATTAGAATAATTACATACACGGGCGTGCGCGAGTAGGCGTAACCTAGTAAAACAAGGAGTCTGAATATGGACCAAAAATCGCTGTTTTCTTGAAAATACTCGCTTCTGCTAGTGTTTTAGGCTTAAATAGATATCAGTTGCACTGCTCCCAACGACTAGTGTAGTTTCTGTGTAGGTTTTGTCTTGAATAGCTCACTAGCCACGGCGCTAGGCTCTCTGAAGAAGAAGAAGAAGAAGAAGAAAGAAGATGAACAAACGGGTGACCACGTGAACTCTGGTTTACCACCTTAGACCTGGTTTCTTTTGCTTCTGAAGGTCTCTTTGTAATCGCACAAATCGTGCAAAGAGCTTCAGAACGTTAGATTAGCTTGAAATGCCCGTACGGCTAAGATATGGCAGTGCCGTAGTAGTACCTGCAGGCGAGACGCCATCTTTTCACGCCCATAGCACCTGGCCTTATAGTCTTTATTAGTAGACTCATTGTAAGCGCTTATCTCTTAGGATAGCCCCTAGGTAGTTAAAATACCCCTGATATCGTCAACAGCCAAGATATACGTGACATTATTGCGTTTAGCCTAAGTGTAGCCGCCATCTTGTTTTCCGCCCAACCCTAAATATGCCACGACTACCGCGTGGCATAATAAGACTGGTGCAGGCTGTACACATTGCAAATTATGAGCGCTGAAAGTGACGGGCGCGGCTAGATACAACGCTTAGGCTAGTTGCTGCGTGCAGTTTGCTTGCCTATCGATAGGCCGCATCTAATAATTATAGCAAATTTCAGCAATGCAATGTTAGCCATCGCGGAGCGACGAGCTCACCCTGTGAAGTTTGAGCACGATCGATAGTAAACACTTTTTCTTTAGTTGTGTGAAAAGTACGAAGCTAAAACTGCTCAAGCAAGCTCATCTGCCATCTGTGCAGGTATTTATGCGATGATTTCGCCGAGCGCTGCTCGTACGCGATATTACAGTCATGTGCTGCCAGACGGCACAGCCTGCGTTGCTGTACGAGCAGCGCTCGGCGAAATCATCGCATAAATACCTGCACAGATGGCAGATGAGCTTGCTTGAGCAGTTTTAGCTTCGTACTTTTCACACAACTAAAGAAAAAGTGTTTACAATCGATCGTGCTCAAACTTGCTGAAATTTGCTATATTAGATTTAGATGCCTATCGATAGGCAACCAAGCACGCAGCAACTCTGTCTGCACGAATACCCTTGGCTAGAAATATACAGCTACTTGCTATAGTCATGAATATCATTAATTCTGGTAAGGTAAAATTATATTGCCTACGGACTGGGATTGGACACTAGCTCACGTGAGCGCATAGTAACAATACATTTTTGGTGCGTGCACTCCGCGTTGCGCTTGACCCAAATGCCGCAATACATTTAGCGAGCAGAAAGTCGTGAAATTTGTGTACCTCTACTGCAAACACTAACTGTTTTTAGTGTACGCTGTTGCTTTATAATTATTCTTCACGTTGATCGATGTGGTGTAGGCATGTTTTTCAGCGCTTAGGGCGATACTGCAGTGCAGAATTCGTACTTGTTAGTGACCTTTTTTGTGTACCTCTAGATGCAACATGACAAATATCCGAATAAATTCAATACCTCGGAGCTACTGTTAGATGATTCGAATATGGATTAGGCTATAATCTGTATGCAGACAAAGCGTTATCTCGTCGCAAAACGCCTTTGATTCGGGCAGTTTTTGTATTAAGTAATACTGTAACCATGCTGAACCACGCTGTATCCAAGGGCAAAATTGACTTCCAGCGCAACACGGTGTGTACCTCTTTGACAACTGAGCTAGCTGGGGAGGAGCACGTGACCTTAACCCGTGCACCCACGCGTTGACGACCAGGCCACGTCAACTCGTTGTTGGGCGTGTCACTGTAGGCGTGGTTTCTTCTGGTCTGGAACGATGGCGATTTTCGAGCGCTCTTGTACGCAGCGTTTCCGGATTGTGTGACTGATTGCAGCTATCCAGGTACATTTAGATGACTGCGCCAGTAATTCCTACCAGTTCTAAATGCTTGCCATTGACCAATAGACAGAAGTGCAGCTAGCTATCTCGCTTGCTCGCTCGCTTCATCCTCTTGCAAGCGGCTCAGGCCCCTTCGGCTAGACACACACAGACACTACAAACATTATCTTATCATCAACACAGTTCATATCTGTCTCCTTAAAAAGAAAAAAAAAAAAGAGTTCTTCAGTCGCTAGATCCTTTGATCCTCAAAGGCCCGAAACCGGAAACTTGTAAAGATGAAAGTTCCGCTTCCGTGCCGACAGAGGGGGTGGTTTCACGGTACTTGAATGCCGCCTGCATCTCATTTCCTGTACAATAACCATTATAACTTGTGTTATTAATAATTATTAAAGTGGGCACTTACCATGAATACTAAGTAGGGTTGTATTTTTACAACTTTTCAGAGCTCAAAGAGGTACACGGAAATGCCCAGTGTCCAATCCCAGTCCATAGGCAATATAATATCTATGGGTAAAGTGGCCTAATTTCGGTCACCGCCTATTTCCGGTCACTTTGCGGGAAACCCATCGCCCTGGAAAGAAGGGGCTTTGAATCCAGCAGCCAATATGCTGCCTTCGTAGCGGCAACATCTCAGTACCACCACAGCCAGACTGAGGCTAACTGACTACCTTCCTGTTGGTATAATCGGCACCACTCTGAACCTTTGTATGCTTGACGAAGCTGAAGTAAATAAAGCACCAAGGGTGCAGATGCCTCGGTGGAATGCCACCATTTCACATACAACAGCTGCAGCTATTATTATACCTTGTACAATGCAGTATAATAGTTATGCAATCAGAAGCCAATCACTAGTTCAACTGGGCGTGTCTAGTTGGAGTGCAGGGCACCGCACAAAACAAGAGCGATCGAGACATAGTGTCCATAGCTTGCTTACACCATTTCTTTAGACATGCGCTGCTATCCTGTAGTGAAGTTCTAACCTATCAGCTTCTAGGCAGTCAATTGTGGGTAGTTTTGTGCTACGGCGAACTCTAGATCGCCAGCAACTGCCATCGATCGCGAGGTAAGCAAATTACGCCATAACTCAAGAACGAAGCTTCATATACAAGTCTGCCACGCTGTTCATACACTCACTGGCTGCAAGGCAGCCAGCTTTAGACAACTTTGTCTCCTCAGAAGTCTACATCACCACCAACAGCCATCCAGGTGTGCAATTCACGCGGTAACTTACGCACTAAGCTTTAAAATCAAACTTCTGAAAATACAAATCTGAGCAAGTATCAATTTCTACCCGTGTTGCTTGTTTCAGCGCTTAGTTTTCAGCGAGCGCCGAGAAATCGTTGCGACAGACAGACAGACAAACAGAATGACACCACGATTACTGTATGCCTCGTGGCTCCGCCCACCGAGGCATAAAAAGAGAACGTAGCCTTATGAATTTTAATTCTTAAAAGAAGATATAACTCATTAGCAAACTAAGCTTAAACTAAAGACTGAACACATTGATGAAAATGCAGAGATAGTAGTATCCAGCTATCTTCAGCTATTTCGAGCTGGCAGATGCCTGTATCATGGTAGGTGGAGCTCATTTTAAGCTCTGCGTGGGCGGTGACATTGAAAAATTGCTTTTACAAATTTTTCTGGCACGAAAACAAATAAAATCATGCAGACAGCTTTGAAAGCGGCAGGAGACGACCATAGCTGATTGTAGCGTGGCACACATTTTTGGAAATCTCTACAGCACTTTGCATTTAGACCAACTATAGCTGTACCAAGAATCCGTGCCAGAAACATCTGCTAAATGCAATCATTATACAAAAGTACTGCTTACTGAGAATAATAGAATGCTATAGGATGCTGAACACATCTATTTCTAGCAAAAACAGCTCGTCGCTAGCATAGAAAGTCGTTTTTCAAAGTGACCGGAATTACCCAATTTAACACCGATTTTAGCTATTTATGGTTACTAGTTTTTATTAATTCTTGCATCGATTCTTCATCGATTCTACCCAGGCCTGCTTTAGCAGACGGGGCTGGGTACGAGACTAACACATATCATATGCTTTATCATCTCATTTTTTTTTATTTGCAGGGTAGCATCAGCACAAAGAGTAGTGGAATTAAAGCATAATAATTATTATATTAATATTAATATTATAATATTATATTATTAATATATTTATATTGCCTATTGTTTATAATGACTTACTAGTGTATTATTTATTACTACTGCTGTACTTTCATAGATAGGTATTTTATATAGCTTCTAAATTGTACTGTAAAAAGTGAAAAAAAAATTGTCAAATTAGGGTGTGGTTCAGAGAATGGTGTGGTCCCTTCTGCAGAGATGAATTCGAAATATCTGGGCTAGACAGTCATTCCTTATCTGCCTCGTGCCTATGGTAGTTAATCAACCAGGGATTCCAATTCCAGTTCTATTCCAAGCAACCTTGCTGACCATTATACTCAATACCATTTTTCACAATCTTCTCATTGAGAATAAATGGCTTTTATCGAATTACTGCCAACATGTATACATACTGTAGTCATGGTTACTAAACACCAAATGAACAGTGTTGCAAAATATGACGCTATGTTGAATGCAGTACCATGCTATCCTTTTATAGTTCTCAGAGACTGCCTATTACTGATCGTGGTCACCTGGAGGTGTTAAAACTGCTAGTAGCCCATGGAGCTGACACACAGCTGAAGGATGGGGTATATAACATGACATGTCTCCATCTTTCATCACATATCTTCCTCAAATTGCGTACTGAAGTCTATGTGTGTCTTTATCGATCAACTGAAGTTAGACAAGTAATAAGAATATTAATTTTTTAACAAAATGAAAGAGATTTAGAGTTGGTACATGTACATGTAGTTCTCATCTTGCCACTATTAAGTAACGTGTGTTGAAGTCAGGATCATAATATATCAGTCTGTTGTCCTCTGAAATCATCAGCTAGTTCTTTTTATTATCATGAGAGTATAATGATATCTTATACACATGCATGCATCGTACCAATTACCTCACATTATGTCATCCCTGCACTTGCATGTTTGCGTGGACTGCATGGCACCTGCATACTCCGCCTCACTTTTGACTTTGGTCTTAAGAATGTCATCAATGCATGAACAAATTTAACAAGGTCTCTCTTGTAAAACCAAGCAGTTGTAATGCAATGCTTGGGTTTACAAATGTATAGAAAATGCAGAAGGCCACAATGTCATTATAACTACTAGACTTTGTGGCAATTAATACAACCCACAATGGAGCAGTTGTAAGATTCCCACTACTAATCAGCTCAGTAAAAAAAAAACACAGCTAAGCTGCTCTGAAGCATGAATTTGGTACTTTTCACTTTTCTTATTTGACATTCAGCTAAGTTTCAGTTTAATTTTTGCTAGTAAGAGACAGGCTAGGATAACTTAAAACAGCAACTTTTGGCTAGTGATCTTTGTAGAACCAGAACTTGTCTAGTGACGATCCAGTAGTGTTTCCTGTAGGAAGTCACGACATTACTATGGTATTGAAGCACATTAACTTTAGTATAATAAACACCTCCATACGCTCCTGACACCACTATAACCACAGCTGGAGCTGATAGTTGTGTATCGTTTCAAAATGCTGCCTACAAGATCTACTGTGTTGATACTTGTCACCCTGTGGTTACAAACTTGCTCTGGAGACAATGGCAGTGGAGGAAAGACAACTTTACACTTCTCCTATATCACCACAGTCACTGGGGATCTCACCATAGCTGGGGCTATACCAGCTGTGGATCTTGCTCTGGAGCAGATCAACAACAGGACAGACATCTTGCCCGACTACACACTCAGCTATACTATGATCAGAGACTCTAAGGTATTGAGAAATAGACCCAGTTACAAAAACTTGCTCTAGGCGCTAATCGGCGCGAATTTTTGGACCGCCAAGTACATTGACGGTATTGTGCTGCAGGTAAAACTATCTATGGTAAAGCACACGACCGGCATTCGTTTCTTTGCGCGCTCGGCCGCCGGGCTACTTTCTACTTGCAAGTGTTTACATTGCAGTTAATAGAAACTGCTCCAGTTTTGCTGTGTTCTAGTAAAATCGAGCAAAATTTCACTCTATAGATTTATGTGTAGTCCAGGCTAACAATGTTTTAACTTGCTTACTTGCAGTGTGATCGTGGCGCATCTTTAGATGCATTCATGGAGGATTTTAGAAATTCTTCTCAGCCAACATACGTATCTCTCCAGTGCTGTGGATGTTCTACTGCTACTGTCCCTGTCGCTGAAATCAGCCATTACTGGAACATACCTCTTGTATGTTGACAATAGCACAGCTATGTACACACTATTGTTTCCATACAGATCTCTTCTGCTGCTGGAGATTTTGAACTAAATGATCCAAATCGTTTCAGAAACTTCTTTCGAACACTTCCATCTTACGAATTTGTTGCACCATCATTGCTCAACATCGCTCAGCAATTTGGATGGAGGCAAATGATCGTATTAACTCAAGCTGAAACAGTATTCACAATGGTATAAGTGGATATTAAAATCTCTTTCTTTACCCTTATTGTATATTTTACTAACAGACAGCGCTAAGAATGAGAAATCTATTTCTATCCAATGGAATGTATCTTGACTCATCAACCATGATCAGCACTAATGCAAACCCATTTCCCTACCACACAGTGTTCAACTGGGTGAGTTTTATACATAAAATAAGGATATTGATGCACAAATTAATCTTGTCCTTCCTGGCACGTTCAAGTCAGATCCACAACAAGTACATACGATTTACAAAGATTTTAACTTGGTCAACAAATGCCAAAGTTCCTGAGATGAAACAAGCTATAAAACACGTACACATGTTTCTAACATCACAGATACAACATCCACGTTTTAGAAACATTTTTACACTGTTGCAGGGAAGAGATTACAGAATCATTGTCATCAATGCCTTTCAAGTCCATGCTGCAAGAATCCTTTGTGAGGTGATTGAGAATCCTTATTTGTGTCAGTTTGTGAGGTAACCTCGAACAACAAATACGTAAAAAAACTGCTATGTTTGACAATCAACACTTGACAGTGATTTTAATGTAGGCATCGTTTAGAGGAATGATGGCACCTAGATTTGTGTGGCTAATTCCCAGTTGGTATGAGAGAAGCTGGTGGAGACTAGACTATGGGAACTCTACCTGCACACCACAAGTAATGAAGAGAATACTCAACAACAGCCTCACCTATATACCTGAAGGTTACTTCATATCCGACACTGACGACAAATCTACACCCACTATCTCTGGCTTGGTAAGTATAATGTGCATGCCTAGCCTCGTCCCCAGGCTCTGCTGATAGAGAGCGTGGGCCGAGGCTACATGCATGCCATGCTGATTATGTACTTACTCTTGGTAACACTACCAGACAGTGAATCAGTTCGATGATGAATATCTTCGAAGGCTGCAAGAACCACGATACAGAGAAAGAAACCTACGTCCTACTAGTGCTCCAGGCCTGCTCTACGATGCAATATGGGCAATGGCAATGTCACTACAGAATGTCTCAGAGAGAGTGAGAAGAAACGATAGCAGTGGCTGCAGTCACCTGCCAGGTGAGTTGGTTCCATTGGATCAGTTTGACTACGCCAATGAGTTAATGGGTTGCCTGATGCGAAACAGCTACTATAATATCGACTTTAGTGGAATAACGGTATGTATGTATGGATTCATTTTCAACTGTAACAAGGATTTATATTCAAAAGGGAACAATCGCTTTTAATCAAAACGGGACAAGAATTGACAACACCATTATCTTACATCAATATCGCACAGAAGGTACATACCATTTAGTGGGTAATTTTGGAGGGTGGCGAATGACCCTGATTTTACGTTTTGGCGAACTTAATTTTGGCACTTTGCGCCTAATTCACAATTATTACTACAACAATTTTTTTGGTGAAAGCTTAACGATTTATCAATATTCACAAGTTTCCTTCCATCAAATTACCCGCTATACTAATAATTCTTTATTGGAGTGAATCTATTTTCATTGTTCATTACCAACAGGTGATGATCTAGTGAAACAAACAATAGCAGAAGTAGTTACCACAAGAAATCGAACAACATTCTCATTTCGACCAAGACAATCAACAGAGACAATTTGGCAAAGTTAGTAATAGCTCAATATGTACAGCTCTTTGAATCTGATACAGCTGTTGAAGCACCCTATGATGGAACTCCGATACAAGTTCTACATCTTAATCATGCATCACTTGCTGTGATATATTCAATGTTCACCAGTGCTGGTTTAGTTTTTACTATCGTATGTTTACTGTTCACTCTGATTTTCAGGAATAGGAGGTAACTACGTTCATAAACTTGTTTTTTCACAATTATTTGACTTTTTTCACAGAGTTGTGAAACTGTCCAGTCCGAATCTTAACTATCTCATTATTGCTGGAGCAGCTCTCTTGTACATGTCCGTCTTTTTGTACGTATTTACAGCCACAAAAGAAGATCAAGCTACTCTTCAAACTGCCTTATGCAATGTAAGTCAAACTCATACACGCATGAGAGCACAGGGGCATCTCTTTTACCATAAAATGTTATTTATGCAGCTAAGGCAGTGGCTCTCATCACTAGGCTACACCATGTGCTTTGGTGTCATACTAGCAAAGACTTGGAGAGTATACTACATTTTTAATAAGCCCAATTTGAAGAAAAAGGTATAATTTTGCTAGTAGCTACGCAGGCGTCCCCAACCTGAATTCATACTAGATGCTTAAGGACTGGATCTTGTTCATCGTCGTGTCTGTGGTAGTAGGAATAGATCTCACTATTTTTACGATTGGTACTGCTATACCGTCAGCTCGTCTTAACGCCACTCTTGTTGAAGACCTACAACATCCAACTGCTGTTGATGTACGTAATCAAACCTTCATTGTGTATTTAATCATGTGATCTATTCTCATAGGCAGAAGGAATAAATTTCAATCATGATATCTTTATATGTGTTAACAATAAAACGATAGTGTGGTTGGCTATTTCATATGCCTACAAGGGTCTCCTACAACTGGTAGCCATGTTCATGGCCTTTCACATTCGCAGAGTCAAGATCAAAGCACTGAATGACTCCAAAGAGATAGCCATCATCGTTTACATCAACAGCATCACTCTGATTCTGTTGGCAGTTATTGAGTTTGCTCTGAACACCTATCATGAGGCGTATGCTGCTCTGTTTGGTCTGGGGCTGATGGTGGGAGCAACAATCTTCCTAACACTGGTCTTCATCCCAAAGGTGAACTTCATGTTTCTATGCGCAAATTTACCATAATTATCATCGTTACCCAATGCAGATGATCAATTTGATCATGGATCCAAATGGTGAGAAAGTGTTGGACAATAGTACTCAAGAAGTTAGCACTGTTAAAAGTAAAATGGGTCCACCAAGAGAATTGGGAGCAAGTGTAGAGCAACTTCAAGAGAATGTTGCACTAAAGCAAAAAGTAACAGAATTGGAAGAAAAAATAACCAAGGTAGGCAAACAACTGCAAAAATGTATTAATTCCTTTGCAGTATCGACAGCTCTCTAAATCACCAGCACATGATGTAGATGGGCAGGCTGATGCTGCTAAATTTTAATTGACATGCATACCATATGAATTATTATACTTGCACAACTGTAAGATATCTATATGTACAATGCTGATAAGTTGAAGCAAAATGTCTGTATATATGCAGTTGATTTTTAAGTAATCAGTTCTTTCATGATTAGCAATTTTACTTTAATGAAAAGTGACACTTCGGATAAGTCGAAAATGTTTTAATCTATTTTAATTACAGTATAATCAGGGGCGTTTTTAGCATGGGGCTTATGGGGCTTGAGCACCCCCCTGAGCATACAAGTTTTAAATTATTCATTGCATTAAAGTACACTGTGGCTATAAATTTATCATAATTGTTTTTACAACAGACTTAGCAGCTGCCAATATCCTATTCTAAGGTAGTTAGGCTGTTTTCCTTCAGTTTCAGCGAAGAACAAATCCAGTGCGCCATGATAATAGTGACGATAATGACGTAATTTAATGAATAATATGAATATTAATCAGATTTTGCGCGCGCGCTTCGCGCGAGCACCCCCCTGTCCTCATTTCTAGAATCGCCCCTGATAATCTACAGCATCTCATGATCAGCTGTTGTAAATGGGTGTAAAGATTCTCTGATAGCACTTACAGTATCTTTGAACGAAACTAATTCGTACCCTGCAATCACTGAGACACCTCTAGGAGTGGCAGGTTGTGGGGCATGCGGGATTGGGTAGTGTTTTTTGGTGCTCTGGCAAAATCTGAGAAATTTTCGCTTTTGTCGGTGGGAGCTTTTTGCTGAAAACGCAACAACTATAATTGAATATTCGGCTCCTTCTGTAAGTTAACTTCAGAGACCTTGATGCAAAATCAGATGGTGTGCCCAGATTCATGCGCCTGCCATTTATGTGGCAGGCATGCCATTTGTGTGGCATATGTTTACAATTATATTTTCGGTCAGTGATGATGGGCAAATTTAATTGCTCTGCACACAAAATTATTGCTAATTAATTATTCGTGATCATGCAATTTCCAGTGTTTCGCTAGCACAGCATAGAATTTGCAGTCTTGGTCTTGCTGAGGCGGCTGCGTGGACGATCGCCTTGAAAAGTATGCAAAAAATAATTTGCGTTTGTTAATTAATGATATTCACGAAGCCTGGGCGTGTTACTTAGTAGTGAATATTATTAACTGGGTAAATTCAAGGTGATGCTCCAGCACCGGTGCACCATTTATTCCTACGCCACTGAATTCACTGTGATGTAGCAGCATAATTATTTGTAATCCTGCATATTATGAATGTGTACTATCTATGTTAATATGCACGCCTCGTCGCCACGCCCATGCTCCACGTGCTGTGCCCCCGCCGAGCACGCACCACGTCACCACGCCATTATTGGAATGCTATGAATACTATTACCGTCACGGGATATTGTCACCTCCCAATCCACTCGAGTGACCATCGCCAAGCCACATCATCATCACGAGTGAGTCACTCTACCTACTTCTCTCTCGTTCACTAGCGGCATCACTACTTGTCTACCCATAGACGGAACATGAGCGAGTCTTCCGCGACGGCTCGTACTGGCGGGGAAGAAACCCGCGGTGCCCTGGAGTGTGGTCCTAGTCTAAACCCACCTGGTGAGTGTATTCTCGTCCTCTCGCTATCATTCTGACCCTCTCTCTCTCTCTCTTTAACAGACGTCGAAGAAGACGTGGAGTTCAAGGAAGATGATTCAAATGGTTAGACAATGCACATACATACACACACAGTTGACCCCACCTACTCGACTCCGCCCACAGGCATAAGCGAACACAAGAGTATGATCATGTACATGTTATCGAAGATCCGCTTTGGTATGGACCTGTCGCGGGTCGCTCTACCCGCTTTTATTCTCGAGAAACGATCTACCTTAGAACTGTACGCAGACTTTCTGACACACGCCCAACTATTCGCAAAGTGAGTCACATATTACACTCTCCGTAATCTTGTCATCCTCGTTCCCAGGATACCTGACTATCCCGATCCCAGACAACGCATGGTTAATGTTGTACGATATTTCCTCTCCACATTTCATTGTGCGCGGCAGGTAAGCAAACACTCACCCTAATACACCACTTCCTGTTCTCTGTTATAATAGACTAGTGTTGCTAAAAAACCGTACAACCCCATCTTGGGGGAGGTGTTTCGTTGCTATTGGGACCTTCCAGGCGCTCAGCCTACGCAAGAAACTCCAGAACAAAGGGTAAGTTAAGAATAGACGGACCTGTCTCCATTTTATTATTGCTTCTTCTTTGTGTAGCGTGTTGTTGAGAGCGGGCCGGTCCCCTTCGCTAGATACGACTCCATCGCTTTCTTCTCTGAGCAAGTATCACACCATCCTCCAGGTATGTTAATCTATGCAATGGGAAGGAAGTGAGATATTTTTGAGGGTTTAAGAACAAGGGCTATGTCCTTACTATGTACATTTATTTTGTAACTGGATATAGTAAACAGAACAAAAATGATGTATATTTCCTGCAGTCACTCATATATGTTACTATTAGTAGCAATTATTACAGGAAGTGGTTCATCAATGAACAACACTGTGTGTCTGTGATCCAATAACTGTTGAGGCAGCTTTGGTGATAGACTGTCCCACTGATGTTCAATAGCTAGAACTAGCTCAAGAATTTCATGCAAAAACTTGACGTTAAAACTAGTGTTGCATATGAAGCGAGGTCGATTTTTCGTATATAATTTGTTCTCTTATACACTGCAGAATCTGTGTTGATAGATTATATCTTAATGCATTACTTTTCGATTATTTGACTCTGTCTTCAGTGTCTGGGTTCTACGCTGAGTATCCCGCTAAGAAGATGTATCTTCACGGCTCGATGGAGATACAGTCTCGATTCTACGGCTGGCACGTCAAGGTGAACAATGTCGGCAACGTCACGCTAATCCTCATGGAGCAGGGGGAGGAGTATATCTGTACAATGCCCAATGCGTACGCAAGGTAGGCCCACTAGCTTTCCATGAATGACTCTGAATGTCTCTTTCAGATCCATACTGACGTATCCGTGGATTGAACTGGGTGGTAAGTGTGGCGTGCGATGTCCGCAGAGCGGGTATCACGCTGACATAGAGTTTCACTGCAAGGTGAGACTGCAACTGGATTGTCAGTGTGTGTTAGAATGTCTTGTTCCACTTTACAGCCGATGTATGGAGGAAGAAAGAACAGAGTAACAGCAGAGATATTGTGAGTCTTGGTCCATATTCACAGACAGTCTGTGCAAGCTTGTTTTACGCAGCCATGACTCAGAGAGAAAGCCTTTCATGAAGATCGACGGAGAGTGGAATGGCGTGATGAATATAAAGCATTCTCACAGCGAAGAGGAGGCCTTTGTAGACACGATTCATCTCCCACAGTTGAAGAGAAAGATACAAAAGCTGGCAGCTCAAGATCCTGGAGAGAGTAAGAGACGTTGGATTAAAGTGACAGAAGCGCTGGCTAAAGGAGACGAAGAAGCAGCAGCTGACGCTAAGCATGAGGTGGGTGTGGTGTGTGGGTGATGGTGGGTGTGGTCACCGTGTGTGTTTGTGTAGTTGGAGGAGAAACAGAGAGCGGACGCACGGGAACGTTTAGCCAAAGGAGAGGAATGGCAGCAGAAGGTATGAGCTCCACTATCACCATCACTTCTGTCACCATCACATCTGTCACTATTACCCTCACTACTATCACCATCACATCTGTCACTATCACTACTATTACCCTCACTACTACAGTGAAACCTGTCTTAAAGACCACTTACTACAATTTTCAATCATTCTATACATGATTTTGTATAGGCACTCTTACAAATTTTGGTCTGAAGGATGATCTTATCAAGCAGGTTCACT
The DNA here is from genome assembly GCA_964017065.1 of Haliclona indistincta. NCBI lineage: Eukaryota > Metazoa > Porifera > Demospongiae > Haplosclerida > Chalinidae > Haliclona > Haliclona indistincta. Next base: position 7,988,806 of record OZ024790.1, read on the forward strand.
GCATCTCTAGCCTCGTCCCTAGGACAATTTTTTTCACTTACAATGAAAACGGAAGCGCGAAAAAAGGGCCTGGTATCTATTGCACGTTTGACCATTCCCCAGAATCTGGGGAATCCGTTCACACTCGAATATTTGTTTGTGATATTAGTCTGTATATTCGCGTGAAAATGGCGCTCCATTAGTCCAGGAGGCCTACTGTCTGCGTTGCAACCTGTAGAAGCGGATCTAGTGCTCGAGTACGAGCAGCGAAGTCCTGTCTATGTTTGCGTGGCCCCTACTGTGTATGGCGACTCTGTGCTGACATGTTTGAAATACAATCGTTCACAGAGTCTCTTCGAAAACCGAGTATCTGGCGTCTACTACGTTGCTGCATTCGTCAGTAGCGTAACTACTGCAACGCTGTGCACAGCAAGTCTTGTATCGACCATCAGTAGCCAAGCCACGTGTTTTCATAGCTAGCGCATGCACACAATTACCCATGCAATAGATACCAGGCCTTAATTTTCGCTTATTCGTTCGTTTCGTTGCGAAAATTAATGGCAAGGGACGAGGCTACTGTATCTCCCTCACTACTATCACCCTCACTAGTATCACACTCACTACTATCACCCTCATTATTATCACCATCACTACTGTCACCATCGCTACTATCACCATCACTACTATCACACCATCACTACTATCACCCTCATTATTATCACCATCACTACTATCACCCTCACTACTATCACCATCACCCTCACTCTTACCACAGCATTTTCATCTGGAAGGCGATGCATGGATATACAACAGTCTGCTACCCCAGAGATTGCGTGCTAACACTCCCCTACCAACACATATTACCGACAAGGCTCTCACACATGTTTAGATCACAATCTGATTTATTAATGTAATGTAACAATAATAATATTTTATTTATTCTTTATTCATTTTTGTCTTTTTCGCTTTTTTTGGTCGCTTAAATTTTTTTGATTTGTTTTATCACTGGTGTAATACACATGTAGTACTATTTTATGGACTTCATTTCTGAGCATTCGAATTATAAATTATCATAAAAACAGAAATTATTTTTGAAAATGTGGTGAATAAATAGATTTCGTCTGGTTAGTTTTCAGTCAAGCTTGGTCTATAGAGATGAGTCTTCGTTCTCATTTTTGAGCTGGTCGTGGAGTAGAGTGGAGAGAAACCTCACTAGTTCATTGAACGTTGGTCTGTTTTTGGTAGACCACTCCCAGCAGTCAAGCATTAGTTGATGGGCGGGGCAACCATTGATTGAAATGTCTGCATCCTATTGAGCAACAATTACGCAATAGCAACTATGTGATGACTTCATTGCGGAATATAAGATTAAGGCTTGGGTACAGAATTTGATCTGGCATATGTGTGATATTCCAGGTTGTGTGAGTGTCAGCACCTAGCGCATGATGTATTCAGGAGGGGCGAGCGCATTCATGTGTTTGATCTGTTGCGGTGGCGTGAGAATCGGTACCAAGCACATGGATGCGTGAGTTCTATTCGGGTGGCGTGAGAATCGATACAAGCGCATGCATGCGTGAGATCTGTCCAGGTGGCGTGAAAGTGCCGAGCGCTGTGATCTTCCAGGTGGCATGAGAGTGTATAGTACCTCTTGTCTCATTATTCACAATCTGACCCACCGACAAAGGATTGCTTGGGGTCAGAGACATCCATGTTAGGTCGCTGGCAACCATTGATCCCACAGTATCTCTCAGAGCACACGACCTACAGAATGCAAAGTGATCCACATAAAGTAAGCTGTTTGTACAGGCAATCAAGCAGAAAACGTTCCAAAGGATGTGGGAGGTAGAGCATAAAGGGAATGGTCCAGGAAACTACTTCACGCCTACCTGATCATAACATTAACAAGCCCAGCTCGCTATAGACTAACGCAATTAATGTTCGCCTACACACATCCACATTCACAATTGGAAATCACCTGTGTATCATTCCAGACAATCCTGTGTGCTTGCCGTCAATGTGTATGCCGTCGATACATCGTAGAATATATGAATTCCCTAGCGATGGAATCAGGAGGGGCTCGTATGGAAGGTAAACAGTGCCTATGTTGTGGAAATTGACCTAATAATGGGAGTACTGGCATTGTCATACCTGGATATAAAGCCACTAACTGATCCTTCTCAACATGTCCGGATTCTACAAATACGCCTCAACCGCCACCCTTAATGCAGCTTGGCGCTACAGCCAAAGTGAATCCACATGACTTGTGCAACACTTTCTTCCCTCTAGATACCAGTTCGAGGAGACGTGATCGATCTGAAAGAAGCCGTTTGTAATCACGTGGAGTCAGTGAAGGTATGATCAGACTCAGTCTCTGCAGAATGGTCAACAGTTGGGCTAGAGATCTCTGCTGCTTGGTGATCACAGAGCCAGGGTCTTGAGCAGAGTGTTTCACGATCCTGAACAGGTAGTACACCACTATTCATTACTGAAAGACATCTTCGTACCTGGTGGACCAGTTGAGAGCCAACCAAGGTGTGAATCTGTGCTTGAACGAGTTCCAGCCCATATGGTCAACGAATCCGTGGGCGTTCAATATGAACGCGTGTAGTGTAATTTAATTACGAGGCAGGTCGTAGGTGGCTGCAACAATGCGTGGCGACCGAGTGGAATAAAAAGAGCAACACGAGAGATCTCTCGCATACTGTCACTCACTCATTTTTGCGACTCTCTAAAGATTTTCTCTATAGGTGAGCAAGCTTGAGTCGGCGACTGAGCTTGCATGAAGATAAATTTCCAATGTTTCTTCTTCCACAGAAAATGGCTGCTGTTTACAAGATGCAGACTAATATTTTCTCACTTTTTGCTGTTGTGCTCGTGGTCTTCTGCACGGGAGCAACTGAAACGGCTGGAATGCGTCCATTGGTCCGAGCACCCCGAGCTACACGTGTGGAGTCCGACTACTTTGTGCACATGAAAGACTCTGTTTCTTTTATGGAGATGAAGAATTATACCGAAGAATTGGAGGCAGAGACCGACGATAGCAACTTTACAGTGAGGATCAATGGATTGGCCTACAACGCTGCCCACGGCTGGACTGGTCATCTGTCAGATGCAGCTTTGCAGAAGGTAGTGCTCAGTTGTGGCGCAGATGAAAGTTAAACGTTCCTCGCTGTTATTGTATTTTGCTTGAGGTGTGCATTCCGTTGATGGTTGAAAAAAGTCGCTGCCAAGGCAACCTTGAGCAGTAAAAGATGCTATTACATAACACACTAGAAATCAATTTTTGAGTCATGGTAGGAGCAGCTGGCGCATACTTGACAAAAATTATAGATGTCAATGAAGCGAAAATAAAATCTATGACCTGCATGCAGCATTAGTGCAAATTCTGCACAACTAATGGTCCCATTGCGACGCATCATAACTTGCACACTCGTTATCATAACCATCATGCCCATCAACCTCATTATCATACTTTGCTAACAATAATGAAGATCGTATGACTTTTTATGTTTTTTTTTGGTCATAATGCAGGTCAGGCAGAATCCAATGGTGAACTTCGTAGAGGAGAACCAGCGAGTAACAGCCGGCAGAATAGTCTCATCCTGGGGAACGGATAGGTTAGACCAAGATACTCCCAACATTGATCATAGCTATACTCCTCCGTGCAATCTGACTGGAGCTGGTGTGGACGTGTACGTTCTTGACTCAGGAATACAATACTCGCATTCCATATTTGGTGGCAGAGCCAAGTACCCGGGCTGTGATCCCATTGATCAAATCGAGAACACCAATTGCACTGGAGCTGACTGCACAGGACATGGAACCCACGTGGCGGGAATCGTAGGCGGTGACATGGTTGGTGTAGCCCCTGGAGCAACCATCTTTAGTGTGCGTGTACTCAACTGCAACAATGCAGGAAGCTTCAACACCATCGTTACAGGAGTGGAATGCGTTCTCAACAAAGTAAAAGAAAGAAAACGACCCTCCATTGTAAACCTCTCAATCCACAGTCCGAAGAACTTTGCAATGAAGAAAGCAATGGATAATTTATTGAAAAACAATATCACCGTGGTAACCATTGCCGGGAACAATCGTGGCAAACCGAAAGATGCCTGCAGAGTGTCTCCAGCATCTGTTCATGGTCTCATAACAGTGTCAGCAAGCACTCGTGCCAATGCAGCATACTACCAATCAAACGCCGGCGTTTGTGTAGACCTATATGCCCCGGGCGTGTCAATAAAGAGTGCAGCCATCTCGTGTGACAATTGCTTCAGTGATAGGACTGGGTCTTCGATGGCTGCCCCTCACGTAGCAGGTGCCCTTGCTCTGCTGTTGGAACAATGCCCAAGAATCTCCCCTTGGAGAGCTCGACACATTCTATTATCACAATTAGTGCAAGCTAACAAACTTGATTTCACAAGTTTGCCGAAAAAATTCAAATCCGTCACCCCCAATCTGCTGCTGCACACTTCATCACTAAACTGCACACTGCAGTGCTGAGCATCATCTCAAGAATAATGAACTTCATTACTTATTGTTCAAACAATGAATTCATTGCACTTGTATGAAATAAATAATCATGTCAAAACTTTGATAAAAACACGCCAGACAATTTCCGGGTAGACTATAAATTACTAGGCGACCTTACAAAAATGTGTCACCTCAAAACCGAGCCACTCCCACGTGCTGAGCTGTGATGGCTGCTGTCTTGCTACAGGTCGTGCTGCTCCTAGTCGCTACTGCGGCGACACTGCAAGCGCAATCATGCCGACAGAGTCCGATTACAATCGGCGGCCTAGCCGAGGACTTCAACAGGCTATTCCCTGGGCTGCCGGACAATGTATTAGTGGTCGACCGAGGCACTGTGCCAGTATTCCTGCGATCCCCAGGTGTGTCAGAACAGCTTGCTCTTCGCGATGACATCACCATTATCCCTCTGGTCTGGTTCAGCTCTGCTGACAGACGATAGTAGCGGTCAAACAGCTGCACAGTGGAGATGAAGACGCCAAGGAAGAGTTCTTTAGAGAGGTTTCGTTCATGTCTCAGCTCAATCACGATCATGTTGTAAAATTGCTTGGAGTGTGCACACTTGCCTTTCTCTATGATTTTCGAATTCATGGATCTAGGTGACCTCTGCTCGTTTCTAAGAGATGCATTAGTGCTGGGAGAAGATGGCGCCTATACTATGCTCACAGTATCTGAGCTGCTGTCGGTTTCTCTACAAATTGCTAAAGGAGCAGAATACATTGCCGGGCTGAACCTGGTACACAGAGATCTTGCCTGCCGTAACTGCCTGATCTCAACCGGGTTGGTGGTAAAGATCGCCGATTTTGGGATGTCTCGAAATCTCTATTCTGTCAATTATTACAGGTTAGTCAGTGTGACATATACCTTGTGTTGTGTTAGCCTGGTTCCCATACTGCTTATAGGGTACAGGGTTCAGCCCTTCTCCCGCTTCGCTGGATGGCGCCGGAGTGTGTACTGTACGGAAAATTCTCAGAAGCGAGTGACGTGTGGTCGTTCGGTGTTCTCTCTTGGGAAATCTTCATGTTCGGACAGCAGCCATTTGCTGGACTAGCTAATGAAGAGGTGCTGGGTTTGGTCAGTGAGGGCAAGCATCCCACACCTCCCGATGATTGCATTACTTTTTATTTTACTCTATCTACAGTGTCTGGATTCTATGCTGAATATCCAGCGAAGAAGATGTATCTTCACGGCTCGATGGAGATACAGTCTCGATTCTACGGCTGGCATGTCAAGGTGAACAATGTCGGCAACGTCACGCTAATCCTCATGGAGCAAGGGGAGGAGTATATCTGTACAATGCCCAATGCGTACGCAAGGTAGGCCCACTAGGTTTCCATGAAATGACTCTGAGTGTCTCTTTCAGATCCATACTGACGTATCCGTGGATTGAACTAGGCGGTAAGTGTGGCGTGCGATGTCCGCAGAGCGGATATCACGCTGACATAGAGTTTCACTGCAAGGTGAGGCTGCAACTGGATTGTCAGTGTGTGTTAAAATGTCTTGTTCCACTTTACAGCCAATGTATGGAGGAAGAAAGAACAGAGTAACAGCCGAGATATTGTGAGTCTTGGTTCATATTCACAGACAGTCTGTGCAAGCTTGTTTTATACAGCCATGACTCAGAGAGAAAGCCTTTCATGAAGATCGACGGAGAGTGGAATGGCGTGATGAATATCAAGCATTCTCACAGTGAAGAGGAGGCCTTTGTAGACACAATTCATCTCCCACAGTTGAAGAGAAAGATACAAAAGTTGCCAGCTCAGGATCCTGGGGAGAGTAAGAGACGATGGATTAAAGTGACAGAAGCGCTGGCTAAAGGAGACGAAGAAGCAGCAGCTGACGCAAAGCATGAGATGGGTATGGTGTGTGTGTGATGGTGGGTGTGGTCACTGTGTGTTTGTGTAGTTGGAGGAGAAGCAGAGAGCAGAAGCACGGGAACGTCTAGCCAAAGGAGAGGAATGGCAGCAGAAGGTATGAGCTCCACTATCACCATCACTTCTGTCACCATCACGGCTCACCATCACATTTGTCACTATTACCCTCACTACTATCACCATCACATCTGTCACTATCACTACTATTACCCTCACTACTACAGTGAAACCTGTCTTAAAGACCACTTGCTACAATTTTCGATCATTCTATACATGATTTTGTATAGGCACTCTTACAAATTTTGGTCTGAAGGATGATCTTATCAAGCAGGTTCACTGTATCTCTAGCCTCGTCCCCAGGACAATTTTTGTCACTTACAAAATGGACGATCGAAAACAAAAGCGCGAAAAAAGGGCCCGGTATCTATTGCACGTTTGACCATTCCCCAGAATCTGGGAATCCATTCATACTCGAATATTTGTTCGTGATAATTTTTATTAGTCTGTATATTCGCGTGAAAATAGCGCTCCATTAGTCCAAGAGGCCTACTGTCTGTATTGCAACCTGTAGAAGCGGATCTAGTGTTCGAGTACGAGCAGCAAAGTCCTGTCTGTGTTCGCGCTGCCCCTACTGTGTATGGCGACTCTGTGCTGACATGTTTCAAATACAGTCGTTCACAGAGTCTCTTCGAAAACCGAGTATCTGGCGTCTACCACGTTGCTGCATTCGTCAGTAGCGTAACTACAGCAACGCTGTGCACAGCAGGTCTTGTATCGAGAATCAGTAGCCAGGCCACGTGTTTTCATAGCTAGTGCATGCGCACAATTACCCATGCAATAGACACCAGGCATTAATTTTCGCTTATTCGTTGCGAAAATTAATGGCAAGGGACGAGGCTACTGTATCTCCCTCACTACTATCACCCTCACTATTATCACCATCACTACTATCACCATCACATCTATCACCCTCACTATTATCACCCTCACTAGTATCACCCTCACTATTATCACCCTCACTACTATCACCATCACTACTATCACCATCACTACTATCATCCTCACTCTTACCACAGCATTTTCATCTGGAAGGCGATGCATGGATATACAATAGTCTGCTACCTCAGAGATTGCGTGCTAACACTCCCCTACCAACACATATTACCGACAAGGCTCTCACACATGTTTAGATCACAATCTGATTTATTAACTCTTTAGTGACTGAATTATTTTGACGAAAATTCGGCTTGCTCTAAACTGACAGTTTGTCTTGCGATTTCTACAACATGCAGTACGCTAGCTGTTCCAAACTAGCACTGTTTTTTCCTGGCATGTCAAAGTTTACGACCATGTACTAAACTCTGAGTTGGCCACTCCCAATTCGGAACTGAAGCCGCTTAAGTGCTGCGACCTCGTCATTTTTCAGCCAATTTTGGTCTTCGTTTAGCCCTGGTGACTGATACAAAAACCTGGTGGTGTCCAGGTGAGCAAACAGCATAGTTTAGACCATATTCTATGCCCAAGTATGCATTTCCGGGCATCCTGAAGCCCCAAAAATGCCAAAAGCGGAAGAATATATCACAGAGCCATATATCACAGAGTAGAATATATCACAGAGCCAGGATCTTATTATAGATTCAATTGAAATGTTCGCATCCTATTGAGTAACAATTACGCAATAGCAACTATGTGATGACTTCATTGAGGAATATAAGATTAAGGCTTGGGTACAGAATTTGATCGGGCATATGTGTGATATTCCATGTGGTGTGAGTGTCAGCACCTAGCGCATGATGTATCCAGGTGGAGCGAGCGCATTCATGTGTTTGATCTGTTGCGGTGGCGTGAGAATCGATACAAGCACATGCATGCGTGAGATCTGTCCAGGTGGCGTGAAAGTGCCGAGCGCTGTGATCTTTCCAGGTGGCATGAGAGTGTATAGTAGCTCTTGTCTCGTTATTCACAATCTGACCCACCGACAAAGGGTTGCTTGGGGTCAGAGACATCCGTGTTAGGTCGCTGGCAACCATTGATCCCACAGTATCTCTCAGAGCACACGACCTACAGAATGCAAAGTGATCCACATAAAGAAAGATTTTTTACGTCAATGTGTATGCTGTCAATACATCGTAGAATATATGAATTCCCTAGCGAATGGAATCAGGAGGGGCTCGTATGGAAGGTAAACAGTGCCTATGTTGTGGAAATTGACCTAATAATGGGAGTACTGGCATTATCATACCTGGATATAGAGCCATTAAATGATCCTTCTCAACATGTCCGGATTCTACAAATACGCCTCAACCGCCACCCTTAATGCAGCTTGGCGCTACAGCCAAAGTGAATCCACATGACTTGTGCAACACTTTCTTCCCTCTAGATACCAGTTCGAGGAGACGTGATCGATCTGAAAGAAGCTGTTTGTAATCACGTGGAGTCAGTGAAGGTATGGTCAGACTCAGTCTCTGCAGAATGGTCAACAGTTGGGCTAGAGATCTCTGCTGCTTGGTGATCACAGAGCCAGGGTCTTGAGCAGAGTGTTTCACAATCCTGAACAGGTAGTACACCACTATTCATTACTGAAAGACATCTTCGTACCTGGTGGACCAGTTGAGAGCCAACCAAGGTGTGAATCTGTGCTTGAACGAGTTCCAGCCCATATGGTCAACGAATCCGTGGGCGTTCAATATGAACGCGTGCAGCGTAATTTAATTACGAGGCAGGTCGTAGGTGGCTGCATGCAACAATGCGTGGCGACCGAGTGGAATAAAAAGAGCAACACGAGAGATCTCTCGCATACTGTCACTCACTCATTTTGCAACTCTCTAAAGATTTTCTCTATAGGTGAGTAAGCTTGAGTCGGCGACTGAGCCTGCATGAAGACCAATGTTTTTTTCCACAGAAAATGGCTGCTGTTTACAAGATGCAGACTAATATTTTCTCACTTTTTGCTGTTGTGCTCGTGGTCTACTGCACGGGAGCAACTGCCGACGATGAAACGGCTGGAATACGTCCATTGGTCCGAGCACCCCGAGCTACACGTGTGGAGTCCGACTACTTTGTGCACATGAAAGACTCTGTTTCTTATATGGAGATGAAGAATTATACCGAAGAATTGGAGGTAGAGGCCGACGATAGCAACTTTACAGTGAGGATCAATGGATTGGCCTACAACGCTGCCCACGGCTGGACTGCTCATCTGTCAGATGCAGCTTTGCAGAAGGCCGAGTTAATACATGTTTGTGGTTGGAACGATGCTGCTCTGCTGTTGGATCAATGCCCAAGAATCTCCCCTTGGAGAGCTCGACACATACTATTATCAAAATTGGTGCAAGCCGCTAACAAACTTGATTTCACAAGTTTGCTGAAAAAATTCACCCCTAATCTGCTGCTGCACACTTCATCACTAACCCTCACGATCACCATCAATTCTGTCACTATCTCCCTCACTACTGTCACCATTACTACTGTCACCATCACTACTGTCACCATCACTACTATCTCCCTCACTACTGTCACCATCACTACTATCTCCCTCACTACTGTCACCATCACTACTGTCACCATCACTACTATCACCATCACTACTGTCACCATCACTACTATCTCCCTCACTACTGTCACCATCACTACTATCACCATCACTACTATCTCCCTCACTACTATCACCATCACTACTATCACCATCACTACTGTCACCATCACTACTATCACCATCACTACTATCTCCCTCACTACTGTCACCATCACTACTATCTCCCTCACTACTGTCACCATCACTACTGTCACCATCACTACTATCACCATCACTACTATCTCCCTCACTACTATCACCATCACTACTATCACCATCACTACTGTCACCATCACTACTATCTCCCTCACTACTATCACCATCACTACTATCACCATCACTACTATCACCATCACTACTATCTCCCTCACTACTGTCACCATCATTACTATCTCCCTCACTACTGTCACCATCACTACTACTATCACCATCACTACTATCTCCCTCACTACTGTCACCATCATTACTATCTCCCTCACTACTGTCACCATCACTACTATCACCCTCACTACTATCACCCTCACTACTATCACCCTCACTACTATCACCCTCACTACTATCACCCTCACTCTTACCACAGCATTTTCATCTGGAAGGCGATGCATGGATATACAATAGTCTGCTACCCCAGAGATTGCGTGCTAACACTCCCCTACCAACACATATTACCGACAAGGCTCTCACACATGTTTAGTTCACAATCTGATTTATTAATGTAATGTAACAATAATATTTTATTTATCATTTTTGTCTTTTTCGTTTTTTTTGTTCGCTTAATTTTTTTATCACTGGTGTAATACACATGCAGTACTTTATTATTATGAATTTTTATTTCTGAGCAATCGAATTATAAATTATCTTAAAAACAGAAATTTTGAAAAAGTGATGGATAAAAATTAATAATAAATATCATCTGGTTAGTTTTCAGTCAAGCTTGGTCTATAGAGATGAGTCTTCGTTCTCATTTTTGAGCTGGTCGTGGAGTAGAGTGGAGAGAAACCGTACTAGTTCATTGAACGTTGGTCTGTTTTTGGTAGACCACTCCCAGCAGTCAAGCATTAGTTGATGGGCGGGGCAATCATCGGGAGGTGTGGGATGCTTGCCCTCACTAACCAAACCCAGCACCTCTTCATTAGCTAGTCCAGCAAATGGTTGCTGTCCGAACATGAAGATTTCCCAACAGAGAACACCAAACGACCACACGTCACTAGCTTCTGAGAATTTTCCGTACAGTACGCACTCCGGCGCCATCCAGCGAAGCGGGAGAAGGGCTGAACCCTGTACCCTAAAAGCAGTATGGGAACCAGGTTAACACAACACAAGGTATAGTGTCACACTAACTAACCTGTAATAATCGACAGAATAGAGATTTCGAGACATACCAAAATCGGCGATCTTTACCACCAACCCGGTTGAGATCAGGCAGTTACGGCAGGCAAGATCTCTATGTACCAGGTTGAGCCCGGCAATGTATTCTGCTCCTTTAGCTATTTGTAGAGAAACCGACAGCAATTCAGATACTGTGAGCATAGTATAGGCGCCATCTTCTCCCAGCACTAATGCATCTCTTAGAAACGAGCAGAGGTCACCTAGATCCATGAATTCAAAAATCATAGAGAAAGGCTCCTCAAGTGTGCACACTCCGAGTAATTTTACAACATGATCGTGATTGAGCTGAGACATGAACGAGACCTCTCTAAAGAACTCTTCCTTGGCGTCTTCATCTCCACTGTGCAGCTGTTTGACTGCTACTATTGTCTGTCCGCTTCCGTCAATGCCCTCAGCTATTCCTTCGTACACCACTCCAAACGCTCCTTCACCAAGTTTCCTACTTGTTTGAAGATTTTTTGCTGGAAATTCTCTATGGTGAGGAGTTCTGCTTCGACGATAAGTAGTCCGAGCTCGCCGGAAAGCTGCGCCTATTGCTACCAGTTCAAGTTGCTTTCTCTTTTTGCGAATCTTAACGTACCAGACAGTCCAAACAGCAACTACTACGACAGCAATTGTTAACAGCACAGTGAGAGTGGGGACCAAGACGGCAGGCACAATACTGCCAGCGTGGGCGACAATGGGAGGCTCAAAAGCTATGAAAAGGTAGTGAAGTGAATGATGGTACATGCATGCGTGGACACTTACTGGTCATGTTGGGCTCACTGAAGAATGAGACATTCACATATGAGTCTGCAGCAGAGGGAATGAGAGAGGGAGTGTGAGTGAGTGAGTGAGTGAGTGAGTGAGTGAGTGAGTGAGTGAGTGAGTGAGTGAGTGAGAGAGAGAGAGAGAGAGAGAGAGAGAGAGAGAGAGAGAGAGAGAGAGAGAGAGAGAGAGAGAGAGAGAGAGAGAGAGAGAGAGAGAGAGAGAGAGAGAGAGAGAGAGAGAGAGAGAGAGAGAGAGAGAGAGAGAGAGAGAGAGAGAGAGAGAGAGAGAGAGAGAGAGAGAGAGAGAGAGAGAGAGAGAGAGAGAGAGAGAGAGAGAGAGAGAGAGAGAGAGAGAGAGAGAGAGAGAGAGAGAGAGAGAGAGAGAGAGAGAGAGAGAGAGAGAGAGAGAGAGAGAGAGAGAGAGAGAGAGAGAGAGAGAGAGAGAGAGAGAGAGAGAGAGAGAGAGAGAGAGAGAGAGAGAGAGAGAGAGAGAGAGAGAGAGAGAGAGAGAGAGAGAGAGAGAGAGAGAGAGAGAGTCATACAACGATCATCAAAGCTCACCATTTGCATCGAGCACGGCTCCTGAGCCAAGATCAAGTACTACAAAGAGCATACATTGATTACGCAATTTTTGCACCATCTATCTATGACTCACTTTCCCCATCGGTTCTGCAGTGTTTCCCAAAATAGAACACCACTCCACAGTACGGCTCTCCGTCAAGAGTCGAGGTTGCGTTGATTTCCACCCGCACAGCCACGCCCTCACGCCTCGTTTGTCTACACAGCAGATACATATGATACCCTATATATGCATGGATAGATCAATGCCAGAGACAAAAGTGGTCAGTTTTTGAAACTTACTGAAAGGCCGAACTGGTAGTATACCATTCGTGTCTATTGATACGATAGGATTGTTTAAAATATCTGGTTCTAGAGAGAACAGACCAAAGCTGTAGTTGACCTGCAGGGACAAGAAGAAGGCGTGGTTGCATATGGTATAAACATATCTATGGTATAATGCTGCCTTTACCGCTGGAGCAGAGCTGAACCAGACCAGAGGGATAATAGTGATGTCATCGCGAAGAGCAAGCTGTTCTGACACACCCGGGGATCGCAGGAATACCGGCACAGTGCCTCGGTCGACCAGTAATACATTGTCCGGCAACCCAGGGAATAGCCTGTTGAAGTCCTCGGCTAGGCCGCCGATTGTAATCGGACTCTGTCGGCATGATTGCGCTTGCAGTGTCGCCACAGTAGCGACTAGGAGCAGCACGACCTGTAGCAAGACAGCAGCCATCACAGCTCAGCACGTGGGAGTGGCTCGATTTTGAGGTGACACATTTTTGTAAGGTCGCCTAGTAATTTATAGTCTAAACGAGCTGCCCACCCGGAAATCGTCTGGCGTGTTTTTATCAAACAAAGTTTTGACATGATTATTTATTTCATACAAGTGCAATGAATTCATTGTTTGAACAATAAGTAATGAATTTCATTATTCTTGGGATCATGCTCAGCACTGTAGTGTGCAGTTTAGTGATGAAGTGTGCAGCAGCAGATTGGGGGTGACTGGCTTGAATTTTTTCGGCAAACTTGTGAAATCAAGTTTGTTAGCTTGCACCAATTGTGATAATAGAATGTGTCGAGCTCTCCAAGGAGAGATTCTTGGGCATTGTTCCAACAGCAGAGCAAGGGCACCTGCTACGTGAGGGGCAGCCATCGAAGACCCAGTCTTATCAGAGAAGCAATTGTCACACGAGATGGATGCACTCTTTATTGACACGCCCGGGGCGTATAGGTCTACACAAACGCCGGCATTTGTTTGGTAGTGAGCTGCATCGGCACGAGTGCTTGCTGACACTGTTATGACACCATGAATAGATGATGGAGACACTCTGCAGGCATCTTTTGGTTTGTCACGATTGTTGCCAGCAATAGTTACCACGGTGATATTGTTTTTCATCAAATTATCCACAGCTCGCTTCATTGCAAAGTTCTTCGCACCGTAGACAGAGAGATTTACAATAGAGGGTCGTTTTCTTTCTTTTACTTTGTTGAGAACGCATTCCACTCCTGTAACGATGGTGTTGAAGCTTCCTGCATTGTTGCAGTTGAGTACACGCACACTAAAGATGGTTGCTCCAGGGGCTACACCAACAATGTCACCGCCTACGATTCCCGCCACGTGGGTTCCATGTCCTGTGCAGTCAGCTCCAGTGCGATTGGTAATCTCGATTTGATCAATGGGATCACAGCCCGGGTACTTGGCTCTGCCACCAAATATGGAATGCGAGTATTGTATTCCTGAGTCAAGAACGTACACGTCCACACCAGCTCCAGTCAGATTGCACGGAGGAGTATAGCTATGATCAATGTTGGGAGTATCTTGGTCCAACCTATCCGTTCCCCAGGATGGGACTATTCTGCCGGCTATTACTTGCTGGTCCTCCTCTACAAAGTTCACCATTGGATTCTGCCTGACCTGCATTATGACAAAAACATAAAAAGTCATACGATCGTCATAATAATTATTAGCAAAGTATGTTAATGAGGTTGATGATGGGCATGATGGTTATGATAACGAGTGTGCAAGTTATGATGCGTCGCAATGGGACCATTAGTTGTGCAGAATTTGCACTAATGCTGCAGGTCATAGATTTTATCTTCGCTTCATTGACATCTATTTGTCAAGTATGCGCCAGCTGCTCCGACCATGAGTCAAAAATTGATTTCTAGCAACAATAATGTGTTACGTAACAGCATCTTTTACTGCACAAGGTTGCCTTGGCAGCGACGTTTTTCAACCATCAACGGAATGCACACCTCAAGCAAAATACAATAACAGCGAGGAACGTTTAACTTTCATCTGCGCCGCAACTGAGCACTAACAAGCAGACAGTTTTCAGAAATGCCCACAGCGTTGACACAGCAAATGCGTAATTGCGACAGGCGCTGCCAACCACAAACATGTATTAACTCGGTGATCAGCAACCTACCTTCTGCAAAGCTGCATCTGACAGATGACCAGTCCAGCCGTGGGCAGCGTTGTAAGCCAATCCATTGATCCTCACTGTAAAGTTGCTATCGTCGGCCTCTACCTCCAATTCTTCGGTAAAATTCTTCATCTCCATAAAAGAAACGTCTTCTTTCATGTGCACAAAGTAGTCGGACTCCACACGTGTAGCTCGGGGTGCTCGGACTAATAGACGCATTCCAGCCATTTCATCGTCGGCAGTTGCTCCCGTGCAGTAGACCACGAGCACAACAGCAAAAAGTGAGAAAATATTAGTCTGCATCTTGTAAACAGCAGCCATTTTCTGTGGAAGAAACATTGGAAATTTATCTTCATGCAGGCTCAGTCGCCGACTCAAGCTTGCTCACCTATAGAGAAAATCTTTAGAGAGTTGCAAAATGAGTGAGTGACAGTATGCGAGAGACCTCTCGTGTTGCTCTTTTTATTCCACTCGGTCGCCACGCATTGTTGCAGCCACCTACCTACGACCTGCCTCGTAATTAAATTACGCTACACGCGTTCATATTGAACGCCCACGGATTCGTTGACCATATGGGCTGGAACTCGTTCAAGCACAGATTCACACCTTGGTTGGCTCTCAACTGGTCCACCAGGTACGAAGATGTCTTTCAGTAATGAATAGTGGTGTACTACCTATTCAGGATCGTGAAACACTCTGCTCAAGACCCTGGCTCTGTGATCACCAAGCAGCAGAGATCTCTAGCCCAACTGTTGACCATTCTGCAGAGACTGAGTCTGATCATACCTTCACTGACTCCACGTGATTACAAACAGCTTCTTTCAGATCGATCACGTCTCCTCGAACTGGTATCTAGAGGGAAGAAAGTGTTGCACAAGTCATGTGGATTCACTTTGGCTGTCGCGCCAAGCTGCATTAAGGGTGGCGGCCGAGGCGTATTTGTAGAATCCGGACATGTTGAGAAGGATCAGTTAGTGGCTTTATATCCAGGTATGACAATGCCAGTACTCCCATTATTAGGTCAATTTCTACCACATAGGCACTGTTTACCTTCCATACGAGCCCCTCCTGATTCCATCGCTAGGGAATTCATATATTCTACGATGTATCGACGGCATACACATTGACGGCAAGCACACAGGATTGTCAGGAATGATACACAGGTGATTTCCAATTGTGAATGTGGATGTGTGTAGGCGAACAATAATTGCGTTAGTCTATAGCAAGCTGGGCTTGTTAATGTTATGATCACGAGGGCGTGAAGTAGTTTCCTGGACCATTCCCTTTATGCTCTACCTCCCACATCCTTTGGAACGTTTTCTGCTTGATCGCCTGTGTATAAACAGCTTACTTTATGTGGATCACTTTGCATTCTGTAGGTCGTGTGCTTTGAGGGATACTGTGGGATCAATGATTGCCAGCGACCTAACATGGATGTCTCTGACCCCAAGCAACCCTTTGTCGGTGGGTCAGATTGTGAATAATGAGACAAGAGGTACTATGCACTCTCATGCCACCTGGAAAGATCACAGCGCTCGGCACTTTCACGCCACCTGAACAGATCTCACGCATGCATGCGCTTGGTATCGATTCTCACACCGCCTGAACAGATCTCACGCATCCATGTGCTTGGTACCGATTCTCACGCCACCGCAACAGATCAAACACATGAATGCGCTCGCCCCACCTGGATACATCATGCGCTAGGTGCTGACACTCACACTACCTGGAATATCAAACACATGCATGTGCTCGGCATGCCCGATCAAATTCTGTACCCATGCCTTAATCTTATATTCCTCAATGAAGTCATCACATAGTTGCTATTGCGTAATTGTTACTCAATAGGATGCGAACATTTCAATTGAATCTGTAATATAGTAGAATTAGCGCATAGCTTAAGTAATTTCTCACTCATTTATGCAGCCATAGGATTAGCCTGCGGTCACAAACAACACAAGCTGAACTGTCGTCAGTTAGTCTGGAAGAGTTGTAAAACAATATCTATTATAATATTGCACCGATTCAATCCCACGGTTCCCAAGCTGCTAGCAATGAATTTCGTCATACAGGTGCAGGCGTCGGTTATCTTGATACGTTGACCTTGACAATACCCACACTCTCTACTTACTCACACCCAGCAACCATGCATTATCCTATCATAGTTGCCTAGTGTCTTGTCATCACGCTGTGTTAATCGTGCAGTTATGTAAACTTGTGTACAACCTCTGCAATCACAGTAGCAGAGGCAGTACAATAGCCTTCTCCCTGCCCACACACATGCATTAATAGCATGAGACAACAGATCAAAAGCCCCAATTAATTCATCTCATCCCACCACAGAAATCTCTGCAAATGTAGAATACATTGAACTCTTCATTCCATCATCGTGGTCTTTGGAATTCATCCGGCTACTGCCCAATGTGTTTTACGGCACTCGTCCGGAATCAACTGGCAGTCAACTGACGTAAGTGGGACAGCTAGCTAGACGACAGTGACACGAGTGCAATAATGCACTCACCCATTTGTTACCTTGTGTGGGCTTAGTAGACAGAATGTCTCTTTCTGAGAATTAGTGAGTAATTGTATTACTCTTGACAATTGCTTTGATTGCGTCAAAACAGCGTATTCGGTTACACATTAATTTTATTTCTGTACGACCTGTGAGTAAATTAAATCTTAATGCTGACTAGTGTCAGCTAAAAGTCTGCGGAAATGAACAAGCTGGCGACACGCAGACACTCAAAGCCACATAGCAGTGTAATGTGTTTATTTGTTTGACTATCGTAACTCAGTAATCTCTTTGTGCTTGCTTTCATCTTCCATTATCTGCCCCACCCTTCCCCTGCCTTCTATCCCAGTGATAGACAAGCAGAGTATATTGTCTAGTCACTCTGTAGTTAAAAGTTACCATTCCACTCATTAGTTCTGTTGTCTTGATTCCTCATAGGTCGATGCGTTGTGTGGGGCTAATAAGCACTAGAAGAATCCAAGAAGGAGAAGAGGTCTACTCATCTTACATAACAGTTGAAACTCACTAACTCTCCATCTCTAACCAAGCCTGTACATACTTGTATCAAAATATTGACATATTTAAGTCCGGGTCACGGTTTAATGAGCTAACGATTGATTATCGACTATGACAGCTAATGGCACAAAGCATTCCGTATTAGTTGGTATACTGCCCATCCTACGTTTGCTTACAGCCAATAATAGTGCACTGGCATGTTGACAACATGTAGAGACATGGCTGCTGCAACAGCAACCACTCCCGTACTGATTACTCGTGTTGTAGTAACTATGGCATTCTGCTCTGCATTATGTGTTGGTCCAGCTTGGTTACGGGTGTGGGAATATCCACTACAGTGTGTGTCAACTTTGCAATTAACCGTAATGCAATTTTAAGTATAAAATGATCACAGAAGACCTATGCAATCAACATATTATGTCATTATTTATATATGATGTCGTAGAAGATGCATACTTTGTGCTGAGATGCAAGCAAAGCCACACACGGCTGACTCCCTTTACCAGGTGTGTGTGTGAGCTGTGACATAAGCTCTCATGCGCCAACTCAGGGGCTGTGGTTCAAATTAGGTTTTAATCTGATGATTCTGCAGACAGACACAGAGAATTTCCCCACATCAAACTGCAGTATCGTATTTCATCTCCATCGGCCAGACGATTCGTAATACTCAACTTCCGCCAACCTGATTAAAAGCCAACAGGCGTGTCTCCTTTATCTTGTTCATTAGTATCGTCCATAGTGCCTTATCGAGCATAAAAACAATCCTTGTATCTTAAAATAGGAGAGATTGATTAAAACAATTAGGGTTCCAAGACCAAGCATTACCAAGCAACTTCCCATGAGACTGACCTCAGACAAAATCTAAGATAATATGATTATTAACACTACAGGCTGTTGCTGGCAACATATACCCTCAACTAATTGATTAGAAGAAAGACTATCTCGTTAAAAGATCTGCTTTTACCCACCAAATTAAACCAAAAGGGATCTGAGTACCATTGTGATCGATTTACACGATCAGTATTTAGCTAACTATAATCTTACGCACAATAATCTTACGAACAGGCCTGGGCACTGGTATTCAGCTGCACAGCCTCCAGTGCATCAGTCGTACGCGTGCTACTATGCACGCAACTTGCTCGAGAATACAAGCCACACCCTGACCACGCCTTTGTTTGATGCGCTTTAATTGGAATCCTGTTGACAATGGTGGACCGTGGCAAACTTGTTTGAAGTGATAATGTCGAGCCGGCGAGATAAGAAAGGGTTTACTAAGCTTGCTCCCACCGAGGAGCTGGCGTTGAATGAGATGGTGGCTATAAATTCTGGATCAGAGTTGGAACTGCTCGATCTTTCGTCAACCGCCCACAGGCGAGGGGGAGAGGATGACCGCACTGGGTAAGGGGGCGGAGTGAGTAAATGTCTCTAAATTCTCTTCTTGGTGTCCTGACAGGTGCTGTTGCTACGGCTGGTGGTGTGTGACTGGGTGTCTGCTCCTACTCACTATAGTAGTTGTAGTGCTTTCGTTGGGAATTGTCTACCTTGTGTACAGCTTGCACCAGCTACAAACGCAGGTGTCCGCAATGGAACACCGAGTGAACACCATGAATTCGAGTGAGTTAGAACGGCCCTTAACTCTCAGAGAAAGTGCAGCTGTCTTGTAACAGCAAGAGAGGGTGGATGCACTCACTTACACACACCCATGTCACAGAGACAAAGGGCAGTATATACTTGGTTTCGCGATAGAGGCGTGATGGAATGTTCTCGCTGAATATAATAAGAAAAACGCGCTATGACGAGGTGACCGCCACTGTTGGACAGGGTCCACAGATGAATTTCGCGAAAGTATATGTGAAGCTGACAGTAGATCAGTATATTCCTGCGAAATTCATCCATGGACCCTGTCCAGTAGTAGGCGGTCACCTCGTCATAGCACGTTTTTCTCATTATATTCAGCGTGAACATTCCATCACGCCTCTGTCGCAAAACCAAGTATACCCTTGTCTGTGACTGCATGGGATCAGTATACTGCAGCAAGTAAGCTGTGCAATTGGTTACTGTAAAGATCAATAACCAGCGTGAATAAAGCCCAATCAAGAATGTTATACATGTGTATAAACAATCAAGCGGTCAATCAGGGCTTTGATCCCGGCCAGCCGCAGACGGGTGACTACCCCTCACGGAGAGGGGAGAGTGTGTGTTGCAGAGAAAGAGAGTGGGGGGAGTATTGTTTCTTTATGCTACTGCAGGCGTGATTTCGGTACAGTCTAAGGTAGCAGGTGATCACAAAATGTACGATAGGAAGTATTACATAATGGTAGCCAGCACTGCAAGATCCATAGACATGCTGAACAAGACTTTGACTACAATCCAGAGAACAATGGCTGAGGAAGACATACAAAAGGAATTTGTTATCACTGCGGTAAGCCCTCGTCGTGAATGACACGTGAGATTTTTTTACCTCGTATAGCTAAACGGCTCTCTGTCCTTCCTGAGCGGTTTTTCTAGACAAGTATCGGCCGTCTACCACGCCATGGCGCAGTCTGCTAGTAGAATGAAAAGCATGTCCACACAGTTGAACGAGCTCACTAGAGCACAGGGAGATCTTAAAGGAGAGATGGATAAGCTAACCAGTACTGCTTCAGCTGACCACGACCTCACGCAAACACTTCAGGTCTCTCTCTCTGTCTTTTGATCTATACAATGTGGTAGAACACCTGGTCATTTAAAAACCTTAAACACTACTGCTTAATATTCTTTTACCATACGTCATTTTCAATGTCCTTTTGTCTGTCTGCAGTCACAAACCACCAAACAGTTAAACCAGTTCACAGAAGGATTCCATAATCTCCAGCAGACTGTTGTCAACATGTCTAAGGTATTCGACTAAAAATTTTTATCATGCTATTTCTCAT
Organism: Haliclona indistincta; assembly: GCA_964017065.1. Taxonomy (NCBI): domain Eukaryota; kingdom Metazoa; phylum Porifera; class Demospongiae; order Haplosclerida; family Chalinidae; genus Haliclona; species Haliclona indistincta. The sequence goes on from OZ024790.1 coordinate 8,009,831, forward strand.
TAGGCTAAGTGTCTAAGTGCACATAAGGTTAAGCATCACCATAGTTATGTACTAGTGTGTGAGGTCAAAAATGCAACTGTTTACTGCGTTCGAAATCTTCACAAATAGTTTGCGTACCTGTGGTCCTGATTAAATGTCTGTTCCCACAACTAGAGCGCTTAATTGGAATCTATTTCTCAGGAGCACTAAATGTACTGCGTGCTCTAATTATCTGGTTGGCTCCTGGCAGCTGTGTGCTCCTGGTTTTCTAGTATCGCAGCTTGTTGTTGCTCAGGTCGAAAGCATCTGCGTAGGATAAAAATTGCACTAATTGTCACAATTGCGATTGTAATTTAACCTGATATTATGGAATTTCTTTATTGTATTGAAACAAATCTTCCCACGAATGCTAAATGATGAAATCAGTAATTTAGGATGTAACCGTATCTCATGCCTAGTTATAAATAGTTATAAAATACTAACTGCTAGTTAGTGAAGAATGTCTGTTACTCTTCTCAGCAATTGGACCAGCTTGAGTGGGTGCCCCTTTCACTGCAAGACCTGACCACAGCTTTACTGAATACAACCCAGGTTAGTGAAGTGACTGCCCTCACCTGCAGTGGGAGGCACAGTCAGTACTCCTGTGAGCTCCTAGCCCAGGCAGGCTCAAGGAGTTGTATGATTAGACGCTGCTTAGTGCACAGTGTCCAAGGTCACTGGTAGACCCAGGACACCTGTGCACTAAGCAGTGTCTAGCTGTCTCACAGAGGCTCACTGGTAGAGGCAGCTAGACACTTTAGTGCACAGGTGTCCTGGCTCTACGAGTCACCCTCTGTGAGGCAGCTAGACACTCTTTGTGCACAGAGTGTCTTATGTCCTGGTTCTATCAGTGATTCTCTGTGAGGCAGCTAGACACTGCTTAGTGCACAGGTGTCCTGGGTCTACCAGTGACCCTCTGTGAGGCAGCTAGACACTGCTTAGTGCACAGGTGTCCTGGCTCTACCAGTGATTCTCTGTGAGGCAGCTAGACACTGCTTTGTGCACACGTGTCCTGGCTCTATCAGTGACTCGCTGTGAGGCAGCTAGACACTGCTTATACCGTATTCACACTACACGCTAAAACGGAACTGAACCGGGCCGGCCCGGTTGCAAATCTCTGACAGTGTGAACGCAACTGAACTGAGCTACAACTGAACTAAACTACACCATCGCGGCACCCCGACCATAGGTGGGCCGCTTCCAGCACGGTTCGGTTGTGTCGGAACTTTGATCATAAAGTGTGGCACGGTTCGGTTCGGCCCGGTTCCAACGTGCAGTGTGAACGGGGTATAAGTGCACAGGTGTCCTGGCTCTACCAGTGATTCTCTGTGAAGCAGCTAGACGCTGGTAGGTCTGTCTCATTGTCTCTGTCCTCCTACAGATGATGAAGGCTTTGTCTCAATATAACTACACTACACAATCCCCACCTACTGACAGTATGACAGCTAACCCATCTGCGGAGACCACATCTTCTACTAACCCTATTGCTCCTACCAGTTCTAATGCTGAGCCTTCTTCTGCTGACACCATTGCTCCTACGAGTTCTAACCCTCCTTTCAGTACTAATTTTCCTGCCAGTTCTGACAATACCGAGCCTACTTCTGCAAGCCCAAATGTTGCTACTGAACCAGACGATGTCAGTACCACTCCCGACAGCATCTCTACCACTGGGAGTGCACCATCTACGAGCTCTTCAACTGACATGTCTACTGACTCCGTCTCTACTCCTAACCAAGCTGCCGATAACTCTACTCTAGCCACTGAGGACAACCCTCACACTGGCACTAATAGCACCGGCACAGTGAACACACCCACGAGTGACACGCCCACCAACACAACCGACAATACTTCAGATATACCTGTCAGTACAACTACAGACACGCCCACCAATGCTGCAACTTACACGCCCACTTATGAAACAGACACGCCTACCACAGCTGCAACCGACACACCTCCCACTAATGAAACTGACACGCCTACCACAGCTGCAACTGACACACCTCCCACTAATGAAACTGACACGCCTACCAATGCTGCAACTGACACACCTCCCACTAATGAAACTGACACGCCTACCAATGCTGCAACTGCCAGTACAATGCCTGTTACACCAAGCACGTCATTGGCTAGCACTTCTTTCACGATCACACCTAGAGAAAGACTTCCTCCCTCCACTGTTGGGCGTATCTCAGCCACACCTCTTCCGGTCACTCCCACTGGTAATGGAGCTATACGTAGTCCAGTTGAATTATTAGAAGGTAAGCTGTGCGATTAGTAGTAATACTATGCTCCCATTCGTTTCCCCCCCTTCAACTCTTCCTCTCTCTCTCCCTCCCCCTACTTCCCTCCTTCTCTCTCTCCCTCCCTATCCCTACTTACCTCTCTCTCTCTCTCTCTCTCTCTCTCCCTCCCCCTACTTCCCTCCTTCACTCTCTCTCATGAAGCTGTTTTGGAGCAGTTTTCTCAACTGGACACTGACAATTCTAACTCACTGGAGTGGTCCGAGTTCTCGAATGCCTTGAACGATAGAGGAATATTTGACGATCTTGATCGTAACGAAAATGGCTCTCTTACCAGAGAAGAACTTCAATCAGCTATTGATGTTCTCAAAAAGAGCGACGCTGAACACAACTCAGCAGAATAAATTATTTGATATCATAACAATTATCTGTGTGATTATAAACATTATTTCAAGTCAACATTGGACTGCATTTGTTAGAGTATCTATTCTGCATCTTGCAAAGGAGCGGTGACTAGCGAGCACTGGAAGACTTGCTCTTGCGTCTTCTGGTTGTCCCGAGAACTTTGTCTCGATCCATCTTCGATCAGAATTGTACCGATAGGAGATTTGATCAGGGTACAGTTTGAAGCGTAGTGAGTTTGCTAAGCTTTCTGATAAATCGTGCAATCTCATTTGAACACAGAGAGATTTGAGCTTTGGAGCTGCTTCGGATGAGCATGGATATGTGGTTGCATTCATCATCAGTTTGTGTCGAACCTAATATAATCCGGTACATATATGCAATGAATATCACGTGGTGTCGTTGCATGCTTACTCACCCAATCGCACGTGTCGTTGATCACGTTATCGATTATTCCAGTTACAGCCTCGATTTCGGCTGTGTTGTTAACGATCTGTGTCCTGGCTATTTCGTCGCGTTGATCCAGCATTGTGCAGACCGGGAGAATCGCTTTCCACAGCAAGGTCAACTCGCGGCTCCTGAACGGCGGGAAATTTCCGATGGACGAGAGGCGCTGCAGGAGAAAAGAGGGAGGGGCTCGTGGCGTGGAATTATGCATGCTCTAGAACTCACAGAAACTTTCCTCATCATGGTTAAGCCGTCGAACAGTGACTGTTGAGGAGAATCTTGTGCGGTTGTTGTAGCAGCGTTGAATAGGAAGCACGCTACAATAGCAAATAACAGCAGAATGCGCGCCATGATTGGAATTCGTTCTTGAGCGTTGTTGTGACTACTGATTTGATGTTTGATGCTATGAATATCGCCCGCTGTTTTATACCCGCGAAACTCGCTGCAGCCATAGATTCATCAGTGCTGTAGCCTGACACGTTCCAAGAAGCCAAATTAGTTTGTAATTTGATAATTTGATAGGTATAATTGACAAGTTCCAGTTTCCCACGTTTCACACAAACAGGTACCTAAGCACACTCCTACTATTATCATCAATGAAATTAAGAGTCAGTTTGTATTTTTGAAAATTTCATCATGTATAAGGGATATTGCAGCATGCTATATATGAACACAAAGACATGCATGGAGATTGTAATAAATTTTGTCTAAAACAAAGACTCATCAATGCAAATCAGGGAATCAGTTATTGATCGTTATGTTAACACTTTCTCACAAAGTTCATGCACAATTTAAAACCAGGTCTAAAGGGAGTTTACAACTAAAACCACGGTGACCTATTATTATGTTGATCAGGACATTGTATTTTCAATATCGGTGCAGAAATTAACTCATGCGCTCATGCTGACCAAATACATGCACACAGTGCAAACTTTAAAAGATTGAGATGATTTATGAATAGAGTGGGCCTTGTGAACCCCCTGGATCTACTGCTATTACTGACAATTGCTGAAACCAGAAAATAGGTAGGTGAGAAAATGAAAGAGAAAGGTCAACTTGAAGACAAGGAAGAAGAGAGAATAAATACAATAATTCATAATGCACAATTCAAAAGAACAGGTACTCCAATATCAGGGAAGAAAGTACTGAAAGTGACGTCACGTTCAATTAACATAATTATTTCAGGTTATAATAAAGTTGTCTATTTGTGTATGACTTGTATTGACTGCGAAAGCAGATGTCAATTGCAAATAACAGTGCATAACTTAGTTTAGAGCATGACTCACTCGGTGCGATGGTTTGACACTGTTTGAGTCATAGTTGTATGTGCATGGTTGAAACATGCATAGGATAATTGAAAAGTGGTAGATAGATACGACTAATCAGGCTGTCATTGTCTAAGATAGTAACCAATTTCACAGGTCACATATTTTCTAAAGCTGGAACATGCTTGATGTGGTGAAGAACAATTTTTAGAGATTAAACTAAATTGTGTGCTCGAGACTAGGAACGTCAAATTAGTAATAGCTGAGTCTGATTTTTGTCATTCCTGATAACGGAAAACCAAAGTTGATGACGTGAGAGGTTACAAGTTACCAACCATGGTCATGCAGTGCATTTTTATGATGACAACTTTGCAAGTTGGTGTGATTTCAAGACAACATATGCATCATGACCTAATCCTCATCACCTTCATCATTTCCTACAAACCTAGAGACTGTGAGATTTGTGTATTAATTCATTTGTATGGTTGTGTGATTTTCTAGATAAATCTTTTGAAAAAGTGCACTGTCACATTATAAACTCGTTTGTTGTCAATAATTATTACATTCCCATTATTTTGACTTCTGGTTCCCACAGCGGCTCGATATCAACATTATAAGGGTTGCCACGGCGTCAGTAGCTCATGCTGAAGAATGTAATCAGTTCACGCACGCGCAAGTCGGTATAAAAGTGAGCGCAGTCTGTGCAACATTAACTGCAGTGCAAACGAGGGTTAACAATCATGGCGCCTTCAGTAACTAGAGTTCTCGTGTTTTTTCAACTTTTGACTGTTATTTTGCAACTAGCCGCTTCGAGTCCGTTTCTTGAAAACAAAGTACTGTTCGGTGTTTCAATGGGTGGTTCTATTCTAGTGAGTTATTATGCACTTAATGCTTATTTAATGCACCAGCTATTATACTGCACGTCTCTTTGCTATTTGTATAGGAGCGTATTCTTCCACAATACAATCAGCTACAGTTGTCCGGAAGCAAAGAGATTGAGCTAAGGAGTGCTTTGAGCAATGTAGTGCAATTGTGGGACATCAGACAGTCTCTGGAGGCACCCAGTGCAACAGACCAGGAGCTGAACGGATTCAGAGTAACTCTGAAATACATTCTTCAAGATGCCTGTGCATGGGTTAGCTGGAACTGTAGCTCAGTAACAGCACGAGCATGTATCTGCCTCTGATAATTTTTTTACATTACCGCTGGCATTGGATGTCTGTTCATCTGTCCAGTGACTGAGAGTTCACTGAATGCTCATGTATCTAACCAGCAGTAGCCAGTAATGCCTTCCTTGTTTGTTTAAAATATGTGCAAGATTTGTATGCGTAGTACTATTATAGCATAGTATTATAGTACTATTATGACTATCATTATACATCCATCCATGCATGAGTGCACTATAGTAATTTAATACTGCACTCATTATTACTAGTTTATTTTGTTATGCTCAGATGAACGAGACACTACAAGATGGCTTTGCCTGCACCAATGATGAGTTCAGTAATCTGAAGGCTAGAATGAATCTGCACGAGAGGCTGGTCAAATCAGAGAAAGCCTTTAGTCGATATTTAGTCGCTCAAAACGTCACTTGTTCCTAGCTATTTATAGCGATTATGTCATTCTTGCATGCACTTATATTATGTATTAGGAAGAATTGAATTAAGCAGAGAATTTATTATAAACAATTAAATCATAGACTATAAAAACACTATATAGTACAGATCATTGGATTAAAGTGCAAAATTTTAAGTGATTGGTTGAATTAAAATATAGAATCATTTTCAGCTATAATGTAGTCTAAGTTATCGATTCAGTGGTATTCTGTTCAAACTGCACTGCAGGGTACTGACCATGTCTCAAATGCCTCAGGAAGAAGAGTGAGGAACAGGTATGTGCTTTCAGCCGTGGACCTCAGGTCCTGGACTTGACAGTAGAGTTGTTTGTAGTACTCAGTGCGACCAACTGTCTCAAAGGAGGCGGGGTCAACTGTCACTGTGCTAGGCAGCACACAAGCTGAATTGGTGCAATCACACGGTTTTGAGCTTAGCTGCACAATGGAGAAATAGTAAATCGAAATAGCTCATGATTTTGAAACGGTGCGCTTACCCATTGCTGGAATTTTGGGATAACGTCTGAGAGAAAGTTTGAAACGGTTGTCACTGAGTCGCCTAGATTTGCTGACGCAAGGCTGCTGACTTGGATGGTAGACAGAGCATTGCTGTGTTCTATGAGCGCCTTCAGATAACTAGGGTAGATAGTCATATTGAGAGGTGTGGTGGGCGGGAACAGTCCTTCTTCAAAATAACCGAGCCATGAGGTAACGCCACTAGAGTAGTCACTGCAGTTGACAGCCGACTGCAGAAATTAAAAAAAACAATGATGATTTTGAATACATTTGCATTCACTTACTATGACAGGCAAGGCTTTGATGAGGCGATATGTTTCAGATGCCAACTGTCGTGCTCCGCATGTCATCTTACGGAACTCTCGAAGTGACAGAGGATCTGATCCATAGATAGCACATTCGGGAAGATTGTTGACTGCATCTCTGAGCCCGTGGTTGGGTTCAAGATTCAGGTAGGCTTGGATATGGTTTCTGAAGCTCTTCAGAGTGAAAGCTAGCTGCAGACCGATGCATTTGACTTGGTCGCTAGGAGTTGTGCAAGAGATATCAGAGTAGTTGAGCAGTGTCACAGTGTGAGCTGGGCAGCCTGCTCCTTGGAACTATAATATTTGGGGAGGAAAAAAATGACCCATGCTAAAATTATAATAAGACTACTTACATTTACATCACTGATGTCAGGAAGAATTGATTGTTGAATAAAATTGGAGACGTTGGCAAGTACTTCCATGTTGGGCGTGTCACTGTTTGATGAGTTGAGGATATTGGCAATGAAGGACTCCAAAGATGAGTAGTGATTGCTGATAGACCAAGCTAGACGCTGAGCAAGCAAGCCAGTGCTAGGCAAGTTGAAAGAAACTGTGTCACTCATTGCATAGTTAGGGTTGAGAGCAAATGCTGGGGTTTCACAGTAAATTCCAGCCTCCATTTGAGGGAAAGGGTCAGAACAACCAGCCTACAAGCATAAAACAACTCAGTAAATATATAAAATGGCTGAATTTAAAGTTTACATTGCAAAATACTGCAGGGTTGTACAGGGGATCTAGCTGGTCCTGTGCCTTTTGTGCAAAAACCATCATTCTCTTGATGCTCAGAGGTGTAGGGTGATTAGCAATCGAACAGTCGGTTGCCTCTGGAGGCCATGAGTTGCTGCAGCCGGGACTACGCCTGGTGACTGGGTGGGCAAGCGATGCCGCAGTGAAACAAATCATAGCTAATACAATACTGTTTCTCATGATGCTAGGTAAAGCGATGCTTCTTTCAGGCTCTTAGTCTATTGCTAACTTTTCAGTTCTCAGTCTACGGTTGTGCTGTAAGTGGCTTCACGCCGGCTTCTTATAGTCGCTAAAGAGCTGACAATAGCGAAGGTTGGTGCTTACCCAGGCCCAGCTTTTAATTTCTATTTTGAATAGTTTTTGGCTGACATTCTCACCAACTTCGCAAACTTCCTCGTCCATGCTAGCCCCCAAATTCATCCGTCCACATAACTGAAACTATATCGACTCAGCACCGGGCGAAGTCAACCATGAAGAATAGCAAGGAAAAGGGAAAGAGAACTGACACTTACGACAGATGATCGGCTCGGCAGCTCCCAAGAGAGATCAGCAGGTGTGAATAGCGATAGATTGCTACAAAATCATTGACGTTTTCATTCGAGCACGACAAGTTCAGCAATCAGTGGTGCAGAACTACACTGATGAGCGCATGATCGATGATGCTCTCTTGGCAGACTAGCTATATGAGAAGCGTTTCTCTCTAAATAACACTAGTACGATCGATCGGCTAGCTACGGCCGACGCACGCACTATAAAATCACTCTCATCCCTCGAGCATGATTATATATACACACAAGCTTCCCACACTTGTACGGGTGCTCCATTGTTTCGCTAGCGTCCGGCATGTTTCCTCTTCTTATCATTAGTATAAATGGAGTTGCCTCATAGCCAGAAATCACCAAACCACAGTGCAACAATCTTGACTTTAAACAATCTTTACTACTATAACTTACTTGTATAATAAACCAGTAGCTCAATTCGAAAATGACTAGCTTCTCTTCTATAATAACTCTGGCAGCTGTACTGCTCTTCGCTAGACTGCATTTATTCCAGTCATCGGTTAATGCTCTCCCTCTCCAAGGCACCACTGGATCAGGCAGCATGTTGACTGAATCTGACCTGGAGCCCACTACAGTAGACTGCTCTGCACCCACTGTTACAGCGACTACAGAGCTAGGATCAGCAAGAAGAGGCCTGTTAGTACTGAGAGATTACGCTGACAACAAATACAGCAAGACCAGGGTAAGTAGAGCATAGATGCATTCTACATTAGCTTTCATCCATCCATGCATGCAAGTTGCAAACATTATTCATTCTTGACCACGTGTTCACCGTTCCACAGGAGTTTCAACATGGATCAGGATCGAGAACGTGTCGACATGCAGTGCTATTCAAAACCGAGGTGGAAACACTGATATTTGACCACGAAATAGTTAATACCAACAGTGGACGCCTGGTTGCTGACTGGTACTCCATCATCGTTACAATAGATGAATATCTCGCTTCATTGACTAGCAAGCCACTGCTATACCCCACTGACAACGCCACTATGCAGACACTGAGCCACGTTCTGACTGCAGTGAAGCAAGACTTATTGAGCACAGTAAGCATAAAACAGAGTTGCTCAAAACAGCCTAATTCATCCTCTCTCTTCATTTTTTAATAGCTACAGTCTCTGAGATGCAACTGTACCAGTGAATGCAGTATCGTAAAGAAAGAAATGAACACCGACGCAAGAGTCCACTCATGCCCTGATCAACTCAACTTCTTGCACAAGACCCTCAGAATCATCGCACAGCAAGCAGCAAATGCAGTTACCGAGACAGAAAAGAGACCTTGCTGCTCAATAACACCAGTCAACGAAACAGAATGGATCGAAGACAATGTACCAGCCACTAGCCCAGACTATGATACTCTAGTGAAGTTATCGAACAGACGAGGATAAGGAAAAGAGACTTAACCAATCTATAACTACTATTAGGAGTTAATACTTAGCATATAAAGTTAGCTACTTTACCTATAGTTAATTAAGTTTAGTAGTTAATTTACGAATAGTTATTTAATTTTAATACTGATTATAGACTACATAAATACATATTATTTATTTATTTATTTGAATACTGTTTTAAAAGAAATGTAATATAAATTATTTATGACAAAGTTGAAATGAATCAAATTTAAGCAAAGTGTACGTGGTGACGATTGAAAGCAGCTAACAGGCTAGAGAGAGAGAGAGGAGAAGAGAAGAGAGAGAGAGAGGGGAGGGAGGGATCATAACTATTTGACATAGTGTGAAAGCCATATTATACATAATACTTTATTATCATTATTGTAATAGAATTTCGAGAGGTCATCAATTTAATAGGCTGTGTTTTGAAAACTTGGAAGTGGTTTCAAATTCCCTGCAAAAAGGAATCCATTACACTTGTAAGGGGAAACCCCCTAAAAGCAAATGCCAGAGGCTGTTGACTCAGAAGACCCACAACTTAACACATAATGGATACACTCTACACAAGAAATCATAATGGATACACTCTACACAAGAAATCATAATGGATACACTCTACACAAGAAATCATAATGGATACACTCTGTAGCATACATCAAGAAATCATCCACAGCCATGTTTCGAGGTCGACTGCCTCCCATCCCAACTTCCTCAAGGATTTCTTGCACAAGTTCCCTAATGTCAAACTCCACATCGATTTCCTACATTACAGAATTCTAAACAAGAGGTACAAACAACAAACACTAACACACACATAACATTGAAACTATGTCAGTCAACAATGGACTTGCAATATGCCTCTAAAGAAACTGTCACAGTGTAAACAGGAGTCGCGGGAATGATGCAGCATCCAATAGGCAGTGTCCTTAACTAGATGAGCTCACCGCTACGTTAGATTGAAGACAAGCAATGCTATATTGTCGGCTGTTACAAGCCATTTGACATCCATGTACATACACACATTCATATTTCACAATCACGATCTCACACTAGGTGCGCCTGAGTAGAAATACTTACGATTCCTTTGAGCGAACAAACTGTCCGATAGTTCTTCTCCAATAATTGAGAGACATTCTTCATTCTAAAGAATATAGAACCAAACAAAAGCCTCTGGAGTACATTACACAAGTCTTGCATATAAACCAACAGATTTTTGTCATTGCACAGTCACAATAAATATCGGTTACGTCAGCATACATATCATTCGAGTGATGCTTTCTACATACCACGCTTATCGCAACTCACTTGAAACAACTTAACAGTGTCTTGTTTTTTCTATGGAACGAGATCTGCAGTAAACTGTTCCACTCCTACATCCCAAAAGGGAGAAAGTGCATAGCCATTATGCTAATTGACCCACACATGGTAATTATTACATACTTTAATGAAGAATGCGTACATAAACTCGTTTCCCTCAACGCTTCTCTCCCCACCATTCGTCCCTTAAAAACCCTTCAACAAATTACGAGAGCACCCTCATAGCAAATACCAGCCGACAGTCAACATTCACTATTGAGTGTCGCCACTGAAGTACCAAAAATAGAATAAACACAAATCCCAATCTTTTAATGTTTATTCGTACATTGCTTTCATTCCAAGCAAGTGCAAGCAGAGCCTGAATTCTTATTCTCGTCGTTAGCTTTATGAATCTGCAACTATATAACAGTCACTGTCAAGCACTGTCTACAACTCAGTAAGATGCTAGTGTTTGTTAACATTGCAAGCTGAATTCATGATCCATCGCTACCAAACAGAGACCCTACGTGTACTAGCTTTCCTTCACGTTTCTCACTGTCCCTGCAGGGACCAGTGTTGTGATGTCACTGCGTCAGTGAACTGAACACTGTTAACTACCAGGATGAGATAAGAACAAATGTAACCTGTTTCCTGTTGTCTTGTGTATTGAACAACAAGCATCACCAGAATCAGTGCTTATTCAACTTGTATTTTGTTGACTTTCACACACTCAGTGCTCATCACACACTTGTACTGTGTAATACCCTCGACCGGGAGCTGAAGACCGTGACGGCATTGTGTCACCGGTAATGATTTGATGACGGCAGGTACCTAAAACATTGCTTATGGAACATGACCTGTCCGTTAACAAAAACCATCACAGAAGCCAAGTAGGAAGGAACTAAGATTTTAATAGAATTTACTTCACTGCTTAGACTTGAAGGATATCGAAATAAACTATGTAGGAACTAGGAAGAGACTGCCGCATTTTGACAACCTTGTAAACAAGAATTAAAAATTCAGTTACTGTGTTTAATCAACTAAACTTAATTTTGCACACTGTCATTAGTCGATGAAATGGAGCACGCTATTATCAGTAAATGTTTTTAATAACATGCGTAATGCGACCATAAAGGAATGAGTTATTGTTGGAAGCATGCAGATGTAACAAGGAGGAAGGTTTCATCTGAACTGCTCAGGAGGAAACTGGCAGCTGGTGACTACAAAAATAATAGCAGCTAACTGTCTCTTCTTCGCAAGGGAATTTTTTACCAAATTAACTGAAAAAACAGTACCAGCTGACTGCTACCTCTTCCCATGAGATAATCCAGAGGTGAAACTGAGCCTCCTACATACTGTGGTCGGTTCTTTATTACAATGGTATGTGACCCAACTATGGTAACAGCTTGAAGAAGTCGAAAGGCAGAGGATTTCCTTAATACTGTGGTGACAGTCAGTTATTCTATACCTAGCAACCACACATAATGATTACTACGCTAGCAACCAAATATCCACAAGCGTAATTATTAATCCTGTTAACAGAAGGAAATCAGTTTAATGCGGAAATCTATTGACAGGTCAATAGCTAGTAGCTTTGAATGAGAACACTAATGTAAATCAATGAACACTTTTTGAATAAGATTTGCTTAAAATAATTATAAAAAACAATGATCGTAGAGCATAATGACGTATTGCTGAGCTAAAGCACATGTAATATTTTCTAATTTTGCTTAAAAATATGTTGTAAAATGGCGAGGACATACATCTCCTGGGCATAGTAAGCTTCAACTAGTTGTCATATTCGAACAGTAGCCGCTACATAACAGGGAATAACCATTTCCAGCACAGCCACGCTGTGTGCAAAATCACATGACTCTCTTGATCACATACAAAGTTCAAAGATCAAACAGAATGCAGATAATAACACCTCTTAATGGGATCTCTTCAGGGTACGAACAAATCTTGTCGTGTGGTGATATCACCGATCTGTCAGTGTTTCCTCCAGTTCCTGTTTATTTAGAGCAAGCTGTTACTATCAAAACAACCACATCACTGGTTGAAGCACCTCTACCTTATACCAACTACTTGGGATAACTATAGCACTACATGGTCTAAATATGGATCGAAAACCTATCCACACTTTTAAATTATAATAGTCAAGTACTAAAATATGTTTTTTTGTGCAGTGTGCACGGATAAAATTTTTCACTGCTCAAACCCCTTTTCCTAAAGCATGTGTCACAGAATCCTTAATATGTTGTGTTGGAGTTAAAATATGGTGCACCTTGCAAATATTGAGAGTCCATAACCCCTTTCTCTCTCCCTAAAATCCCTCCACTATCAGCGGGACCTTAACACTTGCAATTAATCGAATTACGTAATTCACTATACGGCTCATTAACTGGATGCATATCAAACATTCCATACAGCAGTAACGAGCAGGGCTTCAAATTAGCACTAGCCCGCTAGCCCGAGGCTAGTAAAATATAGCTTGGGCTAGTAAAATGTACAGGTTGGTAGCCCAGCTGGCTAGAGATACTTGTAGACTTACTGCAGAATTTGCTGGTTCATTAATGCTTAAAATTAGCTTAATTATTTTTATTGGGCTGGTAGAAACTGTTTTGGGCTAGTTCAATTTGATCGCACTAGCCCTGCTGGCTAATTTGAAAAGAAGTTAATTTGAAGCCCTGGTAACGAGGTATTACCCACCAATGGCTACTGTTGATTAAACACACAGTATGGATACAACTAACAAGTGGAAATTAATCCTTATCTACAGTGGAAACGCAATCATCCCCATGCTATCTTTCCTCTTAGCATCCCAACAAACTCAGTGTCTAGATAATTAATAGAGTGTTTACTAGACCAGACTAGTTTACAGTGGAACCTCTCTAAGGCGGACACCATCGGGACCAACAAAATTGTCCATTATAGAGAGGGTGTCCTCTGGTCAGGGGTTTATTATACATTATGTGGGTTATATTTGGGATTCAGAAAGTGTCCATTATTCCTCTGGAGAGGGGTGTCTGCTAAGAGGGGTTCCACTGTAATTTCATTTTCCAAGTTTGATATTAATAGAGCAACTAGTACTTGGGAAGTGCCAGTTGTTGTACTACTATCAAATTTTAAAAATAAAACTACACCAGTCTGTCACAGTTCTGAAGTTGCTAGCGTAAACGCACTATTAAAGTATACCTAGGACAAATCAATAGGAATGTTCATACTTAAAATTCATATAACGCTCAATTACTGTTAGGTATTTGAGCACTAAGTGGCTGCCAAAAATTAATAATATCATTGATGTTTGACAAACACTTTAAGTGCCAGTTAACGCTGGGAGAAGGGTTTTTACGTGGTTCAGGCACGAGACCATGATCGTAAAGCATGAACTCACCAACATCAACTGGCTTATATTTCATCTCATGTTTCATAGGCGACATCAAGATTGTTAAGCACTCGGGTAACTTGTGTTGACGGACGACACCTATGCTATACGAAAATTCAATATCACCCTCGTAAAAGTACGGAGATCAGAGCCCAGGGAAAGCCTTTGTGTTGCCCACTAAGTAACAATAGATCAATAAAAGTGTGGTTGCTTGAAATGTATGTACCATAAAGCCCTCCAACCATACTCTTGAATACACAGTACCTGATGGATATCATTGAGACAGGGGTATTGCACTGTCAGCAGTGAGTGAATGTGATGGTGACAGTGCCAGATATTGTGGTTAAACAGACGGGATGAACCACCGATACTGGTATGTTCAGGATATTAATATACAACACCGCATTCATATTTTGCCTGGATATTGGACTGGTATTGCTCGGTATGCACCTGGAATTTGTAATGGTCAAACAGCAATAAATTATTTCGCCCACGTATTCCACGGATGACACACATTGGGTAAATAGCGCCTGCATGTTGATCTAACATTGCGCCAATATAGAGTCTGGATATCGTCTCTATAACAACATCTACCTACACGTTCTGGATATTGATATATAATTATTTATACCACTTGCTTATCACCTCGAATATTGCACAATATTTGGACTAGTACACTTCTTAATATTGGTCAAACAGTAGACAATAGGCAAACTGACAAAAAAAGCTAAACAATAAAGCTCAAGCTTTCCTTAACATGCTTAACAACAGGACAAAAATGTAATGTTTATGCTTGTCAATTCGAAACCTGCTAAACAGAAACCTGCCAGCAGCGTCAACACAGAACAGCACCCGGTACTTAATTTATATTCTAGTTCCTAGCTTGCTATCATCACACTATGATAGCTTCCAGACCAATACCAAACTATCCCTCTCTCATGAGCTTCAAGTTGTCAAACACTACTAAAGCCCCATAATATCTCATATCATTTGTGCAAAGTGGTATCGAAATTACAGAAATTTCAGGTATTGAATAGTAACAAAAAATAATTGTGACCTAATTTGCGTTGCGAAAAGGGGTATTTTGGCTCCTGACAATTTTGAACGCATGCCTGTAATTAAATGGCTGTTTCTCGGATAAATGAAGAACGGTGAATTTGAAATTTTTTATACAGCAAGCAGAATAATCAAGTATAATAAAATAGACACTTTCATTAACTTTCAATTATGTTTAATTGAGTAGCTGCTGCTATTTGATTACAGGCATGCGCTCAAAATTTCATGAGCCCTTTTTGCAAATTAGGTGACAAATTATTCACTTTTTGAATTTATATACCTGATAATTGATGGGAGGTGGAGGGTTAATTGGCTCTATTCTGACAACACTGGACTCCACTTGCGGAGGAGGACGGAAATTACTCTTGCCCACCTGCACACAACAAGTGAAGGGTCTGACGATATTGGGACACATGACCCCCAAACCTTCATAAGGTGATTCACTCGTGCTAGCAGCTGTACGTTAGCCGATAAACGGCAGTACAGCTTGTCGCCTGGTTTGGCTGTGAGACGCTGTGCGAACTCCTTCTGAAACATCAACACAGCACATCTGAAGGATAGACACAAACGTGAGCAAGCTGAGAATAGAATACAAGACTAACTTAAAGAGTGGACGGTGTAGAAGCAACTTGAAAACAAACGGTGAAGATATCTAAAGAGGACAAAGAGGTCAGATTTTAAACAAAGAGGTGTATTTGTGCTGGCAGCCAGAAAAATTCAAATTGTGCAAATAACTTAAATCAATAATGCGCTTATCAATGTGAACTGCAACTGCCTTATCGATTACAATTTTACTGCACACATACCTGACCAATAATTAACAAGGAGGAAAGACCATTCATGGTAAAAAGAGTAAGCGTCTAGAATCCCCAGGGCTTAGTTTAATGGGATAGACTACGTAACCGCTCAGGTACTCTGTGAAACATTGTTAAAATACCTCGTACCCATCCACTCACACATTCTGTTGATAATTTGATATTCGAGCGCTATTTTATGTCATCATCTCATTGTGGAAGTGTCAGGTTTCAGGAAAGAGGTCGTATTACATTTAGTGTAACTGATAGCTGACCGGATCATCACTCATTTATTGATAAGAGCTAATTCAGTTAACATGATTTAAACTTAGCAAAGATTAGATTAGGAACTGTAATATGGATAGATACTATAATTCATGTAATTTCCCACACCTCACTCACACTTGTGACCCATTATTGATTAGCAATTATTGGCACGGATTAGCAATTATTTCAATTGATAGCTGACCGGATCATAGCTCATTTATTGATAAGAGGTAATTCAGTTAACCTGATTTAAACTTAGCAAAGATTAGATTAAGAGGTTTGGGAGCTACACTGAAACATGGATAAACACTATAATTTGTGAAATTTCCCAGACCTCACTCACACTCGTGACCCATATTGATTAGCATTATTATTGGCACGGATTAGCAATTATTGCAAGCGAGCTGTAAATTTTTTCGTTCTGATTCATTATTCTGTAGCCCAGGCGACCGTATTGTAAGATCAAAGGCGCTGCTCGGTGGTTATATCTCGTATACCATGGGCAATACGACTATTTTCCAGGAAGTGATGTCACATAGCAACACCGTAGCAACAAGATGATGTCGTCAAAAAAAACGCACGCAAGATGACACTGCCGTCTTTCAGCAACGCGCTGTCATTCGCAGATGACTTCTATGGAGGCTCTACTACCTTGAGCGCTCCGTTTAGTAACCTCAGAGGTAGTTTCGAAGTGAATCAATCTGAATTGTGCAATTAATTGTTGAATTGTGCATTGACAAAAGTAGGCGTGCCTTTGCTGTATCATGGCACGTGATTGTCTTCAGCAAGGGTTTGTCTGCGTGGCTCTGGCACTATATTGATGGCTGGCTCAATTACCAATGCTACAAAGACTGCAGTAAGCATACCAATATAACAACAGACTCAAAGCACGCAGTAGGTGTGGCAACCTCAGGGAGCTAATTCAGCTTTTAGAAGTGTGGATGCGATCGATGTGGATTGGATTCACATTGAATTCACATTGGCTGATTCAGTAACCAAACCAGTTCAATCTGGCCGGATTGAGTGTAAACACACATTTAAAAAGGTGCCCAGCTCCTCTTGCTTAACCCTTTAGCTACTGAGTTATTTGTCGAATTTAATTGCTCTAAATTGGCAGTTTGTCTTGCTACATGCAGTATCCAAACTAGCACCATTTCACCTGGCATGTCAACGTTTACGACCACATAATAAACTCCAAGTTGGCCTCTCCTACTTCAGAACTGAGTGAGTTGCGACCTCATCATTTTCAGCTTATTTTGGTCTTCATTTAGCCCTAGTGGCTGATACCAGTAGATTTTTATAGGTAAAGTTGACTTTTAAAAATAAACAAAGTTTGACCTTTCTAAGGCACTTTCACACTATTTGACATCTAAAGTAGGCGGAGTCAATAATGACGTGTATACTTGGTTTCACAACGGAGGCGTGATGGACTGTTCGCATTGAATAATAATTATAATGAGAAAAACATGCCATAAAGAGATGACCGCCCACTGTTGGACAGGGTCCATGGATGAATTTTGCGGAATTATACTGATCTACTGTCTAATTTGATTAGAAGCAAGTTCATAAAAGCATAAAATAGCTTAATAATTTCATTGGGCTAGTAGAAACTGTTTTGGGTTAGTTATTTAAGGTTACTAGCCCTGCTGGCTAAATTGAAAAGAAGTTAATTTGAAGCCCTGTCAAGTATACACATCATTAGGGATTAAAGGGTTAATTTCCAAGGGGCCTCCAGCCTGCCCTGCACCTATGGTGTGACCTTGTATAGGTCAGATGCAAATAAAGAGTGATACCCTGATTTTATGAAAAAACACTGTCAGCTGATGACATTCCAATGGAGTTCTTCCTGACTCACATGATTGGAATGTACTTCCTCAGAGAAAAATTAGTAGTGAAGAAGGCATGTTTACTGCTCCTCACCTATCGAACAACTCCAAAAATTGTTCCATACTCACAATCAGGTAGTTTTGCTAGCAGCACGATTATCTTAGCTGTGGCGCCGCCGGCATGGAATACAGCTCACACTCATTCTAATGGTACCTACCACCAGGGATGGGTTCAAGCACTGACTTGAGTGCTTGAAGCACAAGCACAAGCACTTTTGAAAGTGCTTGAAGCATTAAGCATTTTTCAAGCACTTGCAAAAATTTGCTTAAGCACTACGCCAAGCACATGAAAAAGTGCTTCAAGCACTATAATAAGCACATTTTTCATTTTGGTCAATTTTATTATCAATACAAATCACAACAGCCTATACATGTACATGTGTATCTAAAATTGCTTATTACACCGGATAAACATCAAAATTTTGTCACCAAGCCTACAACAAATAGGCCTAAACATTTGGCCAGCAATGCCGAACAATCGTTCAACTGGGGCTGATGAAGCTGGAACCCCAAAGTGAGAACAGCTAGGCAATTGTTGAAAGTGTTGGAAATGTGTCTTCGTGTTTAGGTGACTTCAGAAAAAGTGCTTAATGCTTGAAAGTGCTTAATAAACAAAACTTGTGCTTAAGTACAAGCACAAAATAATGCTTTAACTGATCAAAATGCTTGAAAGCACTGTCAAGCACTTGAAAAATAGTGCTTCAAGCACTTTTAAGCACAAGCACTAAAATGCTTGACCCATCCCTGCCTACCACAGACCTCATCTAATGCTACCGTATAGCGGGAAATTTTCGCGGAAGAAAATTTTTGCAAATGCGCAAAATAGAGCATTTCGCGAATATTATTTTTGCGAATCAGTGCCATTGCCCTACCTTAATTTGTCAATAAAAACAAGACATTCACTGATAATACTTTCGTGAATAGCCTGTAATTCGTGAAATTAGCGAAAATTTCCTCCAGCGAAATTTCCCGCTATACAGCAGTTCAGATATCCAGTGTTATGTATTCAGTGGCACAGCTCAGCGGTTCTATTCTATGATTGTGAGTCCGCAGCAATGCTATAGACATACTCACTTGGTGAGGAGTGTAGCCAGTGGGCTCAGACGCCTTCTATACTATTCATCTTGCTGTGATGACATACTATTGAATTTCTAGTCACGTGAGGGAACAATTTCGGTATATTTGACCTCATCTGCCTTGTTACTAACAGAGATGGGGCGAAGCACTTTGTACTTGTGCTTAAGGGGACGGTTAACAGTTTGCCTAATTAAATATTCATAAAATAATACTGAATCATAGTGTGGAGACAAAAAGCGCTATAAAGCTAAGATAAGTTGTATTGAATGCATCATCAACTAATCTATGTATAAAATAGTCCAGGCCAACAACTGCTACGGTAGAATAAGCCGAAATTGCGCCAAAGCCGATCGCTATACAACTAGGTTTTTCTACGCCAAATTTCTTGACGAGCGTGCTAAGGCAAGAAGCGAAGTACTCACCAAACGCTTCTTAAGGATAAACTCTAGGGCGAGATCTATATTGGAAATAATAGAAGCATCTTGCTTCCGAAAAATTCCCAATAAATTGCTAAAATGGCGCGTTTCAGCGTCTTCCTTAAGCCATTTATTGGGAATTTTTTGGAAACAAGATGCTTCCAATATAGATCTCGCCCTAGAGTTTATCTTTAAAAAGCGTTTGGTAGGTGCTTCGCTTCTTGCCTTAGCACGCTCGTCAAGAAATTTGGCGTAGAAAAACCTAGTTTTATAGCGATCGGCTTTGGCGCAATTCCGGCTTATTCTACCGTAGCAGTTGTTGGCCTGGACTATTTTATACATAGATTAGTCGATGGTGCATTCAATACAACTTATCTTAGCTTTATAGCGCTTTTTGTCTCCACACTATGATTTAATATTATTTTATGAATATTTAATGAGGCAATAGGTAAACACAATTGCCACCCTTAAGCACAATCTTTGAAAGTACTTGTACTGTACTCAAGCACTTTCTCAAGCACCATCTCTGGTGGTTACTAACCACACCCACCTGCCGTTACTAACCACACCCACCCATTGCAGTGTGGTGCTTACCTTGAAGGGAAGATTAGCGACACAAACATCAAAGAAGGGCAGCTCTGTCTTGAGCACATCACCCACGATAACCTGTAGCTTGGGGCGCAATGGACTAGATAATGGAGACAAGATGATGAAGAGGAAATAGCTGTGCATTGGCGTTACTTTTGCTGCACTCTCTTCTGCAGTTCAGCTATCAACCGAACATCCACCTCACAAGCGACTACCTGTGCCAAGATATAACAATTACAGAGCAAAAAATTCTTTCCATGAGAAAAATGTTAAATATAGGTTATACCATGAAAAGGAGAGCAATATGGGATTTAAATCACCACGGAAACCGATGGTATAGACGACCCGAGCGCGAAGCACGAGGGCGTCTATTTCGATTTCCAAGGTAATTTAAATCCCGTATTGCCCGACTGTTTCATGGTATAAGGTATTTATACCATACTGCGCTCTCAGGTAAGCATTCCAAGACTACCAAGCACTGAAACAAGCCCTCTACTGTTGCGAGAAGCCAGTAGTGTCGCAGTTTCCATAATCGAGCGACGATCGTGTAAGAGCGCATCGTTTGAATTTATAAGTTAGTGACGATGCTTTAGTTTACTATCTTCCAGCTGAGTAGAAGTGCTACTTTGGGTCTCACTAGAAGCGCTTAAGCATGGAGAAGCTAACTACGAAGTGCAAGTGCGTGAATCAAATCTTTTTCCAAGCTACAACAGTATAACTGTTTTGTTCACAACAGATCTCGAAAGTGGGCGGAGCAAAGTCCATTATGCAGTGTAATAAGTGAAATTTGAGGTGTAATAAGTGAAATAAATCGTTTTGAGCAATCTGATTGGTCAGAAACATTAAAGTATGGTATAATTATTAATACTAACATTCAAGATGGTAGTTGAGTTGCCTCATAACTGTTATAGAGGTTCCCCTGTACTCCATATTAGAGCACAGTGGAAGGCGGACACCATTGGGACCAACAAAATTGTAGAGAGGCCCCTGGTCAGGGGTTAATTATACATTATGTGGGTTAAGTGTCCATTATAGAGGGACGAGGGGTGTCCGCTAAGAGGGGTTCTACTGACTGTATGGCAAAATAGTACACTGTGGGTTTGTGGCTGTTTTCTTGAGTTTCGACAAGGGCATAAAAAATTTAAATCAAATGAAAAATTAAAATCGCCCTTGTCTTATTTTTTAACTCAATCAAAATTTGATTTTAATTCTTTTACGCCCTTCTCTCTATACGCTCTTGGTTTCGAGCAACGAATTGACATTCTTTAAATGCTGCAGCGGTCAGCACCATCTTGCCCACAGAGCAATTTGTGCAGTGATTTTGTAGCAACAGTTTTTCTACTGCGTAGATGGTGAATTGCCACCTAACATCGAAATCACTGTACGTGTGTGAAGCTGCTGATCACTGCAGTCGCTGAAATGCATACTAAACCTCCAAATTTCGGCAAGCACTTCGTCATAGTAAGCCAACAGCCCGACGTGAAAAGTTCAAACACGTGCTCGTCGCCACACCTGCAATTATTCAGCACAATTAAATTGAATTAATTCCAAATATTGGCTAAAATATTTATTTTGTGCCGAATTTTTAGAAGAAATACGGTAATAGGACTATCTATACACAGTATCATAGTGTGTGTCACCTGTATCATACCTTCTTTGCTTGCTCCAGTAGTTTCATGGTCATGTTTCCAGTACCTGGTCCCACCTCTAGTACGACATCAGTGGGCCTCAATGCCGCCTGAATGGGCAACCAATATTACACGACCCCTCACCACCACCACAAGGGAATCTCACCTTCTCGACAATACTAGTGATAATCTGAGGATTCTTGAGAATATGTTGCCCGTGTCTATGCTCAAACGAGATACCTGTACGTAGTATATACCCCTCCGTCACGTGATCATGAACTACTGCTTCACTCATAAACCTTCCCATTGACAATCTCCTTTCTCATTCGAAGAAAGACTAATGCAGCAACTACAATCATACCTTGGCGCTGCTGCTCATGTTGCCTGGTTCTTTTCTGAAGGCGTTCTTTCGGCATATTTCTTGCTTCTTGCACACGTGGCTCTCCTCCCAGTGGGCGTGTATTGTCGATTTCTTATTTTTGAACTCAGTCAAAATTTGATATTAATTTTTTATTAACACTACATCAAATTTTGAACTAAGTTCTATTATCGCCTATTGTCACCTCGTCTTAATAGATCCTGTACTGTGTTTATTCAGACTGTATCACTGCGTTTCTCTGCTTTACTCTGAGCTACTGTAGTATGCTCGTTTCTTCCCGCTCGCTTCGAGTACGGTAGCAACCCAATGCGTGGGCGTACAGTCAGCTCCACCCATGTACTGCAATGAGCAAGGCAGCATCTATGGTGAGTACATAAGCTAGCTGGTAGCACGATATCGCGTAATGTCACTGCAGGAAGAAATTGACATCCATATTCTGGTGGTCCCAACTATGTCCTGGCAGAGCGATTTGAGAATTTCCTACAGCTCTGCTTGTGTGGAGGCTGTATCAGCCGGCTTCATAAGGTACTCTCTGAAGGGTTAAAATTACCACCAAGAAGTGTCTAGGCTTTCTACAATGGAAAATTACAGCAAGCGTTGATTTTCAATTTGTTTTTGTTGCGTTAGGATGTTACCGAGTAGCATACTGGCTGAAGCAAGGACAACTGCCAGAGACCAGCTGGATAGGTATATGCTACCGCCACATTTTGTGTTTCTGCGGAGACTAGGCCGATGTCTAACACAGGTATTATTTAAATAACAGTAGTATTTGGTAGTAATAGTAGTATAAATATTGTGTTTATTCCAGGTGTCAGTAAAGCAAGAGAAATTGCTTCAGATCAGCTCATTTCGTCAAAAAGGCGTATGTAACATACACTAAACACTGACCTGGCTTCATTTTATCTATCACCATGCAATTCACAGGCGTCATTCATCGAGATTTTTGTCATTGATGCAGCGAGTATTGGAAGAAGTTTAAACAGTATTGACGGTAAGTTGGCGAAAATGAGGCATTTCTAGTTTTGGCTGTTTTGCAGGTGGGGACCAAAGAACTTCAACACTCACACGTCGAGGACAGGAAATGAAACAAGGAGAAGGATATGACACGAGAGTGATTAAGCCTAGCCGTCACTATGAGAAGCAATGGAGAGGAAGTGAATGGCACACAGAAGCAGACTATGATCAGAGAGAATGGCTGCACCCAACAGCAGAGTATCCTGGTTTTGGTCAGAAGCAAGTCAGGAAGACAGACCCCACAAGAAACTGGGGCTATGACAACGCTGCTATTGGTATCAAAATCACTTACCCTACTTCCGGCGAATCAGACATCAGTTTAGACTCATCTTCGTCAACAACTTCATCCAGTGACTATTCACAGAATGAGTTTGATGAAAAAGAGACACTTCTTTACACTGCAGACAACACTTCAAGCATCCACACACTGACTGGTCAAAGCACATTATCAAATCAACAACACAACTTGTCTCAACAAGCTCCTTTGGTTCACAATGTGAAACTGACCACTGATAAGCCCCAATCAGCCCCGCCAGCAACCAGTAGCTCTACACCAGACAATATTGGGCGGAGCACACTGGCCGACAGGGATGATGTACCATCCTCTGAAGATAGTGAACTCACCACACAAACAGATAAGAATGAGCCTGACACACTGGCTGAGAATAATGAGCAACTTCAGAACTTAAAATCTGATGCTGCACAAGATGAGAAGGAGAGTAAGTCAGTTGAGAGATTAGACAAATCTAGCCAATTCTTAGATCAACATATGAAATTTGAAATGGGTCCTCTGTGGACATTATCATGCCTTTTGCAAAAACCTTCAACTAGGCTAAAATTAACCCCTTTTGTACCTTCTTCTCACTCACTTTTTCCTCATCTCTCTCCTTTCCTACCCTCTCTCTAATTCTGTAACGTGCATGCCCTTTTGTACCAAAATTTTAACTATGCTTTGCTCAAATTTTAGTTGCTGAACTGTTGGCTCAGATTCAGCTTGTACAAGAAGAATGGTGAGTGTGATAGTACAGCACTGTTATCAGTGATTGTCATCTTTGACTGTAGTGACCAGCTGAATACAACGAAGAGACTGTTAGAAGAACGGCAGCAACAAAACAGAGGTAGGCATAAAGAGTGAGAGAGGGTGAGGGAGGGAGGGAGGGAGGGAGGGAGGGAGGGAGGGAGGGAGGGAGGGAGGGAGGGAGGGAGGGAGGGAGGGAGGGAGGGAGGGAGAGAGAGAGAGAGAGAGAGAGTACTGGAGGGAGAGTGAGAGAAAAGAAGAGAGAGGGAGATAGAAAGAGAGAGGGTGAGGGAGAGAAAAAGAGAGGGAGAAAAGAAGAGGAAGAAGAAGAGAGAGAGAGAAAAGAAGAGAGAGGGAGAGAGTGATGGAATAGGAAAGTAGTTGAAAAAAGTGAGATGAAGTTATATGACGTGCTAGCTCTCTCTCTCTCTTCTCTGTACAGATAATGAGCAATGGCGGAAGAAGTATCACAGAGAACGCCAGAAGACAACACAGTTAAGATCACGGCTAGCTGTAGCCAAACGTCAGACAGCAAAAGAAGTTCCAGCAATACCATCGGGGCACGGTAATCCATACACTATGCAACTCTTGTTACTATACAAACTCAGGTACCATTGTGTCAACTATTGGATCTAGTTCGGAATATGTGGGTTGATTAGATTCTATGTTCTTAATGATATTCATACGTTATTCTTACTGACGTAGGCTAACATGACTGCTCAGTGTGAGCGGACAGAAAAAGAGATAAAGGTGCTGAAAGAACGTCTTCATCACACGCGTCACCAACTCTCATTGGAGCAACAGGTGCAGTCACATGTGTGTCATGTGATAATATGCTGTGTTACATAATCACAGGCTCGGCACAGCAAGTTATCGGAACGCCACCAACTGCAGCAGGAGCTGGTGAGCAAGAAAATAGCAGCTGGAGCAACCAGAGCACGCCAGTAGACCACACCCACTCTTCGAACAGCATAAACAAAAGTGACTTCAGATCGTTCTCACTGCACAAATACCTGTAATGGGTAATCAATGTTGAGCTATTAAATATTTATTTGATGTGCACTACGATTGTCATTGCTACCAACACTATATCTCAAGGAATCTCTACCGCTTTAGTGACATCACTGACAACTTCAAACGCATCAAAAGACGAATGGATGTGAATATCAACGCACACATCCACCCTCCCACTAACAGGTGCTCGGTGACTTAGGTCTCAACGTCAGAGCAACATGTCCTTAAAATAATCATCATACTCCTCTTCACGGCTCTTCTCAACCAGATCTTGGGCTGTTTTGCTCCACATGGCTGCTCCCTCAACTTCTTCCTTCCCCTCTTCGCTGGTGCCTGCTGTGCCTCCTGGCGTTGATGCCCTAATCAACAAAGTGAATTAACAGTCGTATACAAACTCAGATGTTTGTAGATGATCAAGCACAATACTTTGTTACAATAACTGCCAACCGCAAATACACAACTTCTACTGAGGACAATAGAGTGTCTTGCAAATTATGGACAAAAATATTATGAGTCAGACGGCTGCATAATGCACTAGCTAGGTACCATTAGCTGCATAATGCACTAGCTAGATACCATTAGCTGCATAATGCACTAGCTAGATACCATTAGTGCTCACTCTCATTACTACACTAACTAGATACCTAATACACTACACTAAGCAGTTATATATATTTTATGACTACCCGCTAATTTTTTTACGCTTACCACGTGTGGCATATTCTTTCATTTCTTTCTCCTTCTTCAGCTGGGCGAGCAGAGGCAACCAGGAGTCCTTCGGAGCCACCGTACTGGATCAACTGCATGCAGTATCGCCGTCTCGCTCAGGTCGCACGTCTATTGAGCGCCGCTCCGAGCCTTCTTGCTAGTAGTGGTGTCACTGGTGTGTGCAGTCTGGTCGGCGGCTACCGCTACTCTTTACACAGATCAGCGACGACTCGGTGAAAGACCTCAAGCTTCTCGCTGTGGTAAGACATTAGTGCAGGCGTATCTAACATTGACTACGGTTTCTCCTATCCCTTCTCTTGTATAGGTAAACGTGTTGCTGCTCGGCACTGCAGCCAGGCTGGTCTCGGAACTACAGGCGGGTAGCAGATGCTCGTATCCTTTGTGCGGTATGTGTTCTCTATACTAGTTCCTTCTCTTGAGTTTCGACTCAGCTGTGGTGTAGCATCTTTTTCATTGTGTGTTAGTTGATTACAAACTGCAGTTTGGTAGAGGTACTGGGTAGGGCAACTTCACTATTAATTTTTAGTCAAATCTGCTGGTAAAGTATAACACCTTCCTTGGTGAAGCGTGCATGTACAGAGACAGCCATTTCTCCTTTGGTGACCTCTGGTTGTCTGCCTGCTTTGAATACCATGGTCAATTTAATAGGGTCTAATGTGTGGTTAGAAATCATGTAATGTATGATTGCTGTCAGGTAAGAAGTCAAGTATCTGGCTTTGTCCAGTTGCTTCTGTTCAGTAATGTTTTGCTTCTCAAGTTTTTCTCTCCTACAGACACACACACACACACACACACACACACACACACACACACACACACACACACACACATTGGTAAGTTAATTCTCTCAATATTTCCTTGCAGAACAAGACTCTTTTCTTAGAAGTGGTATTATTTCCCGTCAAGTGTTAATATTAATTACTCTTCTCTCCTGCAGATTTGAAGCGCACACACACACACACACACGTTTGTAAGTTAATTCTCTCATTTTTCCTTGCAGAACAAGACACTTTTCTTAGAAGTGGTACTATTTCTTTTATATTAATTACTTTCTCTCCTGCAGGGTTGAAGCGCGCGCACACACGCACGCACACGTTTGTAAGTTAATTCTCTCATTATTTCCTTGCAGAACAAGACTTTCTTAAAGTGGCATCATTCCCGTCAAGTGTTAATATTAATTACTTTCTCTCCTGCAGAGTTGAAGCGCGCACACACACACACATGTTGGTAAATTAATTCTCTCATTATTTCCTTGCAGAACAAGTCTCTTTTCTTAGAAGTGGTATTATTCCTGTCAAGTGTTAATATTAATTACTTTCTCTCCTGCAGAGTTGAAGCACGCGCACACACACACGTTTGTAAGTTAATTCTCTCATTTTTTCCTTGCAGAACAAGACACTTTTCTTAGAAGTGGTATTATTTCCTTTATATTAATTACTTTCTCTCCTGCAGGGTTGAAGCGCACACACACACACACGTTGGTAAATTAATTCTCTCATTATTTCCTTGCAGAACAAGACTCTTTTCTTAGAAGTGGTATTATTCCCGTCAAGTGTTAGTATTAATTACTTTTCTCTCCTGCAGAGTTGAAGCGCACACACACGCACACGTTTGTAAGTTAATTCTCACATTATTTCCTTGCAGAACAAGACTCTT
The DNA here is from genome assembly GCA_964017065.1 of Haliclona indistincta. NCBI lineage: Eukaryota > Metazoa > Porifera > Demospongiae > Haplosclerida > Chalinidae > Haliclona > Haliclona indistincta. The sequence goes on from OZ024790.1 coordinate 8,037,534, forward strand.
TTATTAGAAGTGGTATTATTCCCGTCAAGTGTTAATATTAATTACTTTACTCTCCTGCAGAGTTGAAGCGCACACACACACACGTTTGTAAGTTAATTCTCTCATTTTTTCCTTGCAGAACAAGACACTTTTCTTAGAAGTGGTATTATTTCTTTTATATTCTCTCCTGCAGGGTTGAAGCGCGTGCACACACACACACACATTGGTAAATTAATTCTCTCATTATTTCCTTGCAGAACAAGACACTTTTCTTAGAAGTGATATTATTTCCTTTATATTAATTACTTTCTCTCCTGCAGAGTTGAAGCACGCGCACACACACACACATTGGTAAATTAATTCTCTCATTATTTCCTTGCAGAACAAGACACTTTTCTTAGAAGTGATATTATTTCCTTTATATTAATTACTTTCTCTCCTGCAGAGTTGAAGCGCGCACACACACACACACATTGGTAAATTAATTCTCTCATTATTTCCTTGCAGAACAAGACACTTTTCTTAGAAGTGGTATTATTCCTGTCAAGTGTTAATATTAATTACTTTTCTCTCCTGCAGAGTTGAAGCGCGCACACACGCACACGTTTGTAAGTTAATTCTCTCATTATTTCCTTGCAGAACAAGACTATTTTCTTAGAAGTGGTATTATTTCCTCAATATTAATTACTTTCTCTCTTGCAGAGTTGAAGCGCGCACACACGCACGCGTTTGTAAGTTAATTCTCTCATTATTTCCCTGCAGAACAAGACTATTTTCTTAGAAGTGGTATTATTTCCTTAATATTAATTACTTTCTCTCCTGCAGAGTTGAAGCGCGCACACACACACACACATTGGTAAATTAATTCTCTCATTATTTCCTTGCAGAACAAGACTATTTTCTTAGAAGTGGTATTATTTCCTTTATATTAATTACTTTCTCTCCTGCAGAGTTGAAGCGCGCACACACGCACGCGTTTGTAAGTTAATTCTCTCGTTATTTCCTTGCAGAACAAGACTATTTTCTTAGAAGTGGTATTATTCCCGTCAAGTGTTAATATTAATTACTTTTCTCTCTTGCAGAGTTGAAGCGCACACACACACACACACACGTTGGTAAATTAATTCTCTCATTATTTCCTTGCAGAACAAGACACTTTTCTTAGAAGTGATATTATTTCCTTTATATTAATTACTTTCTCTCCTGCAGAGTTGAAGCGCGCACACACACACACACATTGGTAAATTAATTCTCTCATTATTTCCTTGCAGAACAAGACACTTTTCTTAGAAGTGGTATTATTCCTGTCAAGTAATTACTTTTCTCTCCTGCAGAGTTGAAGCGCACACACACACACGTTTGTAAGTTAATTCTCTCATTTTTTCCTTGCAGAACAAGACACTTTTCTTAGAAGTGGTATTATTTCCTTTATATTAATTACTTTCTCTCCTGCAGAGTTGAAGCACGCACACACACACACATTGGTAAATTAATTCTCTCATTATTTCCTTGCAGAACAAGACTCTTTTCTTAGAAGTGGTATTATTCCCGTCAAGTGTTAAATAAATATTGATTACTTTTCTCTCCTGCAGAGTTGAAGCGCGCGCACACACACACGCACACATTTGTAAGTTAATTCTCTCATTATTTCCTTGCAGAACAAGACACTTTCGTTAAGAGTGGTATTATTTCCCGTCAAGTGTCAAGTGCAGTGAACCCACTGAACTTGATTGTGTTTACTTCATAGGAGTCTACTGTTGCTGCTGATGGCTCTGGAGTCTACTGATGGCTACCACAATAACTGGTGTATTCAGCTATCTACCCAAGACCTCACGGTACCAGTAATGTATAGTCTAAGGGTGTGTAAGGTGGTATTGATGCATAATAGGTTAACTAGTCATCAGTAGCAATGTATTTGCATTCGATGTTAACTCATTGACATTAACATGGTTGGTCATAGTGTATTTCGCAATGCGTTATTTATTATGTATGCATATTTGTATATTGTCTGTCTGTGAAATGTTTCTCCCAAAAATTGAGTAGTTCTGTACTGTAACACAAGAACACACGAAGCAAGTAGCTAACACCACATTTCACACTTCACAGAATATATTTTACATTGCTTTGGAGGATCAGCCTCTCTTTCTTTCTCCAGATTATTGTTCCAGCTGGTTAAGATGGTCGCCTTGTTCCTTGGTTCTTGGGCATCATCCAGAGATCGTTCTCAACTTTCACATTGCCAACCGGTTACCAGCTTCTGATCAACAAATGATAGGTCTATGATTCTATGTATCATAAATTACTGTCTTGATTCTTGTGTGTAACCCTCTTCAGCTTTGCATAATAGTCTCAGATGTATCACTGTACTGCATTAATCATGATAGTAATTCTTATGTGACTTAAGTCTATCTATTTCAGACAATATCTTAGTTATCAATGAGCTTCTAGGGATTTTATCAGCCAGTACGCTGGGAGGAGGTATTGCTGCAATTGTGCTATAATGTGAACTAATTAGGGTTGTGTTTCTACTGACAAACTTGATGCTGTCACAGCTTGTTGTGTTGTCGACGGTATGTGACGACCATTTTGAATGTGCTGGGTGTAATATAATCCTATAGTAGATCACAGAACAGCTCTCTCAGTCGCGTCCTCAAAATAGTCTCTAAGTGGCTCTACTGGTAGTGTCTTATCTATTTGTGTCGGGCCCCATCTTTCAACAAACTTTGCTGCCGTCAAACTTATGCTCAAATTGAAGTGATTGTTGGCATTCAATCGTTCATTTATTTCTCTTCGATTAATTTTCTTCGTTTCCAAAAAGGTGCTAGTATAGACAGTTATTGTGATTACATAATATTTATTGTGTCCAGTTTTAGACACACCTCTTTTCTTGATAAGCTGATGATTCTACACAATCTTCCACTATCAATAAGTTGCTGGGTTCCAGCAAAGCAAGGATGAAGAGGATCCCACAGTGGAGCAAAATGAGCACAAAGACAAACAGAGTGGAAGGAGAAGTACGGTCTATCCAGTTTTTAAAAATATTATTCATTTTTTCACTTAAAAAAAACATGTAGCAGTATTTCCGATGATAAACGTCATAACAAGGCATTCTGGAATCCCTATATCTGTGACCTGAAGAGTGTTGTAATCCAAATCTGATTGTTGCTTCCAAGAACTCTCTGCTATTGCATCTCTAGCAGTCCGAACTTGCATCCATGCTCACAGAAACGCAAAATCCAAACACACAAAATTTTTTTAAATCCTACTATTTTTCAAACAGTGATTCTTAACTGCTTCCCTGTAATTATTTGCTTTTTGAACACTTTGATTTTGATTTAGCTGTTACTCAAATATAATTATTTTTTTTCTATATCTAATTTTAGTAATCCTTTATAAAATCTTAAAATTTTCATATTTTTTTACCAAAACTATAGTTTAATTTTCTGTTATTTTTTGCTTTTATCGTCAAGTTTTTTATTTTTGCTATTCATTATAAAAAATTTTATTTCACTGTTATTTTTTTTGATTTTTTTATTTGAATCATTATTATCTTAAGCATTTTGTGTACTCTTAAACGGTTCTTTTTATTTCATTATTAATTTTTTTATTTTTATTTTTGTGTATGAAAGCTGCAAATGATAGACTATGAACTCATGATTTTATTTCTTTTTCTTAATAATTTTTTTATTTCTTTTTTTCATTGTTCGGTTCTGTTGTCTCTTTTCCTTGTGGTCTGTACATGCATTATTTTGATCTTTTCCTTTTTTGGTTAATCCTAGTGTTGGTCATTGTACACATACCATTTTCTTAATGCCTATTATACTGTTATCTTATTTTTATTATTCACCGATCCTCTTAATCATAATTATAATTTTTTTCTTATTTCTTACAGTTAGTTCCTTTTCTTTTATGTAGTTAGTTGCTTTGGTTTTTTATCATCTTTCTTTGTCTTGTATTAGTTCCTTTGTCGTCTTTATCATTTTTCATCATAGTATCTTTTGCCTGATCTTTATCAATGATTTTAAATCAAATTTCATTATGATTATCTTTTCTATGATTTTGTTTTTTAATTGTCATTCTATTCTCAAAGAAGTTCTACTTCACCGATGGTCGTCACCATCGCTGGCTCAGACGCTACCAGCTTCAATAGTGAGCACTAAATCTTAGTTAGTATGAAGTGTTGTAATGATATCTATTCAGTCAACAGAGAGACCATGGATCAATACCTATCACCACCAATCAAGAGATCATGGCTCAAGATCAAGACCTATCACCATCGATCAAGAGACCATGGATCAATACCTACCACCACCAATCAAGAGATCATGGATCAAGATCAAGACCTATCACCACCAATCAAGAGATCAAAATCAAGATCAAGTTGTTCATACAAAGTTTCATTCTCTATCATATGGAACCAGGTCAGCACCACGCCATAATGTATTTCTCTCACTATTACTGAATGTCGCTCACTATATTCTAGTGTGGTGTTTGACTCAAGTCACCATGACACAGGAATGGGACTTTCCAGTGAAACATGCTCCTTCTTTTGGTATGACAAGCATTTGAATATGCTGATATGGTATTCACATGTGTATCCATTCCCATCGCAGATCACACACCATGTTCAAGTCTGTCGGACGTAGGAGTCACTCTTTTACAAGTATTAATGGTACTGTCGGCAATGTAGTCTTTTTAACAGCACTTGCATGTAATGGTATCTCTTGTTTAGTTGATCAGTTTTTTATTTTTTTATTTTTTTTTCATATTTTCTTTGCACCAACCGGTCGGTTACCAACCAGTATCTTTTTCATTATACATGTATCACTTTATTTTTATTTATATCAACCACTATGTTATTATTATTATTCTGTTATATCATCATTATTATCATGTTGTCAACCAATTTATTTTTATTATTAACCACTATCTTTTTATTGTTCATTTGTATCTTAATTTTTTCTATTATATAGCTGAACCAGTATCTTCTCAATTAGACCTGTATCAACCACTTATTTTTCAGTTGTATCGTGCAGTTTCTTTAGTCATTTGATCAACTCAACCAGTATCTTGTTAATTTTTTCATTCAACTATTATTCAGCTGAACCAGTATCTTATCATTGTATCGACCACTTCATCAATCAGTTGTATCATCCAGTATCTATTTATTCAGTTATATCACATCCAGTATCTATTTATTCAGTTATATCACTTTTTTCAATACAATTTTCGAAGTAATAATCTAGTTAATAATTTGCATAAAGCAGGACACTAAAATAGCTATAACTACAGCTAGCTTGCATAGCACCCAGTTATACTAAGTTAATTAAGTAAACAATTACGATAAAGAGTCAGTTTTCTGGGCATCAGGGGGAGCCTGTTCCACAAAGCAATAGAGCAATTGTAATTTTGATGTAACTGCGTCACTGCGTTTCTCTGCTTTACTCTGAGCTACTGTAGTATGCTCGTTTCTTCCCGCTCGCTTCGAGTGCTGTAGCAACCCAATGCGTGGGCGTACAGTCAGCTCCACCCATGTACTGCAATGAGCAAGGCAGCATCTATGGTGAATACATAAGCTAGCTGGTAGCTCGATATCGCGTATTGTCACTGCAGGAAGAAATTGACATCCATATTCTGGTGGTCCCAACTATGTCCTGGCAGAGCGATTTGAGAATTTCCTACAGCTCGGCTTGTGTCGAGGCTGTATCAGCCGGCTTCATAAGGTACTCTCTGAAGGGTTAAAATTATCACCAAAGGATTGTCTAGGATTTTTGCAATAAAAATTACAGCAAGCGTTGATTTTTAATTTGTTTTTGTTGCTTTAGGCTGTTACCGAGTAGCATACTGGCTGAAGCAAGGGCAACTGCCAGAGACCAGCTGGATAGGTATATGCTACCGCCACATTTTGTGTTTCTGCGGAGACTAGGCCGGTGTCTAACACAGGTATTATATAAATAACAGTAGTATTTGGTAGTAATAGTAGTATACATGCTGTGTGTATTCCAGGTGTCAGTAAAACAAGAGAAATTGCTTCAGATCAGCTCATTTCGTCAAAAAGGCGTATGTAACGTACACTAAACACTGACCTGGCTTCATTTTATCAATCACCATGCACTCCACAGGCGTCATTCATCGAGATTTTTGTCATTGATACAGCGAGTATTGGAAGAAGTTTAAACAGTATTGACGGTAAGTTGGCGAAAATGAGGCATTTCTAGTTTTGGCTGTTTTACAGGTGGGGACCAAAGAACTTCAACACTCACACGTCGAGGACAGGAAATGAAACAGGGAGAAGGATATGACACGAAACCTAGTTGTCACTATGAGAAGCAGTGGAGAGGAAGTGAACGGCACACAGAAGCAGACTATGATCAGAGAGAATGGCTGCACCCATCAGCAGAGTATCCTGGTCATGGTCAGAAGCAAGTCAGGAAGACCGACCCCACAAGTAACTGGGGGCATGACAACGCTGCTATTGGTATCAAAATCACTTACCCTACTTCCGGCGAATCAGACATCAGTCTAGACTCATCTTCGTCAACAACTTCATCCAGTGACTATTCACAGAATGAGTTTGATGAAAAAGAGACGCTTCTTTACACTGCAGATGAGACGTCAAGCATCGACACACTGACAGCTGGTCAAAGCACATCATCGAATCAACAATACAACTTGTCTCAACAAGCTCCTTTGGTTCACAATGTGAAACTGACCACAGATAAGCCTCGATCAGCCCCGCCAGCAACCAGTAGCTCTACACTAGACAATATTGGGCGGAGCACACTGCCTGACAGGGCTGATGTACTATCCTCTGAAGATAGTGAACTCACCACGCAAACAGATAAGAATGAGCCTGACACACTGGCTGAGAATAATGAGCAACTTCAGAGCTTAAAATCTGAAGCTGCACAAGATGAGAAGGAGAGTAAGTCATTTGAAAGCAGTTGATAGATTAGACAAATCTAGCCAATTCTTAGATCAACATATGAAATTTGAAATGGGTCCTCTGTGGACATTATCGTGCCTTTTGCAACAAACCTTCAACTAGGCTAAAAACAACCTCTTTCGTACCTTCTTCTCACTCAATTTTTCCTCATCTCTCTCCTTTCCTACCCTCTCTCTAATTCTGTAACGAGCATGCCCTTTTGCAACAAAATTTTAACTATGCTTTGCTCAAATTTTAGTTGCCGAACTGCTGGCTCAGATTCAGCTTGTACAAGAAGAATGGTGAGTGTGATAGCACAGCACTGTTATCAGTGACATTATCATCTTTGACTGTAGCGACCAACTGAATACAACGAAGAGACTGTTAGAAGAACGGCAGCAACAAAACAGAGGTAGGCATAAAGAGAGAGGGAGAGGGAGAGAAATTAAGAGAGGGAGAGAGAGAGTACTGCATGGAGGGAGAGTGAGAGAAAAGAAGAGAGAAGGAGATAGAAAGAGAGGCTGATGAGGGAGAGAGAAAAAGAGAGAAAAAAGAAGAGGAAGAAGAGGAAGAAGAGAGAGAGAGAGAGAGAGAGAGAAAAGAAGAGAGAGTGATGGGATAGGAAAGGAGATGAAAAAAGTGAGATGAAGTTATATGACGTGCTAGCTCTCTCTCTCTTCTCTGTACAGAAAATGAGCAATGGCGGAAGAAGTATCACAGAGAACGCCAGAAGACAACACAGTTAAGGTCACGGCTAGCTGTAGCCAAACGTCAGACAGCAAAAGAAGTTCCAGCAATACCATCGGGGCAAGGTAATCCATACACTATGCATCTCTTGTTACTATACAAACACAGGTACCATTATGTCAACTATCGGATCTAGTTCGGAATATGTGGGTTGATTAGATTCCATGATCTTAATGATATTCTTACTGACGTAGACTAACATGACTGCTCAGTGTGAGCGGACAGAAAAAGAGATAAAGATGCTGAAAGGACGTCTACACCACACGCGCCACCAGCTCTCATTGGAGCAACAGGTGCAGTCACATGTGTGTCATGTGATAATATGCTGTGTTACATAATCACAGGCTCGGCACAGCAAGTTATCGGAACGCCACCAACTGCAGCAGGAGCTGGTGAGCAAGAAAATAGCAGCTGGAGCAACCAGAGCACGCCAGTAGACCACACCCACTCTTCGAACAGTATAAACAAAAGTGACTTCAGATCGTTCTCACTGCATAAATACCTGTAATGGGTAATCAATGTTGAGATATTAAATATTTATTTGATGTGCATTACAATTGTCATTACTACCAACACTACATCTCAAGGAATCTCTACCACTTTAGTGAGATCACTGACTACTTCAAACGCATCAAAAGACGAAAGGATGTGAATATCAACACACACATCCACCCTCCCACAGACAGGTGCTCGGTGACTTAGGTCAGGGTATAACTGGTTTTTCAGCCAAAACACACAGTCTTAATAATTTGAAATCAACGTCAAAGCAACATGTCCTTAAAATAATCATCATACTCCTCTTCACGGCTCTTCTCGACCAGATCCTGGGCTGTTTTGCTCCACATGGCTGCTCCCTCAGCTTCCTCCTTCCCTTCCTCGCTGGTGCCCTGCTGTGCCTCCTGGCGTTGATGCCCTAATCAACAAAGGGAATTAACAGCCGTATACAAACTCAGATGTTTGTAGATGATCAAGCACAATACTTTGTTACCATAACTGCCAACCGCAAATACACAACTTCTACTGAGGACAATAAAGTGTCTTGCAAATTATGGACCAAAATATTATGAGTCAGACATTAACACAAAGCCTGAATGCCGTGGGGACGGGTGTTACAATCGGGATTGCTAGGTAATAGTTGGTAGGGGGGGGGTCAATGATGTAATCATATTTATTACCTTCACTATCAGAGGATGAGCTACTTGAATGGTAACCACCAGATTCACGGGCTTTCTTCTTTCTCTTTTTGTGCTTGTGACTTCGTCCTTTCTGTCTCTCTCTTCTCTTCCACGGTCTTTTTTTGTGATGGTAGTTGAGCTTGCGAGAGCATGGCACGCACAGACGCAGCTTGACTAGAGCGCTCTTCTTTTCCCCATGCTCAACATAAGAAAAATTCACTTCCCAGCTCTCGAGACTGCTTGACTCTGAGCAATGCTTGTTGCCGCAGACAAACTGTCCCTTACCACTGATCACTTCTTTCTCTGTCCTCCATCGCAAAGCTACCATGTTCTCCTTGTATCTAGATAAGTCACATATGGTGTACTCTTTGAAAAGTTTATCATAGTAAGCTTTAGCAAGCTTCTTGCTCCATGTATCAGCCTCTCCTTCCCAAAGAAATTGGTGCTCCTCTTCTAGAACAGTGTAGTCATTTCGGTCTCTGTCTGCCGGGCGTTGGAACTGCTCGATGCCCCGCCCACTCGCCATTAGGTACTGGTTCACAAGTGTCTACAGAAGGTGGGAGGGTGTGATGGTGCGTGCGTGTGATAGTGTAAGTAGTGCCTTGTGTCTGGAGTAAGCATCCATTGAGAGAAGGTGATATCGTCTTGTCCGCCATTCCTCTTTGTCTACCTCCTGTGAGAGAAGCTGTTTGGAGGGAACTGCAGCTGAATGCTGAGGTGCGTTCACTGCTCGGTCACGTGCCAGCGGATCAGCCCGCCAGGTGGCTCTCCTCTCTGATTGGTCAAACTCAGACTCAAGATCCTCATTGTCATGCCCTCTGCTCCTCGATTGACTCATTACGACGGGCGAGAACGGACGTGCACGTACGTGCTCGCGAATATACAAAAGCTAGCGAACGCGATTACGGAGTTTGGGAATAGACCAAAGACTTTTTGCACGAGCATTTCGGTAAACAAACATTCGTTGTTTAAAGCAAATACCATTGAAACGAATTATTGTATACTGCTGTCAATAGATTAGTTTAGCAACACCATTGTTCAGTCTTTAATGCGTTGCATAACAAGAAAGTTTCCAAGCAGAGTTCTTATCACGTGCGCATGCGTACACGACAGTTCGAGTAGTATAAAAGCAGTTTTGACGCCGTAAAAATTCAGTTCTACAAATCACTAGATAGTGCAAAAGTCACAGATAAAACATCGCAACTATATCTCTTTGCTGTCATCATGTATTCCAACGGAGCAGCCTTGCTTTGTACAGTACTCATGCTGTTATGCTCAGGATCATCACTTGGAGCACCTGCTACTGCAAAGGAGCCAGCTACAGACTGTCACACCTGGGGAAACTACACCACTGGAGTGGACATGCTGAGAAAAATGATGGTGAGTAGGAACATTTTTTCAGTAGTGAGCAGTGAGAGAGATGTGCATGCATGTCTCATCTTACTTAATGAGGTCTTGTGGGCGGTGCCAGCAGTTTACATAAAGACAAGAGTCTTCCTGTGACGGCTGTTAGCATCACTGGCAGTTGAAAGCCTTTGATCGTAACTGCAATTTATGAAAGAAAATGCTGTTCTATGAAATGACTTCAATGTGAATGTGTGTGCAAGAATTTGAAATTTGATCCAAATAGCTGCATCCTGACTACAGTCTGATCTATACATTCGCAATGTGTATTTCTCAGTTATTGAATGAGTGTCTTCTTCCTTACAGACTCAGTACTACAACAGTCGGAGTCAACTCGAGAAGCATATCGCAGCTGACTTGTTCCAGTCCAATGCTCTCGGTATGATTGAGGTCTACAGCAGCTTGCTTTTCATCTCACAGCAGAACAACTCTGATAACCTCATTCCTGCTTTGTTTGCTACGGCAATGAAGCAAACCATGACCCACGCTTGTGAATGGGTAAGCAGTTTCAGCTTGCATTGTCTGAAGCTTGATTTAATTATACAATTTTTGTCTTTGTTTAGCTCTTGTCTTACGGAGACACTTTCACCTTGTTTGATATCGACTGTACAGACACATCCCAACTGATTCTACTGAGCTCTTTCATCAGACTCCGACCAATGCTGGACTCGACATATACAGTCTTGCAAGAGTTCGGTTGTGCGACAGACGGATCCTACAATGACCAATGGCTGGCTAACAACGTCCCCTCGTACGGCAAAGAACTAAGACAACTCAACATGCTCCCAGCAAACATGCAGTGACACCTCTTCAGGCAACAGGAACCACAGAATATCGCTTACAAAATAACTGTACTTTATCACTGCAAATACATTTAATATTATAGTTTCAATACCATGCTATTTTTGAATAGCAACCAAACTGTTATTATTATTAACTATAGTTTATTATTATCAGAGTATAATTATTTCAATTTTGATTTATTTATAATACAATAATTATTGTACAATAGTAATGCAGTTTACAATGCATTGAAACTAAAATATAATGTGGAACCAGCGTTAAAGTGATCTTGGAGGACAGCATTAATTTAGTAGTAAGGACACCCATTATTATTGACATGTGATGATCATCGGATCTAGTGGGCGTATTTTTTAGAGCAAACTGAGAAATCATCTATAATCCGCTCTAGGCGATTGTAAGCATTCGTCATTTTGAACAATAGTCCAAGTCTCTTTAAATCGTCCAGATTCTCCATGGGGAAGTATCCCTGCAATGAATAAAGTCATTACATGCACTTCTTTATTGTGTGTGAAACTTACTGTGTTCTTCATGACCTGAAGCTGGCTGTATGATGGACAGAGAGTGTTGGTTGTGATACAAGATGGTCGTATGACACTGCACAGAGAATACTGCACCTATTGTGGAAACAAGAGGTTAAAACTTGCCCACCATGCATTATCCAATGACTCGCTTATTTTGTACATATCACCCATTCCTACTCTCTCTATAATATTATAGTGCAGGGTTCCATATAGAATTTTTTGCCAGGGGGAAACACAACAGCATGGGGTCCAGGGGTATTAGCTAGGGTATTATCATTTTATGAAATTTTAAGAGGGGAAATTGGTTCCAGGGGGGAAACCCCAGGGCATCCCCTAGTCCGTACCCTCCACCCCCTTCTAGCGCCTGTGTAAGGGGCTAGGCATTCCCCCATTGTGTAGTTGGCGTCCTTATTTCAGGGGTGTCCACAGTGAGTGTTCCACTGCATGTATTAACTCAAGCACACTTGACTGCCTAACTATCCCACACTCACTCTTCACTCACTCATTCTCATTCTTCTATCTCCCACTCACTTGCTTTCCCCCACACTCACCCACTTGCCCACCTACCCCAACACCCACTCACCATCTGTTCAAGATCCACTGTAAAATTAGCAAACCCGTACGCCAGATAAAGCTCCGAGCGATACGTGTGGTTGGCTCCAGATGTGATCTGCTTGTTGGTAGCCTCAGTAAGCATTTCTCCAAGGAGATTACTGAAGCACCTCATGTCTGGAATCAAACGACTGATATTACACTGGTAGTCATCCAGATCCTATGGAGTAATATAATTTTTAAACAATAAAATGGATTTGTTCTTAGTGCTATATTTCTATGGAATGATTATTTTACCTGATAGTGTGTTAGTGTAGTCTAGTGCCTTCTAGTAAAGGCTAGCAGTATTGTTGTTTTTACTAATTCGTACCTGTTCAGAGCTGCAGCTTGTAGAGGAGTGGATATCATTTACAGTGAAGTTGTTGAACACGAGGCCCTGGTGTAGAGCTGTTTTTAACTGCATAATGACAGATTGAATGGTTAACAATGCACAACAAGCCTGCAGGCTCAGCTGCAGGCTGCTCAGCCTCCACTCACTGTGTTAGTGGTCAGATTCAAAGAGGATGCAATGCTTGATACAACCATGGAGAGGTTGCCGCTCATTGCTTGCAGACCTCGTATCAGCGGCGGTGCAACGGAGTTTATCTTGCTGGCTGGCGGTCTGCACCTCACGTCCTGGTAGTGGACGCCATTTCCAGAGCCCCCACTGCCCACTAGCTTTAATTGACCGTCGCTGGGAAATCCTCCAATAGGCAGGGAGCCGAAAGTTGGAGCAGCTCTTGAATGACCCAACAACATTGCTGCACAGAAGAGCAGTGACAAGAAAACTGACTTCATGATTTTAGTGATGTAGACTGAAAATGATGCGCAGGTTACAAAATTCGAATTCTTTCTCAAGTTGTGTAGTCTGTATCTGCAAATCGCTTTTATAGTGAACTCCAGAGTGCTATGAGCTTGCGAAACAAATCCCAAATGCACGTGTTGCTGCCTTGGGAATTCGTTGGCGGGAAGGTACAATTTCAAAATACTGCTAAGCAATAATAATATTATTATTCATTATTACGGATTTGATAAAACAACGCATGGTAAGTAATTCAACCATGCATGTGAAAATAAATGCTTTATAACATTGAGGTCAGGACGTCTTAGCGGAGACAGTCTTAGGGTACTGACGAGCTCTCTCTTCCAGGAGACGGCGCGTACTGTCCTTCTTGACTTCAGCAAGAACGGTAGTAGTACCATAGTGAAGGTCACCAAAGTCGCTGTCGGAAGGTTCGAAAAACCGTTCCATGAAATCAGACCTAATGTGGCGAGAGAGGGAGGAAGGGAGGGAGGGAGGGAGGGGAGAGAGAGAGAGAGAGAGAGAGAGAGAGAGAGAGAGAGAGAGAGAGAGAGAGAGAGAGAGAGAGAAGGAGTAACAATTATGTAATTCAAATTCAAACACACAAAGTCAATTGCTTGTTCTAAGTCACTCACACATAGCCCGGATGAAGGTTGAACTTCTTTTTTCCTATCTTTCCGTGCTGAGCGAATGCATCGTAGCGTTCGGTCTTCTTCCAAACATAGTAGAACTCCACGAGCTCTTTTACAGAGCGTGTGGACACCTGTAGAAACACACAGAGTGAGGTATGGTAGGTGATACAGCAAGGCGGACAGCACCTGTTGTTTCAACTGAAAGAAATCTTTTCCAACCAACCTCAGGCCTGGATGAATCAGGGAGAGCGTTATTACAATGTCAGTTTCACAACATACACATAAACATCCTTTTTATTCCTCTCTCTCCCACCTCCCCAACCACTTCTACTCTCATCCTATTCCTCTCATCTCTCTCCTCTCTCAGTAGTGCATATCTACAGCAAACATTCCTATTCAGTTCAGAAAAGTACAAAAACTGATGTCCACTACAAAGCCTACTGTTTATGAAAATGCACGGCTAGAAATGAAAGAGAAGCTGTTTTTCAGCAAGGCACAGGGACAGTGAGAGATGTCTCTCTACAGCTTTGAAGAGAAGCAGTGCCTATCAGGGACAACTTGAATCAGAAGAAGGCATGACGTCAACAACGCCTCCTCCATGACTCATCGCTAGCTCGGCTCGAGTCGAAAACAATGAAGAACAATTGACAAGCAGTGCTGTACGCAACCATTACAATAGTGTAACGCAATGTTATTGTCAAGGGAGATGAGAAAACGCTGGCTACTTGCCCCGAAATAAACCATAGAATCACCGAAATGAAGCACTTGCCGACTACAAGACAATAACAAGCTGCATAATCATCGCAAGGGACAGAAGGGGTAACACGTAGACTTGCTACAAACAAAAGATTCACGAAAATTACAGCCAGTATTTCCCCAGTACAATTTTCCCATTGCAGCTGGTTGTCGTATTGGGACCCAGGCTAGTTCCCTTTTGTGACGCACGGGATACAGGTGGTGGAGAAGGTGATGGAGCACTGGGAACTAAGCCTTTGATAATGGTCGAGCTCTGGATTTTATCACAGAGGAGGGGGCGCCCCAGAAGATAAGGGACTGATTTTGGGACTAAAAATGGGATTTCTAGTGTTAGTAATAATTATAGTACATTGCAACCTCATTGTTCCAATGCTCATGAATATGATTAACCATTGATTGTGAATAAAATTGAGGAACTCCTGACTTACCAGTTTCAAATTTACGGCATTCCTCTTCGGTCCAAGGGGTAGTTCCTGTGAGCAAAACAATCAGTCAGTTGCTCACTCACTCATTCACTCCCTTCTTCCCTCCCTCTCTCACCCACCCATCCAATCACCTTTCTCTCTCTCTCTCACTCCCTCCCTCTCTCTCTCTCCCACCTTCATACAGTACTCCATTGCTTCGTAATTCACTAAGAGCCTTCTCCACATTATGGCTACATTTCTCTAGCACACATAGTGCCTACACAAATTTAAGAAAATTTCATAATAATAATACTTTGAAATGTGGGTATGCAATGGAGCCTCTCTAAGGCAATCACCATGGGGACCAACAAAATTGAGAGGGTGTCCTCTGGTCAGGGGTTATATTATATGGGTTATATTTGGGATTCAGTAAGTGTCCAGTATATCTGCTAAGAGGGTTGCACTGTAGTAAAATTTATTCACAATCATGCATTAAATTTTACAATAATAAAAAATTTTACAATAAAAATTTTGCAATAGTGCATAAAAATCTACAAAATACTGGTCAAAATGTGAAATTTTATACAATAAAATGTCTATGGATAAGATTACTAACTCAGTAGTTACTAACCTGTTCATTATCTCTATCAACATTACCAACTGGTAGGCTAGCATTAGACTGTATGAACCTGTTCACCTCTAGTAGATAATGACTCACTAGAGAGATAGTGACAGAGATAGTAGTATATTTAGTAGCTAGTAACAGAGATAGTAGTATATAATTATTTAGTAGCAGATAGTAGTATATTTAGCTAGTGACAGAGATAGTAGTATATTTAGTAGCAGGTAACAGAGATAGTAGTATAAATTATTTAGTAGCTAGTGACAGAGATAGTAGTACATTTAGTAGCTAGTAGACCTTTTTGTGACTTAGTGTTACGTGGGTTCCATAATAAACGATCTTTAGCATCTGTTGAGAGAGGAAGGGAGAGGGGGAGGAAGATAGGGAGGGAGAGAGGGAGGGGGAGGGAGAGAGAGAGAGAGAGAGAGAGAGAGTGAGAGAGTGAGAGAGAGTAAAGGGAGAGAGAGAGTGAGTAAGGGAGATGTTGCAATCCTTAATTTTTTCTGTAGCCCACCTTTTCTATATGTAGGACAAGTCGGTCTATCAGGAACCATAGCTTGGTGATCTGAATCTACAGTGATCTCCTATTGATCAGTGCTGATAATATTGCATCAGTATGATCACCACAATCACGAACCTGTTTCCATTCATCGGAGACAGTTGAATCGTAGTCTTTGTCATCGCTGGAAGAATCATTGTCATCCAGCCACATAGCTACACAAAGGAGAAAATGGTTCACACTCTGCACACACAAGCTTACTGAATTCCTCTTCTACATTGTCCATTTGCTGCGGTGGTGGTTCACTGTTGTTGATGAGCCTTCTGATACTCCTTCTCTCAGGAACCGGCCTGAGTCTTGCTAGCACGGCAGGATCGGCGCCAGGCCGATACCATGGACCACCTTTCTTGGTAGCGTTGCCGTCTTTACTTTGTTCCTGCTGCTCAGCGGTGCCGCTGGGACCTGCTACTGGCTCTTCCCGCTCTCCAGTACTCCCGGTCTCGTTGGTACTAGCTGCACCCTCGCTACTAGACGCCACACCCACCCTATCCCACGTATTGTCGAGGTCGTCGACAACACATGGTGGTTTGGTGCCGACGGCAGACGGAGGAGAGGAAGAGAATGATGACGCAACATCAGAATAGCCGTAGAGAGTAAGCAACTCCTCCAAGGGCATGTCACTTTCCTGAGAGAGAGAGAGAGAGAGAGAGAGAGAGAGAGAGAGAGAGAGAATAGAGACCATACAGTGACCTGTTATTTGCAGTAATGTTACTAAATACAACAAACACTGCACTGAAGCCTACATTCCACGAACAACTAATAAACTGCCACAAAAGATGAAAACATGTAATTCTAGCACGCAGACATTCACACAGCTCTTACAAAGTACAAAACAGCAAGCATTGAACAAACGGTGACTATCACATTCAATTTTACTATCGTAATACAGAGCTTTAAACAAGTAACCGGGCAGCTGGCCCGTTCTAGGACCTGGCATACCTTCTGCAGGTCATCTAGCTCTTCAGTGATATCAGACTCTTCCAGAGTCTCCTCTTCTTCTAATGTCCGCTCATCGTCGACATCCTCATGGATCATCATCTCAGCTGTGACTTCAAACTCCTTATCCTCGACTGAAAATAAGTGTGAAATAGTTTTAATTCACACAAGCCGACCAAAGTACATAGATTTTCGTGTACATATGTTTTGTTATTGATAATTACTAGCACTGTCTCTTACCTTCCATGGGTACTAGGTGAATAATGAGTGGGCGGAGTCACTAGATATATGTCTGGTCGGGCGCACTCTCCTGCGTGGTATTTCACATTAAACACGATACGTAGCAATGGGCGTGTGTTTTCGCTGGCAAATAGAAAGCTCGCTCACCTATTCAATAGCGTCTGTGTCGAGAAAGACGAGCCGAGGTGTGGGAGGTAACTAGGAGCGCCTCGTTGGATCACGTGAGCTCAGAATACACGCATTGGGCAACGCCCACTCTTCTCCTCATCATCATCCTCCAATCGCGATTAGCGGAGCAAGCAAGAAGTGATGGCCGCCCCGGCTCAGCTGAGTAGTCCTGGCGCCCAGGACGAGTCTCTGTTCACGCGATTCAAAGGAGCATTGCGGTAAGAATGCGTCGTCAAGTTACGACAAGCTGTGCCGTTGATCGTTTATGTGTCTTCCTCAACAGACGACTCGTCAGCACTCCTCCGTTTGAAGACTGTATCAGCATTGGACGGACTGCCGTAGAGATGCCTGACTACCCCCTGGCGCCTCTGCAGTCCTCCATACTAGCTTGCTCGACCGGTCCCAGCATGGGGATCGCAAACCTCTCGATGGAGCAGGACAACCCTGATTGCTATGACCGAGGTATACAGCAATGCTTGCCGCCATTGCATGCGTGAAAGGGTATTCTCTT
The DNA here is from genome assembly GCA_964017065.1 of Haliclona indistincta. Taxonomy (NCBI): domain Eukaryota; kingdom Metazoa; phylum Porifera; class Demospongiae; order Haplosclerida; family Chalinidae; genus Haliclona; species Haliclona indistincta. The sequence continues at coordinate 8,055,310 of OZ024790.1, forward strand.
TCTGCTCATATTGTTTGTCAACGGTGGTTGTTAGAAGTACAACAAGGTGCACTTTTAGTTCCATATTTGCTGTACACTGTTTGTTGATGGTAGCTAAACAATCTAGCTTTTTACCTCTGTATATACGTTGGTTCTTGTGTTGGTATTTTAAAGCGAATTAGTGATGATGAGAGAATAGGTTTCACTATGTCTTCCTGCTGCAGGTACTTCTGTAGCAGGCGTGGTAGACTGGGTCAGGCCCCACCCACGAGCTGATGGAGCCTCTGTGACTCTCTACGAACGCAAGGCGCACAGCTCCGAACATCACGGAGACCCCATAGCAGACGCCTTCATAGTCGTCGCCAGACCCAACAACTGTATTTTAGCTCTTGCGGATGGAGTTAACTGGGGACCTAAACCTCGAATTGCAGCTCGATGTGCTTTACACGGCTGCATAGAACATCTCAACTCCAAGATTTTCCAGTGTCATGGTGCTGTTAACTCCACTCAAGAATTGTTTCATATTATTCTTCGCTCCCTTGACTCGGCCCAAAGGACTATCTTGTCTCACAATGGTACGACCACTACGCTGACCGTGGCGATGGTATGCGAGATGAACGTATATCGTCTAGGCACCAAGTGGTGTCTCTGTGTGGTCAGTGTAGGGGACAGTCCTTGTTATATCTACAAGCAAAACGAGCAGAAAGTTTACGAAATTACAGCAGCCATACGCAACGGGCAGGGTCGTGATCCTAGAGACCCGGGAGGCTGTCTCGGAGCTAATCTCGGCGACGACCCTGATCTGGCTAATTTGATATGCTGCTTCGTACCTGTTGCGGAAGATGATATAATTTTTCTCACTTCTGACGGAATATCGGACAATTTCGACCCGGTGACTCTTAGACGGGCTCTTCCGTCAGACACTCGATCGCCGCACAGCAATCTTCCCCTATTGACGCCTGAAGATCGGTTGTCACGTCAACTTACAGGCTTAAGGGACTTGTTAAAATCGTGCTCAATGCGAGAGCAAAGATTGATAACAGTCCACGACCTCATGAACGCATTAATATCACATACTATTGACACAACAGATGAGAAACGAAGATTCTTAGAACAAGCCTGGGTAACCAGTCTAAATCCTGAGCTTACTCACGAGCAAAGAAGAGCCGAGGAACGTAAACTTGCTCAGATATCGAAAACAATCAAAGGCAAGCTTGATCACGCAACAGTGGTAGGATACCATGTAGGTGAATTCAAGTATACCGGACATATTCTTGCTGCGAGGCAGATGAAACGATCAAGCCCTGTTCCTCAGCGAAGCTCTAAGATTACGTCAGCAACACGGCGTTCAGAAAGTGTCAACGACTCTTTACTTCACAGGTTAGGACAATAAAAAATTTACTGTGTGATGTGTTAATTTTTTTTGCTGTACCAAAAATATTTAAAATGAAAATGCAATTACAACCTCATGTACAACGATTTTCTGTTATCTTGCAATGCTCTGGACACATTAGTAAATTTAGTGCTATGCTTTTAGCATTGCTAGGCTAGATACAGCGTTTTTGAGATATTCCAATACAGTACCGTCAAGCGTCGCACGCATGCGTGTTCGTAACTCTGTCCGTGAGAAGATAACAATTGTGTACACCCACAGAGAAGTTAGAAGTAGACGTCTACTACTTCCTTCCACCGTGATTTGAGCTAGCTGTCACAAGAGCTCTGAGAGCTGCATCCATTCCTCTTGAGATCACATTGCACATGCGTAGTCCTCGTTTACAGTCGGCCGTTGACGGTTGATTATTGCAAGATCTTGGAAAACCGCTGTAGCAGAAAAAAACCCTGAAAACAGATCATCTCTCTCTAGTTCAGCATGTCTGCCTCTAGTCCACTGTACACAAAAACTATCAGTCACACATTGATTGTCCAGTGCACAGCAAATTACTAAAACATCACGAGTGATGGACACATGAATCGACTGTACATATTTCTCGATTGGTGAAATTATTGAACTATTGGTTAGGTGGTGTGCAAATGATGAGTGAAATAGAACAGTTATTTAGGGAAATAGGTAGAAGCTAGTGGAAGGTGTCTGGCAGGAGTGCAGTGGTCAGGTGGCGACGAGCGAGGAGGGAGATAGCGCGGGTCTAGGACTGGTCCAGGCACATCACCAGGCGAGGAGGGGTTGCTCTTACTGCGAGGGGCGGGGACAGTGGGTGGAGATTCCTCGCTGATGGTAGGCGCTGAGTGATTGTGAGCCGCAAGAGGAGACGGCACCCACTTACTGGGCCCACGGAATACAACCTAGAGGGGAGAAAAGGAAAGAGAGGAAGATAGGGTAAGATGATGGATGGTGTTCTCTTTCTTACCTGTGTGATGTTCTCTTGGCTAGCTAGGGAGTTCAACACGGCTCTACCAGGTGCCGCAGGGTGTCTGGCAGACGGGGGTAGTGTAGTGGGTGTACTGCTGTACTGGGGCTAAGAGAGGGAAAGAGAGAGGATGAGTATATGAGTGGATGCATGGTAAGTGAGTTGTCAAGGCTCACTCGATGCACTCCACTATAAGATGAGATAGGAGGAGGGTAGCGGATTGAAGAGGGTAGCTCTGTTCTGGCGGACATCACACGATCATTCATCTGCTTGTTCAACCAACTGATGACTATAAGGAATGCATCACACCATTAGAACTGCTCTACCATTGCACTAAGCAGTGTCTAGCTGCCCCACAGAGGGTCACTGGTAGAGCCAGGACAGCTGTGCACTAAGCAGCGTCTAGCTACCTCACAGAGGGTCACTGGTAGAGCCAGGACACCTGTGCACTCTACATTGCCTACCATTCTCATTGGTTCTCAGCATATCAGCAGTCTCCTCTAGTTTCCTCCGCAGTGCCTCAGTGTTCTCCTCTGCTCTCCCTAACTCCTCTTCCTTGCCTGTCAGCCGTTCTTTCAGTGAAGATAGTTCTAATTTCAACTTGTCAAACTCTACGCCCTGCACACCACGTGATAATCATGTGACATCACATGATCCAATACCTTATCATTGAGTAACTTCTCCTGTTGCGTGGTAACCAAATTCTTCATTTTAATCTAATAGTGGGAGGGACATAAGTCACATGACTGTCACAAATGGGTGGGGCACAACTGACCTTTGATTTTAAATTTCTCAGTTCCGATTGCAGCTTCTGTATGATATCGTTACCCTAGCAACAGATATGAGCACAGCATTGCTAGACAGTACTGGTGAGATGCGCCCACTCACCTTGGCTACTTCGTGGGAGGCTCCTCTGAATGCCGTGTCTAGCTTGGTCACCTGGCGGTTGCTGTGCTCCACCATAGCCTCAGCACTGAGCTAGAGAAACAGGAATTGACACATTCACTGTCTCACTCACTCAATGACTCACTCACTCACTCATTCATTCACTCACTCACTTGCTCGCTCATTCACTCACTCACTTGCTCGCTCATTCACACACTCACTCACTCACTCACTCACTCACTCACTCATTCACTCACTCACTCGCTCATTCACACACTCACTCACTCACTCACTCACTCACTCACTCGCTCATTGATTCACTCACTCATTCACTCACACGCTCGCTCGCTCATTGACTCACTCACTCACCTACCCACCCCTCACTCACCTTCTGTTCTCTAGCTGCCTCCAGTAGCTGAGAGGTTCGTTCAATCATCTGTACAGAACAAAACCATAACTATAGGAAAGCCATACTTCAGCTGCTACACTATAGTGAACTTCCTCTAGTAGAGTAAGATGTTATCTTCCTGTACCTGTTGTTTATCATGGAGTTCTTGTTCCACTACAGCTAGGCGGGTCTTCATCTGATTGGTCACTTTCTCCTGCTCGTGGTGTGCAGAGTCGAGAGCAGCATTGTCACGTCTCACTGCCGATAAATCCTGCCGAGCTGTGCTGAGCTCCTAAGAATGACAGCATCCACAAGCAACCATGTTGTGTACAGCAGCTTTACCTCTTCTGTTATAGCTAGCTTCGACTTCAGCTCTCTGATGGCTGCTTCTGAGCGATACTTGTGATCAGTGAGCTCCTAATAGAATCGAGACGTATAGTGGTCACGCCCTTAGACCACACCCACCTTGTTAGACAGATCCAGTGCTTTCTGTCTCTCCTCTAAGCTGAGAACCTGCCAGCAACAATAAGCACACCATCACTACTATCACCATCACTACTATCACACCATCACTACTATCACACCATCACTACTATCACACCATCACTACTATCACACCATCACTACTGTTACAACTCACCTTAGCACTGTAAGCATGCTCTATATCTCTCCTCTCTTGTGCTAGTCGTCTCTCACACTCTGTCTGGATCTGTCAAAACAAAAGTGACACACACACTCACACTCTCACTCCATCTCCCTCCCTTTCTCTTCTCTCTCTCTCTCTCCGTCACTCTCTCTCTTTCTCTCCCTCCCTTTCTCTCTCTTCTCTCTCTCTCTCTCTCCATCACTCTCTCCCTCCCTCCCCTCTCTCTCTCACATACCTGCAATGCTTTCTCTTTCTCAGCACTGAGAGTCGCTGAATGCTCTGTGAGTAGATTAGTTGTGTGAGCTGACCAATCAGATCGTAGCTTATCTAGCTCCTTGGTTTTGCTGGCTAGAACCTGCAGACGACATCAGTTATCACAAACTTAAGCACAGTGCCCACACTCACTGATTCTGTGTGAGCAAGCTGAGCAGAGAGATCGCTCTTCGTAGCTGACAAGGTGTCAATCAGAGTAGCATTTTCCTCCTGGGAAAGTAACCAAAGTTACCAATTCTCCACTCTGCCCCCAACTCCCCAAGCATCAATCGCTTCCAATCACCCACCACTAGTACTGTTTGTGTATTTGCCTGTCACTACAACGGTACAAGCATTAGCAACATGATTGGACGGACCATAACAGCATAGTGCGAAGGCACGGTTATAGCCATTACAACACTTTGGAGTACAAAGCATCGCAAAGAGCAGGATATCACGAAATGGAAGCAACTAGACACATCCAGTGTCTCAATGACTAACAAAATTAAATACCACACTTATCCATGATAGAGAACAACAGCTAGGAAAGGAAAATATCTATGCTTCCTAAGACTCAAAAAACGAACTTGAATCTTCAAACTAGTGCAAATACATGACAATCTCTCTCTCTCTCTTCATCCTCCCTCTCTCTCCCTCCCTGCTCTCGATCTCTCTCCCCCTCCTTCCCCTCTCTCTCTCTCTCTCTCTCTCTTTCTCCCTCCATCCTCCCTCCCTGCTCTTGATCTCTCTCCCCCTCCCTCCTCTCTCTCTCCTCCCCCACCTTTAGTCCCATCAAACACTCTGCTAGATATTTCTTGAGGTGTGACTCGCTGGCAGGGACCAGCCTGAGCGTGAGGTGGTTCAGATGACGGAATGGATTGGTCTCTATCACATGAAGCAATGATGGAGACTTGTCAGCAGAGAGGACAAGCTGTAGCAGGAACCTGAAAGAGAGAGAGAGAGAGAGAGAGAGAGAGAGAGAGAGAGAGAGAGAGAGAGAGAGAGAGAGGAGAGTGAAGGGTGACAGAGAAAGAGGGCAAGAGAGACACACAGAGAGAGAGAGAGAGAGAGAGAAAGAGAGAGAGATAGATAGATAGATAGATAGAGAGAGAGAGAGAGAGAGAGAGAGAGAGAGAGAGAAGAGAGAGAGAATGCTATACTTTGGTGTTGGCTGTTCTGACTCATAGAGGCAAGTGTTTATGAGGTCAATAAATTTTTGAGGAAAAGAAGAGAAGTCTACCAGTAGGCCTTGCTGAGCTTTGAGCCTACATAATGGGAGGAGTTATGAGAGAGAGAGAGAGGGAGAGAGAGAGAGAGAGAGAGAGAGAGAGAGAGAGAGAGAGGAGAGTGAGGGTCGTCACTCACTGAGTAAAGTCGTCGTCTCCTATTGAGAGTGTGTATAGGAAGAATGGGTCTTGATCATCAGTCATTCGAATAAGCAGCTCCTGTAAGAGAAGAAAATACTGACCACACCCCTACCACACCCCCTCACACAGTACCTTTCGGTGGACAGGACTGGCTACTGTGTTCATGTGCACGCACAGCGTCGCGTGAGCTAGGCTGGAGAGACACTAAAGCAGCCATTATGTGCATTGTCTCACCTGTCCTCCTTGTCAGCCCGTTTTAAAGTAACAGCGACTTTCTTCCTGAACAGCTCCTCCATTACGAAACTCCCGCCCAGAAAGAATCACGTGAGCTTACGCTAACGATTCCAATTATTAAGTTCAGTTATTTAAAAATTTCCCGGCAAATCTGACTTAGTGAGATGGTACTTCGCTTTCGCTGCCACAAAAAGGAACGCTCCCCAGCTTGGTATACATCGTTCGATAGCTATTTTCCTCCTCTTTCTTAGGGAGGGACTTTCGCGTCAAAAAGATGCGTTGTAACTTAGCAAATTAGTGAAAAGATTCAACTTTGCATAATTGAAAAATACTTCTTACGTAGTTTCGCCCTTAACTACTACTGTAACAGAGCTGAAAAGTGCGTGCAAAAGACGAAGTAGGTCAATGTGACATACGCTATGATATTGGTTCATGCCTGCGAACCAGTGGCGTAGCCAGGATTTATAGTTAGGAGGGGCACAAAGATGGGCGCGCTTGCGCGCCCGCGAAAATAGTGTAAACCACGCCCATTTTCGGTCAAAATTCGTGTGTTTTGGAGCGTTCGAGCCACGTTGTTTAACACTCTGGTTCATAGTGGAGTCACAGATACTGTCAATCAGCTGATAAGATCAGTGTACTACTTTTATTAGTAATAATCTTGGAGGGGCACTGGCTATGGTTGGGGGGGCCTTGCCCCCCTAGGCCCCCCTGTAGAATCGCCACTGCTGCGAACTACACAATAGTAGCGAAATTGGAAGATATCACTGGGCCGGCGTGCAAGTGACTAATTTTCCCGCGTCAACCCGGTTCAACGAAGGCCGTTTGTCAAGTAAACTGGTCTCTATCATGGTCTCAGAGGTCAGTGTATAATTTTCACCGTTGAGAAAATCGACAAATTTGGCGAAAAAAGTTTTAAAATCCTTGCAGTAGTTCCAATAACAATGAATGAAAGCATACTGATACCGTTTTTTCTATTAAAACGAGTCGGAAAAGTTTTAACCAATTCAACTTACTTAGTTGCAAGGTTGTAACTTTGCTCTCCCTAGGCCAGTTCCTTCAATTCAAGCACCATTCTGATCGCAAAAGACAGGGCCGTTTAAAAGAGATCTGGAAAAAGCTTACATCAGGTTTTTAAATTTTCGTCTGGAATCGTTACTTACGCGTGACGTCAATATGACGCGTCATTCCACGTGGTGTGCTGGTGGTGTCTCCGGCAAACAAAAAGGCATTGATGCTTGCTAGCTGCAGAATGGTCTTGTCTAGCGATGTCTGCTACTTGCCTTGGTGTGCTATTGGTGGTACTCTGCCTGCGCACTGCAGCTGCGCAGAAGGAAGGTGATCTGCGGCTTGTAAATGGAAAGAAATGCGGCGAGGGTAGAGTGGAAATTTACCACAGCGGAGAGTGGGGGACTGTCTGTGACGATCGCTTTGATATCAGAGAGGCGCGAGTGATTTGTAAGCAACTGAATTATAGAGATGCTATCGGATACAAGCACGTTGGTCATTATGGTGCTGGGACGGGGCGGATCTGGATGGACGGCTTGCAGTGCACCGGAACGGAAAAGGAGCTGTCTCACTGCAAGTTCAACGGCTTCGGTAAACACGACTGCAAGCACAGAGAAGATGCTGGCGTGGTATGTCAGACAGAATCAGGTCTAGAGGACGTGCCATTGCGGTTATCTTGCCCTCCTGACCATGAAGGTAGTTGCAACACGTGCCCCATTCCTCGTGGAGCCGGGAGACAGTGCAGCCAGTCTGTGGCGGTGCAAGGCATCGTGGAGGTGCAGTTGAAAGGGAAATGGCAGCCAGTGTCGGGAAAGGGCTGGAACAAAAACAGCGCTCGTGTTGTGTGTGGTATGCTGGGCTACCCTGTGGCTATGCCTTCGCCTAGCCTGGAGACCCTCTGGCCGGAATGGTCCTCATGTGCGCTCAACACACCTTCAGAAGTAGGCAGCGGTGATCTACTGAGTTGCTCATCTCAGCAACAAGACTACCTTAGATACCTGCAGAACACTATCTTGGATAATATGCATTGTACCGGTGGAGAATCCAAGCTAACAAAATGCTGTTTCTTGCAAGGCAGCATGCAGAGCACACGCCAGCAAATGACACAGCCATCTGTAGCTACAGTCAGCTGTGGATACAACTTAGATCTAGAATGCTTCGGTAATTCTCCAGCAGAGGTAACCTATGGATACTGTATGTATGTATTATCATGACTGTGCTTTGCATACAGACTTATCGTCTGCGAGGAGCTACTCTGCCGTGGATGGGCCGAGTCGAGGTCAATAAGACACGGGTTGTCGGGACAGTATGTGATCATGGGTGGAGCTTGGAGGCTGCTAGCATAGTATGCCGATCACTGGGTTACGGAACAGCTGCAGAACTGTTCACACGAGCTCATTTTGGCCGAGGAGGAGGGACGTATGTACCTACTCACTACAGTGAACTGGGGTAGGTTCATCTTCATGCTCTAAGTTGTGGATTTAAAACGAATTTTTTTCAGGTGCACGGGTAAAGAGATAACTCTGAGTCAGTGCAGCAGTAAGCGTGCAAGTACACGTTGCTTTGAGCATTCCGGAGATGCCGGCTTAAGATGTAACACTCCCGACGAATCTTCTTGCAATAATATCAAGCCAGCAACAGTGAGTGACACGTACTTTAGACTTGCTTAACAAAAGATAGCTTTGTCTAACAGATTTAGATGCACTCATGTATAGTCAAAATTGTAACCCACGCACCATTTCGTTTCATTGCTGCTACTATAGGTGAGGTTGTCTGATATAGCCCATCCTAGAGGACCCAGCCAGCTTATCAGCATGCTTGAAGTACTCCATGACGGCAAGTGGGGTCGTGTATGTGGAGACTTGAAGCAGAGAACGTTCGGGACAGTAGCATGCCGTGATGCAAGAGCCATGTTTGCAGCCAGAGTTCGTACTGTTGCCGATAAGAGCTACTCAGGCCCAAGATTTTCAGGAGAATTCGAATGCACCGGAGATGAGCTGACAGCAGCTGAATGCAAGAGAAATCTCAGTGAGGTGAAAGAGTGCAGCAAAGGATATGTAGTGCTAGATTGCTCATCAGGTAGGCTAGTCTTATCACATGCACACACCTTTAAATTTTTTTACCTTTCGACAGATTTGCCTGATCTCGTTCCTGATGTGCAGCAGTTCTATTTTTCACTGATATTGCGTCCAACTATTCAAAGAATTGCTCTCGCTCATCTCAAATGTGCCTATGAGGAAAAATGCTTGTCAAGTTCTGCTATCGGTAAACCTAGAAACAACCTCCGGCATCTCCTGCGGTTCAACAGTCTCACCATGAATTACGGAAAAGCGGACTTCCTACCAAGCAGACAGCCCCACCAATACCAATGGCATTCATGCCATCGCCACTACCACTCCTTTGAGAGATTTGTAGACTACGATTTACTCGACTTAGACGGTAACAAAGTTGCCGATGGGCACAAAGCAAGCTTCTGTCTCGAGGACAGTTTGTGTGTGCGAGGGACACCTCCTTCATACAGGTGCCGAGCTCAGCAGGGGATATCGATAAACTGTGGTGATTTGTATGGAGCCTCATTGGACTGCCAGTGGATTGATGTTACTGATGTCCCCACTGGAAAGTATGTTCTAAGGAATATTATCAATCCATCGCGAGACACGATTGAGAGCGATTATCGCAACAACGAAATAAGTTGTCGAATTGACATCAACATCGAGACATCAAGAATTAGAGTCCATTGGTGCTCACATTCAGGTACGAACAAGCATGCATCTTTTACTCACCTCTCTTTCTCCCTTTGTCTCTCTGCAGATCACTGAAACAAAGTACTTTCCACTCATACACATCATTGTAGTATAAAATTTATTATTATGTAACTCAGAATAACTTGACAATAAAAATTTATTTTGCTCGTAATATTATCATTTGCAGCGTACCCACATCCAGCGAGCCCCTCCCTTGCCCTCGTGGTTGCAAACCTTTAGCGCGCGCGCGCGCCAACCGGCAGCAGGACAAATTACAAAAGGCTCTCTTTTGACGGGATAATTCTATTTCTTCACGATGTCTGCTACTCGCCTTGCAGTGCTATTGGTGGCGCTCTGCCTGCGTACTGCAGCTGCGCAGAAAGAAGGCGATCTACGGCTAGTTGGAGGAGCTAAATGTGGCGAGGGTAGAGTGGAGATATATCACAGCAGAGAATGGGGGACTGTTTGTGATGATCGCTTTGATTTGAACGACGCTAGAGTGATTTGCAGGCAACTGGGCTACAGAGAACCGAAGTACGTTTGGTTCAATGCGTTCTTCGGTCAAGGAACCGGACCAATATGGGTGGATGGTTTGAACTGCAGAGGTTCTGAGAGTCGACTTGTTGATTGCTCGTTTAACGGCTTTGGTATACATGATTGTAGGCATCACGAGGACGCGGGGGTCACCTGTGGAGAAAGACTGATTGACTCTGCTCCAGATTTACCAACTAGAATCACCTGCCCACCTAACCATCAAGGAGCATGCAATACCTGTCCAACGGATGATGGTCCTGTTGCTGTGCAAGGGATAGTAGAGGAACTGCTGGAAGGTCAGTGGCGGCCGGTATCAGGACAGGAGTGGACGATTGAAGGTGCTCATAGAGTCTGTGACGAGTTAGGATTCCCTCGAGCTGTCTCTATTCCTAGTCTTTCCACACTTTGGCCCAATTGGGAAATTTGTGGGTTGCAAATGAGGGGTAGTGGGGAGAGCCCACTTCTTGGCTGTTCACCAGAGCAACGAGAATATCTTGAATCTTTGAGGAACACTACTGTCCATCATAATGAATGCCAAGGCAGTTGCTGTTTTTTGTCAAGAACTTTAGCTCAGACTTCATTATCAAATGTTTCAGTTGCTACAGTTGCTTGTGCATATAGCAATGCAACAGCTTCTTCAACAGAGGTGAGCGGTATACATATTAGATTTCAAATAGTATTACTTGGTTTTACAGACTTATCGTCTACGTGGGGGCCCACTTCCTTGGATGGGTCGAGTGGAGGTCAGAATTAACGGAATAGTTGGAACTATATGTGATCTCGGATGGAACAAACCAGCAGCCAGTGTAGTGTGCCGTGCATTGGGGTACGGCTCTGCTGCTGAGCTATACAGCCGCTCATATTTCGGACGCGGAGGTGGTCGTTTCCTAGAATTTAAACCAATACACTATACTAATGTCAAGTAAGACAATAATTATGGTGCATGTATATATTTATATCTCATGCTTGCACAGGTGTACCACTGGACGTGAGGCACTGCTGAGTCAGTGCGAAAATGGGGATTATGATTCAGGGTGTCATAGCCACATCAGAGACGCCGGAGTGAGATGTAATGTTCCAGATAGGTCTTCTTGCGCTAACAAAAAGCCTAATACTGTGAGTTACTAGACTCGCCCTGATAAAGATAATTAGACCACTGCTTTGATGTGTTCCAAATACTATTTACTATAGTCCAAATTCCCACACTAGTAATCCTCTCTCTCTCTCTCTCTCTCTCTCTCTCTCTCTCTCTCTCTCTCTCTCTCTCGCACCTCTCTCAAATACTTTTCTGCATCTTCTTTCACACACACACACACACTCTCTCTCTCTCTCTCTCTCTCTCCCTCTTAATGCAACAGGTAAGGCTAACTAGTCGTTTTGTCAGGAATCGAGAGGTCCTTCGTACACTGGAAGTACTTCATAACGGAAGATGGGGTAGAGTCTGTGGCAGATTAAAGAATCAAAGATCATTTGCAACAACAGTTTGTCGTGAAACTATGGGCATGTTTGCTGCACAGGTTCATAACATATCTGATTCGAGATACTCAGGGGTTAATTTTACTGCAATATTCGGATGCACTGGAAATGAGCTGATGGCAGTCGATTGCCGCCAAACAATCAGAGAAGTAGCACGGTGCAGTGACGGCTATGTGGCGATACAATGCTCATCAGGTATGTGTACCATGTATTGTTGTGCATAGTTATCGTTGTTATTTCAGATTTACCTGACCTGGTTCCAAATCTGGATCAGTTCAGGCGTTCTTTGGTGTCCAATCCTTATATTACACAAAGCTACTTAACGTATCTTAAATGTGCACAAGAAGAAAAATGCCTGGCTCGATCAGCGGAAGGCTTGCCACGATATGCACTTCGTTCTCTGCTGAAATTTGACAGTTTGACCATGAATTACGGGAGGGCAGATTTCAAACCTAACCTACAGTCTGAAGACTACCTCTGGCACTCCTGCCATCAGCACTTTCACTCATTTGAGCGTTTTGTCGACTATGACATACTGAGTCAACTTGGCTTCAGAGTCGCTGACGGGCACAAAGCAAGCTTCTGTCTCGAGGACAGTATATGTGATACCGGATCCTATAGAAGATTCTCATGTAGCAGAGGACAAGGCATATCGGTAAATTGTGGAGATCTCTATAGGAACTACCTTGACTGCCAATGGATTGATGTCAGTGACGTGCGCTCAGGGAGGTACATCATCCGACAGTTTGTCAACCCAAGTCGAGAATCGTTCGAAAGCGACTATCTCAACAACGAAATCAGATGTGTCATTGACTTAGATGCTCCACGAAGACGCTACCGAGTCCGAGAATGCAAGCAGTCTGGTAAGCTGTACGACTTATACCAATACCACACACTTCATCTCCATCTCTCTACAGATCACTGAGCTGCTGTTCACTTATTTTTATCCTTGTATAAACTCAACATGTGACTGTTGATAGTTGTGGAGATGATCTTTATTTTTTTTAATTACAGCAAATTTATATTCACTAGATTTTGGGAAAATAATTCAAGATCAACGCTAGCTATAAATGAAGCAACTATGGTTATAGAGACTAGTAGACAATTGGGATAAGGGAAAATTTTCCTGTGAAAGCTGTAGTCATTTTGTATTTTCACACAGTAGTGGTAGGGTGAGAGGTTTGCGAGCTTTCTTCATCTTCCTCTTCTCTTCTTTCACCGTTTTTCTTGTCGAGCTCGACCTCTAGCGATTTTCTAAGCTGGATTGGGTTGTGCTTTCCATTGGTGACTAGCGGAGACCTGTTACCATCTCCAGGGCCCGGGAGATAGTTATCAGCATCGTCAGGCAGCTAGGGAAAAACAGTAGAAGCTTAATTATTTTGCGACTATTTCACATACCTCCCAGTACGGTTCGTCATCAAAAACTGATTCGTTCTTGACTGGCAGGAATAGAGGTAGGACACGCACCAGTGAACCTGCATCACATGACAGTCATGTGATAGTCTTTTTTTTCAATGGTGAAAATACCAATAAAGTACACAAAACAAGGGCAAATGTAAAACAGGTGATACAGCAAAATAGGATAAGGACTGAAGACAGTACGGATAGTCACAAAGCACATTCGAACTCCAGTCACGTGACATCACATTTTAGTCAAGTGACATTGCAGAGTAGTCATGTGACATACCTGAGACCAGTCCTCCGATGATGGCGACCAATAGCGTAGAGGCTAACAGCGCTAGCTGGTAAGCAGCTTGCTCTATAGCAGAGCGACCGCTGCCAGGCTCAACACCCAGTAGGATCTGCTGTGCAGTGATGTTACCAGGAGCCCGTTCTGGGAACACTAGATAAAGACTGCAGAAGACAGGTCACAAGTTACAACTGCTCTGACGTCTGTAATAAGAGCCTTGCTTAACAGGCACTAGTGCACCCATATAGTGGGTCAGAGGTTAGTGGCAATCAAAATGGGCTCTAAATGGGCTCTAAATACACTTCAAAGGTTAGGCTAGAACCACTAAACATAGGTTGAAGGTTCACACAATTGATATCTTCTTATTTGGGCACAGCTAAATATTTCATGGCGCGTTCATCTCACCTCTCTCCGTACTCCACCTTGTTCATACCAGACCCATAGTGAGCTACCCCAGCAGCCACTGCTGAGGCTAATGCAGACAACACTCCAGGCATGCCGTGGAGATTGTGCACTCCACACGAGTCATATATATGCAGCCGCTCCAACTGGGGCTGCAGAGATCACATGACCATCACATGTACGTCACATGACGTGCTTACCGAGAGAAAGCGATATCCAAGTACAGAAACTACACCCGATACTACACCAATGAGGATGGCCCCCCAAGGGTTAATTATCATGTCCGCAACAGACCCTACAGCAACTCCTCCAGCTAAAGTAGCATTCTGCACATGTACCTGGAGAAAAGCACTTTTGAACGCATCTCCCAAGCTAAAACACTGGACAACTATTATTCTTTCAGTGCCTTTGGGTGTGTGTGGGAAGACAATAGGTAGTGCAACTTAAATTCAGTAAACTATTGCACAAATCATGATTTCATCTAAACAGTAGGAAAACATAGACAGGTCATAAGATACTGAAACTCTCTGATCGAAAGGCAGCTATGACAGTTTGTGGTTCTGTATGCTCTAGACAATAAAACATATGTCAGCTAGTTGATCAATACATAGTTACAACAGTGTCATAAACGAGTAATCAAGATTTCTTATCTACTAGTGGAAGCTAGTCATAAACAAATTTTAAACGAATAAGGCACAGCCAGTATGATAATGAAATTATACTAGTATGCATTTTGTACAGTTCTTTGGCTTACCATGTCTAGCTTTTTATTCCCGTTCACATACATTGAGAATATGTACGTGGATATTACACTGCCGGTTAGTGAGAAATATGTGTTGATGATAGCGCGATATTGAGCATTGCCCTGAGCTAGACCACCATTGAAACTCGGCCAAAACACCCAAAGAAAGATTGTGCCTGGAGAGAATAGTAGCATTCACTCACTCACTCGCTTGCTTTCTTCCTCTCACTCACTCACTCACCCACCCACCCACCCACTCACTCACTCACTCACTCACTCACTCACTCACTCACTCACTCACTCAGCCATTTACTCACCAATCATAGCAAACAAGTCTGAGTGATAAACACTCGAGTTTCTAGCATGTTCTTTCGGTTTCCTTATGTTGACCATGATAGAGGCAGCTAGACCAAAATATGCTCCGAAGGTATGTATCAGCATTGAGCCGCCTACATCAGCTGCTTTGAAAACATACGAGTTGATAGCGAAGTTCCCAGCGTAGAAAATGATTTCAAAGAAAGCGATTGTGACCATTTGGAAGGGGCTGGCTCTGCCTAGCATGGATCCAAACGTGATGAGGACAGTAGCTGATGCAAAATCAGAGTTGATCATGCTATGAGAGAGAGAGGGAGAGAGAGGGAGAGAGAGAGAAGGAGGGAAGGAGAGAGGGAGAGAGAGAAAGAAAGAGAGAGATAGTGGGGTTGTAGCAAGATTTTCTCACTTCTCTAGGTTGGCATGTATAATGAATTCACTGGCACCATCCATAGCTTGGTGTATGAAGCTGAAAAACCCTTCCACTAGGGTGGACCACTGGATCGCGAATGCTGCCAGCAACAGGTTGAATCCAATGCTGCTGTAACCATAGCGACGCATAAAGGTCATCAGAAAACCGAATCCGATGAAAATCATGACGTGAATGTCTTGAAAAACTGCAGAGTAGAGCAGCAGGTGAGTCTAAGTCACTCACTAAACTTCCTTATCAGCTAGGTAACAATAGACAAAATAAACAAGATAAGCTACCTACCCACATGCTTTCAATGAACAAAGTCATTACGGAAACTGATATGTGCACTAGTACAATTTTCACTGACTATACACCACTGCACAGATGCGCAACAAACCACAGAAACTAGCAGCTATTGCACATTCATAATCGGTTACGTTCTGTAACTTGAAGCACATGCTCTCTTTCTCCTTACATGGATACAGCTTGGTTGTGTCTCGTGTGCTCTCCAGGCTCGCAACTAACTCATCGATCTCAGGAACTCTTCCAGACTCGTTCAGCTCCAGAAGCAGTTCTTTCTCTCTGTTCGCCCTGCCGCCCACATCGTAACGCACGAACAAGAAGAAGAACAAAAAGAACACGGCCTGAGCTGCGAGAAGAAAACTTGGGAAGAGCAACCTTTCTGGATGCCGGCACGCCATGTCGAGACTAGAGCTGCGAAAATGTGTACAGTACCGAATCATTGATTTGGGGCAGTTTGGGGTGCACATGGTATTTTATCATACGACGAAAACGTTAATTAGCTCGTTACGTCAACTTGTGGGACCACCCAAGGAAACCCCCCAGCTAGCAATGGCAATGTACTCACTTGGTGTTGTCCAATTGATCTTGAGTGTGGCGAAGGTGCCTTCCACCAAGCAGGTCTGATCTGGTATATTACAGCAAATTTCAGCTATCTTGCTCTATGAATTGCAGTTATTTAAAAACACATGATAATTAAAATGCAAAATCCAGGTCATCAGCATGCAAATACCCACAGTTAAACCATAGTATGAATAATTCTCTTTGATGTAACGAACGTTAATGAGGGCTATAAATCGTGCACGCGTTTCAAGATGGCCGCCGCGTTCGAGAATCCACAAACAAACGGCGCTCGGGCTGCCCTGCGGTCTTCCTGCGACGCAAGGTAGCCAGGTAGACGTTAGGCAAGCAGCGCACTATGGTTTAAAGTAGTTATATACCTCACAGTCGGTGTTTAAGCATTATTAACACCTCCTGATCGGTATATAACTACTATTTACGAGACCATGCACGACAATCATTTATTCTAAGAAAATGAACGAATTGTAAAGTATTGAACTAGCAATGACCAAGAGTTGGTCAATAAGTTTTGGTCTTTCATTATGCATCTTTCCTGTCATCAAATACAACATCATGATGAAATTTACTGTAATGCTTCCTCAGGCTCAATTCTGCATTTTTGCTAGGTAAAGTAGTGTTAAGGTGGCGGTGCAAGGACTTAATATTCAAATTATTCATAGGTGCACTGTGGTTGAATAACTATTTATAAACAAACCGATCTCCCATAAGAGTATGGCAGAAATAATACACGGATGGTTTGTACACGTTTTCTCGACTTCTGAGCAAGAGATCGACGCGCTGTAAACGCAGTGCTATTCAGTAGCATCTTGCGCACAAACGTATAGAGCGAATTTTCGTAATAGCGCTTACTTTTTTTACAGCGTAGTTTTTTCTAGTGCACGAACGCTGCTTTGCTACCTTCGCGAACGAATATCGACAAATCGCTCTATACGTTTCTGCGCAAGATGGTACTGAATAGTACTGCGTTTACAGCGCGTCGATCTCTAGCTCAGAAGTCGAGAAAACGTGTACAAACCATGTAGCAGAAGCGAGGTCTTTTGTGCGTACCCGAGAGCGTCACCAGCTCGCCATAGTTGCACGGCAGGTAGTGTTAGACTTGGTCTAATCAATAAAAGCACTTTTGTGCATATATGCTAAGCAGAAAACAAGATGCAGCACATCAAAGTCCCCCATAAAATCATGCACCGCCCCCTTAAGTGGATGAAATGCTGGATTGAGCATTAGACATTAGACCCTCCTGTTGTAAAGAATTTCTGAAGTCCTTTCCCGTTTTTGACAAGTCTTCAGCGAGACAACTTTTTAACAACGCTGCCAAAACTGCCATCTCTGCCTCTCATGTCATCTTTATGGCTAGGAATTCTGATCATTGGCCTACAGACAAACCTTTACTTAATTAGGTCTTAGTCACTAATTTATTTTTCTAATTATTATTATCATTTATTTTTCATTTCTTTTCTTGATAATATTATTACAGTTGTTTATGTATCATTCACCCTTGCCAAGCTCATGCTTCATTTGTTAGTATGTATCCTTGTGACCTAGGGTTACTTCCATTGCAGTTCTCTTTTGTTCTCCTTTATTGTGTACGCTTGTGTACTATTATAACAAGTTGGTTTCCCCCCCTCAAGATAGCAGAAATTTGCGTTACTAAGCAGGTCTGGTATGCCAGTGATTCATCTACCTGCTGTCCCATTGAGAGTTTGTTAACAAACTTGCATGCATGTCCATGCAGCTAGACTGGCCTCTCTTTCGGCTAATCCCTCTAAGACCTGGCTTTTGGTAAAGGATGAGTTCTTGGACAAAGCCAAGGACTTGTTCTCTGACTCTGGTCTGTCTATCACTCGTGAAGGCAGACCTGCATGTTTCGGGCTCTCCACTTGCCTCTTCTAAATTTATCTCAAATTGGGGGCTCATGTAAATTTCATGCATGGGTGGGCTTGTACAAGTTTACGACTAATATTGAAAACATTAACAAGAACTCAAAATTAAAAATTTTATTCAGTTTTGTCTGGTTACATCATTTCCTGAGGGCACTCGTAGAGAAATCACACTGACCCTATGGGCGGAGCCTGCCGACATTGCTGACTGATCCAGAGCTGCCGCTATGAACACCTTCAGTCTGTCTCTGATGGCAGAGAACGCCAGTCGATGCTGGGGAGATGTATTCCAGCATTGCTGCATCATGGTGTATACGCCGGCAGGGCAGTGCTTGGGTTGAGAAAGAAGATGCGATGTTAGGATGCTTTGAGCTACTTGGGCATTGTTCATAGTAGCATAGGGTCGGGCACCTAGTGACATGACCTCCCATAGTAGGACACCGTACGACCACACATCGGAGTAGATGGAGAACTGGTTGGATTTGAGTGACTCTGGTGCTAACCATCTTAAAGGCAGAGGATAGTTCTCTTTGGATGCTATAGAGCAGTAGTCTGCAGACTGTAGCTCATAGCTCAACCCGAAATTAGCTAGTTTGACATTCAACCCTGGTCCGACCTGTATTGATGAAAAGGAAGAAAATTAAACAACAAAGTGTGTTTGTATTATATATTGAAACTTACATGACAGTTTCTGGCTGCGAGATCCTTGTGCACGAACCCTTTTCCTGTAAGGTAATCCATTGCGTTTGCAACCTGCAACCCAATGTTGAGCAGCTCATCAACTCCCACTAACTGCTGGGTGCTCGTAGAGGCATCGGTGTCCGCTATACTGTCAAAATCAATCCAGACAGCTGCTGTTGACTGCAAGAAAGTATCCAAAGGACCAAACTCCAGGTATTCGTAAACCATATATCGAGGTGTGTCACTCGTGCACACACCCAGGAGGGTTAAGATGTTTGGGTGATAAAATCCAGAAGCACAGACCATTTCTACATTGAAAAACTGCTGGACAGAGGCGTCTGACTCTTCTCTTAAACTCTTGACAAGGACAGTTGTGGAAGTACCGTCCTCAGAACGAATTCCCAGCGCCTCTCCCTTGTAAACTTTACCGAAGTTGGTCTCTTTAAGGTCGCCTGTTAGACAGACAGCACTGTTAGGTATCTCGAGCGCCTGCACTCGCTGCTTTGGTAGTAGAGTATGGAGATTTTCTCTCCAGCCGATCCGTACCCTCGAACGCCCGAATCTAATGACACGCCGGGTGGATGCTTCTCCGATTCGTTGCAGCAGTCTACTCACGCGTCGGCCTCGAGGCAACAACAGTGTTCGCCGATTATCCTCGCTTGTCACGGGCTGCTGAGTGGAGCTTGTTCTTCGCGATCTGCTGCGCTCGGTGTCGTCATCTGCGCCGTCATGGTGATCAGTCGGAGGCGCCCGCCCACAGCAGTAGAGAACAACGATGGTGCCCGTTACAAAGACCAACAGTACTCCAGCGAGCGCGCCGAGTGCTATAATGACGATCACAAACAGTTGGAGCTGAGGACTGCCTTCTGGAAGACTGGAGACCGACACTACTGGGGACCCTGTGACTGTAGGATCTGGGAAAAGAGAGAGAGAATTGCTAGCCATGATACAGCCACGCCCTTCTTTCTGGAAGCTAGAGGCGTGGCTCGTAAATATTATAGGGCGTGGCTAAGCATGTGCTATCAAACATTAAAATGGCGGACGAAGTGAACCAGAAAGTTGTACAGTTTGTGACCTATCTCACGCAGAAAGGGTAAATCAGACGAGTCAGTGATCCTTATAATCTTTTCGTTAGGCGTCTACACAGCTCCTATGACGTATCTAGACGCGCTGTCCTGCTCATGAGAGAGATTATCAGTAAAACCAAGTGGGGTAGCCCTCGGTGAGCTCCTGCCTGCCGTCATAGCATTGCCACATTCTTCTGTCATTGCAGAGAGCTAATGGACAGAGTAAGACAGGACGGTAAGAGGATAATATCAGCCCAGCCAGGCGGTGAGTAGAGAGAGCAAATTAGGTGTGTTTACACTTTTGAATGATTTGGTTGCTGTAGAGACCAGTGTCGGGAATGTGGTGAAGAGAGGTAAGTCTCAGCCTCGTATTGTGGTATGGGTACCAGTCTATGTTTCTTTGTCTGTCAAGTATTGAAACTCATACGCGAAGAGTATGCAAGGTTAGTAGAGACTCAAGGTTTTTCCTCTCTCTCTCACACACACTCTCTTCAGATGCCTGAGGGGAGCTGAGGAACTAGAGATTAAGGATTCCCTTCATGTTAGTTTCAACATTGCCGCATCCTCTTCTCTTTATCTCTCTTTTAGACCATGCTTAAAGGAGGTGGAGCTATTGACGATTTCTCTACTCCAGTACCCAATCTGAAGGTATCGTAAAGACATGAACCAGCTTTTGTATTACAATTCACAAGACAAGTTTATCAGCTTAGCATGCAAGAAAAAGTTCTTTTTTCTTATATCTAGGGTGCTGTAATTGAGGCTATTAATGAACTACTGATAGAGATCGAGGAAAGGTACGACCATTGACTGGTGTACGTACGATATTAGTCTTCCTCAGCGCCTCCAATATAGCTGCCCAGGCTCTAGACCATATCCACTCCAATGAGGTGATTATGACTGCTGGCTATTCCAAGACAGTTGAGGCGTTCCTTAAAGCGGCAGCCAGGAAGAGAAAATTTGAAGTAATAGTGGCTGAGTCAGCCCCATCCTATCAGGTAAGAGAGAAAGAGGAAGGGAAGGGAGAGAGGGAGAGAGAGAGAGAGAGAGAGAGAGAGAGAGAGAGAGAGAGAGAGAGAGAGAGAGAGAAGGAACGAACATTCATACTTAGAAAAACTATGTGAAGCACTTACTTATTCACTGGTGGAAATGTAAACAGTTCAGACTTGTGTTCATTTTTGTGTTTTTACTTTTTCCCGCTCCTGTGTCAAAACACTTTATTCTATATCTGTGCATAACAATTTTTTCAGTGATTTTGCTAAGAGATACGCCGCCATTGTATTACATAATCAATTGCTAGCCTATGAAAAGAGCTTGATGTTGACATTTTCTCTTCTCCAGGGTCAGCAGCTAGCTAGCAGTCTAGCCAGTGCTGGCATTGATACCACTCTGATCACTGACTCAGCCGTGTACGCTATCATGTCTCGAGTCAACAAGGTGATCACATGACTTACTGTCTACGTCACTGTGACTTTTGTGTTTATCACATGACACATCAGGTGATCATAGGTACCCATACGGTAATGGCGGATGGAGGGTAAGCCTGTTCTAGTATAAACCCTATAGGCATGAGTTCTACTATACAGCTTGAAGGCTCTCAATGGTTCCCATGTTTTGGCCCTGGCTGCTCACCATCACTCTGTGCCTGTAAGATACTGCTCTATACCGTATAGCTGGAAATTCGTGGGAGACAATTTTCGTGAATTTTGCAAATGACAGGTTATTCGCGAAAATGTTATCCGCGAATGTCTTGTTTTTGTTGACAAAGTTAGGGCAACAGCGCTGATTCGCAAAATATTATTCGCGAAATGATCTATCTCGCGCATTCGCGAAAATTTCTCCCTCGAAAATTTCCCGTTATACGGTAGTTTGTCCATCATTTTATTCATGTCTCTACAGGTGGTAGTGTGTGCCGCCATGTTTAAACTATCGCCACAGTATCTTTGTGCTTATGATCAGGTAACCAGTACACTCACTCACACTCACTCACTCACTCACTCACTCACTTACTCACTCTCACACTAACTCTCACACTCACTCACTCACTCACTCACTCACTCACTCACTCACTCACTCACTCACTTACTCACCCCACACACTCACTCACTCACTCACTCACTCACACTCACTCACTCACTCACTTACTCACTCTCACACTAACTCTCACACTCACTCACTCTCACACTAACTCACTCACTCACTCACTCACTCACTCACTCACTCACTCACTCACTCACTCACTCACTCACTCACTTACTCACTCTCACACTAACTCTCACACTCTCACACTCACTCACTCACTCACTCACTTACTCACTCTCACACTAACTCTCACACTCTCACACTCACTCACTCTCACACTAACTCTCACACTCACTCACTCACTCACTCACTCACTCACTCACTCACTCACTCACTCACTCACTCACTCACTCACTCACTCACTTACTCACTCTCACACTAACTCTCACACTCACTGACTCACTCACTGACTCACTCACTCTCACTCACTCACTGACTCACTCACTGACTCACTGACTCACTCACTGACTCACTCACTCACTTACTCACTCACTTTCACTCTCACACTAACTCTCACACTCACTTATTCACCTGCTCACTCACTCACTCACTCACTCACTCACTCGCTCGCTCACTCACTCACTCACCCACTCACTCACTCACTCACTCACACTCACTCACTCACTCACTCACTCACTCACTCACTCACCCACCTACCAACACACTTCGTCTCACCTCATGATCTGCTCAATTTTGCCGAAGGCTCTCTGATATCTAAAGTCCATGTTCAGAATCCGGTGTTTGACTATGTACCTCCTGACCTTATCAAGCTGTTCATATCTAACATGTGAGTACAACACACACACACGGACACTAACACACTCTTGTTGTCCTCAGAGGAGGAAATGCTCCTTCATACGTCTATCGCCTAGTCAGTGAATTATACCATCCTGAAGACAGAGACCTCTAGTTACTATTCATTTACAACAGTCATTAATTTTATCTTTACAATAATTTTGAAACAGTGGTCGAATGGGCGTGGTTAAAAGTGAATAATGGGTGTGGTCTATGATGGCTGTGACAGTGCTGTGGTCTTGAGGTCATATCGTTTGACGCCTTGTGTGTCTTTGGATGCTCGTGTGAACTTGAGCAAGAGAGCTTTGAGAGATTGAGTAGGAGACTCGAGATCCCTGTGGGAAAGTGTAAGTGGGCGTGGTAAGGGTGGGTGTGGTCAGTTTACCTGATGTAGGGCTCTAGTTCATCATGGGTCCACTTGCTACGGACAGCAAACAGCTTACTGAACCTGCAAGTGTGAATGTGGCAATACATAAATTGTGGACATAAAGACAGATTAGAACAAGCAGTTCTATCATTATGAATTTACACTAACGACATACAGTGTAATTATCTGTACATCTCCTGAATATCTATCTACACATCCCCAAATTGCTTTCTTACTAGTACAGAGGTTTTGTTACTTCTTGCAAGAAAGATTTGAGTATAAAGCGTCACCTTGCAGTCACTAATGTGTCAAGTCACTGGTATTTATTCACACAATGGAGCATGATCAAAGAATTAATAACATTTTAACGCATTAGTGCTCCACGCTTTACGGTCTACGGTCTACGCTTTACCCTTGCAAGAAGTAATAAAACTGCTGTATGACAACACGTGAAGTGCATGTGTTAACACCTATCTATACCTAAACAGGGCTTCTGGTGACAATGACAGATAATAAAATAACTGACAGTTTATAAATTGCATTCCTGACTTGCGAAAGATGTCTACCACTGACTATTCTCGTGAATTTGATGTAGACACGTATCTCAGTCTGAAGTATGCTCCTGGTAACATACAGAAAATGCATGATTTTTCGGTGCAGAACTTACATGAACACTTCAAGTCGCAAGCAGATGCTGCCAGCACAGGAGTTGAGTTCAGAGTGCTAGACTATGGCTGTGGACCAGTAATTGCTAATATTATCAGTG
This sequence comes from Haliclona indistincta, assembly GCA_964017065.1. Classification (NCBI taxonomy): domain Eukaryota; kingdom Metazoa; phylum Porifera; class Demospongiae; order Haplosclerida; family Chalinidae; genus Haliclona; species Haliclona indistincta. The sequence continues at coordinate 8,079,258 of OZ024790.1, forward strand.
CAGCTCGTGTGGCTAGTGAGATAGTACTTGCTGAGTACACAGAACAAGGACGAGCGGCAGTACGTTCATGGCTGGACAATAACCCAAACTCTTTCAACTGGTCTCCATTTCACAAGTATGTCGTGCAGGAACTGGAAGGAGGCAGTGCAGAGGCAGCTGAAGAACGAGAAAAGCGACTTCGCAGCATTGTAAAGGCAGTTGTAGAGTGTGATGCTATGCAAGACCCACCCATCAAGGATGGTTACCAAGGACCCTATGATGCTGTGATATCATGTCTTTGCCTTAAAACTGCATGTAAAACAAAGGAAGAGTTTGTGAGAGCAGTTCACAAGATATCGACACTTGTCAAGCCAGGAGGATGTCTGCTGTTCTCAACAGTTGAACCAAAAGATGCCATCAGAGGGACTCGGTGCTATCCTATTGGAGACAAGACCTACACTGAAGTCGCTGTCGATCGCACTTTCGTGGAGTCAACATTAGGGAATGATTTTCAAGAAATCACTGTCAAGCAGCTCCCAGCTGATGCTAAGATGGCTCAAACCGGAATACGCAACATACTGTTTTTCACAGCTTGGAAAAACAAATAGTACCAATAGTAGACTGACTCGACTCCTCGGTAGAACTACATGTACAGCTGCATGCATACATGTACTTGATTCATGCTTTATTAGTGATAACGCATAGCCAATTCAAAGTTAGAGATACAATATGTATCAAGCGTGACTTGACAATCATGTGAATGCATTTATGGGGAGCTATTATGTTGCTATCTCCTGTGTGGACAGACAAGACAGTTCCTTGCATTTTGAGATTTTGTACAGATTTTAGGTGTCAAAAATGACATGAGCTTGTATCTCACTAACACGAACACAGCACAGCTTCTTGACTGCTAGAAAGGTGTCAAATGGTATAGCCTCTATGATATTGCTATGCAGTACTAAATGATAATAGACGAGGGCACCTCAATGGTCATTAAGTGTACCTCGCCTCTTCTGAGAGGGAATGCTATGTTTTTGTAAGTGCTGTTAATATTGTAAAAGTGACAGACCAGTTATTAATTTACCACTCAGAAACTACACCAATGTCGTTGCTATTGTAACTTATAAATGCCCAAAATTTTACCATATCTCCAGATAATATTACTCAAATACCGCATAGCGGGAATTTTTCGCGGGAGATATTTTCGCGAATTTCACGAATTACAGGCTATTTGCAAAAATATTATCCGCGAATGTATTGTTTTTGTTGACACAGATAGGGCAATAGTGCTGATTTGCAAAAATATTATTCGCGAAATGCTCTATCTCGCACATTCGCGAAAGTTTTCTCCCGCGAAAATGTCCGCTATACTGTACCTTCAAACTTGGGTCACTAACTACCATAAAGCATGGCAGGCAAGTCTATAGTCATATTTGTTGCACACCGTACGTTGCATTCTATGTAATACGGAATTGTACCTTGCAACTGGATCTTGGGCCAGCTCGTAGCAGGGAAAGTGCCATATCACTGGTGGAGTGGAGGACAGATCGGATAGTGCTATACCCTGTAGAAGGCGTGGTCATTTGACCTTAGAGGATGTGGTCACATACCTTAAGCTGGTCTAGTGTGGTTGTCATGCCGATGGGAACAGACTGCTCCCAAGACTCCAAAAACTCATTGTAGTTGAACTATAAAGAGAGGAAGTCAGTTATGTTCAATAGCTGTTCAATAACTTACCCTTCCGGCTGGCCTGAGCAGTAGTTCCGCATAGAAGCGACACACCTTATACTCAGACAACTCTACAGTGTCAGAGTCCACTTGGTTACCATAGCAACGCAGACAATGATCTACTGCAAACCTATAGCAGACACAATTTCCTTATGACCAAAAGTGGTATACAGGAATAATACAATGCAAAAAAATGCAGTTATGTCATTTGTATTGCAACTCAAAATAGAAAAGACAAATTTAATTTTCAGTATCAATTTTTTGAACACAGTAGCATCAAAAATTTTAACTGTTTTGAATCATAGCAGCATCAAATTTACTTTTGTTATGCTAAGTTGCTAACCAGTCTTGAATGGTGAGTGAGAGTGAGTAAGTGAGTGAGTGAGTGAGTGAGTGAGTGAGTGAGTGAGTGAGTGAGTGAGTGAGTGAGTGAGTGAGAAAGTGTAGTACTAACTGAGGTGCCAGTGGGCTCATTTTGGTACCACATTCAGTGAGTGGTATTCTGCTCCATTCCCAGCCCTCTGCTTCGACAAGCGTGAGAATATCCTGGAACACTTGCTCCTGATAGTCGGTAGCTAAGACTCGCCAGTGACCTGAAAGTTGGAGAAATAGAACTGAAAAATACAGAAAAAGAGGAATAGACAGACCATCAATGTTGCAAGCTTGTAGAGTTTTTAATCCTTCCAGAAGTTGCTGTTCACTGGATTGCACCATATCCAGCAGTTGATGCATGGTGTACTGAGAGATAGAGAGAGAATAGAGGAGACCAAATCAATACAGCATTGTTGTGGAGGAAATCCAATAGGCTTAACGCTACATGTAGCAGGTGGTAAAAGAGGGAAGCCGTTTTTGTTTCCTAGTAAAGTGTAACAGCTCCAAATATAGTCAAAGGTAGTACCATCACCACTATTGTTCTCAACCACTAAGTACTAGCGCAATAGTGCTGCAACGCAGGTGTTGCATGCACGTTACTAATAATAGCATCCAATAATGACCAGTGTCTCCGGTTACTAAAATTATTACCTTATTCTAAAGCACTCACTGTCAAATGCATGAAATAATTGCGTAACATTACCAGGACATTCGAACACTGACTATCTTATCTTCCTCGACATTCGAACACTAACTATCTTATCTTCCTCCTCTTCATCTTGTTGCCCTGTATACGGACACTCCCATAGCAGTGCCTTTAAGCGCTCCAAACGCGGTCTCGTCTCACGAAGTTCATACGTCGAGAACATGCACGCGGTCACCTGCGGGCGGAGCTTAGCAGAGGTAGTCACGGCAACAAGTTGCTCACCTCTTTCGTGACCAATGAGCTATCAGTATTTGCTGTAAGTTGTAAAATCAGAATATTAGCAAAGCAGACAGACAAATATACCTTGTAATTGGTCATTAGGATAAGTCAGCGTCGGGCATACTAGCAAAGAATTCGATGTCTCAGCAAGCTTGATGTCATAAGTGAGGTTGTCTGTGCAGAGCACAGCGTCCTCCTGAGGATTGCCTTTGATGATTACCCTGTAAGTGAGGGAGTGAGTGGGCGTAGACATACTGGGTGTGCCTTAGTGTAGAAACTTAACAACTTCAAAGTACCTTAAACTTTGTAGTAAATAGCAAACACACTCTATTTAATCGCTTTATCAAGAAGCTACATAAGGTTGTTTTATCTCTTGGAGTTCACATAAAGAGTTCACTTTGTTTCCTTCTCACAATCAATATCGAAAAGATTGCGAGACTTGATTTTTGAGCAAATGTGTTTCGTATCTTTCAAACGCAAGCAGTTTACGCTGTTATTTGAAAATACGTGCCTAGCTCACATGACCAATTTCACAGACAATTGCTCTTACACCATGCACTAATCTTATAGAGCGGATGATAATCATTGTGTTACAGACGGATAATTTTACACGACGCCGTCTGCATAACTACCCATTATTGCTGTGAAGCGATTTCCTGTGACTAATTCGTCTACCATACACAATTGATGATGACCGCAAACACTGTTAATTTTTTAACTGAGGAATGAAAAGGTCACTGTCTCACCTTTGACCTTCTTCCAGCGCTTGTAGTACCGTCGCAGGCAACTCTAGCAGCTTTATATCATCACCGGTGTTCATTTCTGAGCTGAACTGAAGTACCTGTACCACTGGGTGTTGTGAATGGAGCCCAGCGGCTTCTGCAGCCGCTTCTACGTCAGCTTGAGTCCGCTCAGTTTGGTCAAGAACAGCATCCATTGTGAAAACAAGTCAGGATACTGCAGAGAGACAGAGAGAGAGAGAGAGAGAGAGAGAGAGAGAGAGAGAGAGAGAGAGAGAGAGAGAGAGAGAGAGAGAGAGAGAGAGAGAGAGAGAGAGAGAGAGAAGTAACGGGTAAAAATCTCATTTTCCTGGTCTGCTATTATCTGAAAATCTTATTTTCTTAAATCTTATTTTCCTGGTCTGCTATTACATGTATATTGCTGTATTATTTGAACAAATGCATGGTTTAGCGTCCTTGTGAGTGGTACAGCGTATGATATTAAACAGGAGATGCTCGCATGAATCCCCACCCACCCCCTCCCCCATGTGTTCATGCTGTGCTGCTACAACCAGTCACATCTTGCTGACGATAAGCGAATTACAAAGCTTTCAACTGAGCTACAAAGTACAGTAATTGCTGTATAACAAACAGGGAAAACAGCAAAATGCACATCCTCTTGCAATACTGTACCACTATACACACGATTGGTGACTATAGTATCGCTATCAATTACTTATCACCTAGACTATATATAGTAGACAATTTACAACTGCTTGGTTATTTTCCGTGTGAGGTTACTGCGATTGAGTAAACAGCAGCGCCGCTACACAACTAACAGAGTATATACTTCCTAGCAAGGTGAGTGGACTAGCTGGGGCAGCTAGCTAGCTGGGGATATTACCATAGATAATATTACCTATTACCAAGAATGGTAAATGCTTGAGGGTGCGTTCCCCGGTATTCTGCAACGCTGCGTGCACGGTAGAAGCTAAAGAACTAGTTAGCTTTGACTTGTGCGGGCGATCAGCTGTTCTGCATAGAGAAAGAGGGCGGGGGTTCTGTTATGTTTCTCGTTAACTTGGCTACAACGCGTTGCTTTGTGATCGATGTAGAGCTACATGTGTTATGTTGGCGATCTGCATGCAATTGTCACCTTGAGAAGATTGGAAGCTCTGTCTAGTATTCAGGAGCCATGACGATGTGGGAATATACCCGGTCAGAGATGAGCTCACGTGTTGTTCTTTCCTGCAGGAAACCAACCTTTGATCCGAAAGTATCCGGTACATATCCGGTACACAGGTTGAGTATACGGAGCTTTTTGTGCTGATCTACGGAGTCAATATCCGGCATCATGTCCGTACTCGTCGAGACTCGCAGCAAAAAGTTGACCACACAAGGCACAGGAGACAGTCATAGCAATCGAGCTAGCTGCGAGGCGCACATTGCACCGTCTGGAACCAGAGGCAGTTACCGTGCTAGCTACGAGGGAGAGACCAGCAGCCCTGACAGCGAAGGCAGTTATTTCAGCTACTCTTCACCGGTCACACGCAGAATGACGAACACAGTCCGATCCTCGAATCGAGGCGCTATTCTTGCTGTTGGCGAGGAGCTACGCCAGCTACTGCACTCAGAGCAGCCACAGATCATCAAAGATAGACGATACCACTTGAGAACATTCGAGAAAAGCTTTGTCGGACACGAAATGGTGGATTGGCTCCTGAAGAAAGGAGAAGTAGAGAGCAGAAGAGAAGCTGTTGCAATGATGCAGAAACTACTGGAAAACGGAGTCATACATCACGGTGAGTGCATGAGAGAGAGAAAGGGAGAGAGAGAGAGAAAGAGAGAGAGGAGAGAGAGAGAGAGCGAGAGAGAGAGAGAAAGGTGTTTGTCAGTTGCTCGTGTATGTTTGTTTGGTTGGGAAAAGAGAAAAATGGCAATAGTGTGTTTTCATGTGTGTGAGGGAGTGTGTTTTAGGTGATATGTTTGTGTGACACCTCCTTATTGGAGCCCCTGTACACACATTGATCCAAGTACTTGATGCACTTCCTTCCTGTCCGCATACCCTGAGGCGCTGATAGCCTGCATGTTTAGGTGTTAGGGCAAGCAAGTGAGCAGGGAGTCACTGTCTTGCTGAAGTGAAAGGAGTAGGGCGTCTGCCACCTGAAGTGTTCAGTCTCTGATCATCCTGGATCGTGAGATTGAACACGTTAGTGCATGAAGGTGACACTTCACACTTTTCACTTCAGCACTGCAAGAAGACTGTCTCTGCCCTCTGCATCTTGAATTGTTGTGCTGCTATTAGGGTGTCGCATTAAAATAACAATATCGTTCTTGTGACATCCTGCTCTGGGAATTTCTAGCATACCATTCTCCTGAGCCCTTGCCTGAGTCTTTGTAGAACCACTATGATTGAGTAACTGCTGTCCGGTGCAATCAAGCAGTGAAATTAATAATACTTTTTTCAGCTGTTAGCATAAGCTACTGTACTACATTGGTTGGTAGTTGAACTTCCAAATTGCAATGCCCCAAAAATGTGTTTTTTGTTCAGTTGTTACAGAACATAGTTTAGGTACAATGTATAGTGGGCTGCCACCTGGGCCTATGTAAATTGAAGTTGTCATAAGTTCTGACCAAGGATAGTGGGAAGCTTTTGTAACACACAGCCTACTCTGCTGGAGACCCTACAGCTTTGTCTTTCTCTTGCTTGCTGGAGACCCTACAGCTTTGTCTTTCTCTTGCCTGCTGGAGACTCTACAACTCTGTCTTGCCTGCTGGAGACTCTACAACTCTGTCTTTCTCTTGAGACCCTACAACTCTGTCTTTCTCTTGCCTGCTGGAGACCTTACAGCTTTGTCTTTCTTTGCCTGCTGGAGACTCTACAACTCTGTCTTTCTTTGCCTGCTGAAGACCCTACAACTCTGTCTTTCTCTTGCCTGCTGGAGACCTTACAGCTTTGTCTTTCTTTGCCTGCTGGAGACTCTACAACTCTGTCTTTCTTTGCCTGCTGAAGACCCTACAACTCTGTCTTTCTCTTGCCTGCTGGAGACCTTACAGCTTTGTCTTTCTTTGCCTGCTGGAGACTCTACAACTCTATCTTTCTTTGCCTGCTGAAGACCCTACAACTCTGTCTTTCTTTTGCCTGCTGGAGACTATACAACTTGTCTTTCTTTTGCTGTTCTGAAACAAAGCTAGTTATGACCCAAAATTGGTAGACGGGTGCCTGTGTGTGAGTTGTCGGTAGAGCTATGAATGGTGTTTTGACCATCACGTGGTGCGTGTTGTCATGGCGTGTTGTGTCATGTTAGTTGGCTTCAGTGTACTATTAGTCATAACTGTGTGTCTGCTGCGGCATGGGCTCACACACATCATGTGCGTATGAGTACCCACAGCGTACACTGAGTTCTGTTTGTGTATACACGCTTGTTTATGTGTGTGCAAGCTCAGCTCATCTCTTGTGACTGTTATTCTTGTGAAAGTTTGTGTTTGCAACCGTATTGCTTACCGCCACATTGGTATTTTCTTTGTGTGCATGCATGCATGGTTACCCATGGCACCTATATCCCACCCATCTGTAAAGCACGTGCAGCACCATCTTGGGGTTTTGTAGTTCAGAGAAGCAGTTAGTCCTCCAGTGAGCTTTGAGAGTTTAAGACTCACTCAGGAGAATGTGTTGCGGCATGCTAGGAAGACGCTTTATATGTGCAGGCATCATTTCTGTGTGTGTGTACATGTGTATACAATAGTGGGAGCATGAGGAAGAGCATGTGGTCGTCACAACGACTAGTACAAAAACAACAGCTGCAGTAATTTTAAAATCTTGCATAGTGGATGTGAAATGCGAAATATAACGTCAACGTTTTGCATCACTTTGATAAGAAATGTGCTTTAGTTGTGTACTTTAACCCAAAGCTGAATAAATAAACACACTAAGTTGGGTATAAATAACAAGACAGTATTGAGTATTTACTATAAACAAAATATGTCTCTTGCAATGCTGAAGCAACAAACGTGTACAGTATTTTAAAAACTGTTTTATTCTGAGTTTGCTGTTTGGTAGAGGAAACCGGTTGTGATGTTTTTCTACCTTATTCTTGCAGTGTGCGATGATCATGATTTTAAGGATGAGAAGTTGTTTTTTCGATTTCGAAGAGACGACAATACTTACGAGGATCTGCCGGACACCGCAGCACTTGCGAAAGGACAGAGAATCTACAGCAGGTGAGAGAGAAGGGAAAGAGGGAGGGGAGAGAGAGAGGGAGGGAGAGAGAGAGAGAGAGAGAGAGAGAGGAGAGGGAGAGGAAGGAGAGAGAGAGAGAGGGAGAGAGAGAGAGAGAGAGGGAGAGGGAAAGAGAGACTAGAGTGTTTTTGTCATTTTCTATTCAATGGACTTGTGCTCATGAGTGCATATTTCCTTCCTGTGAGAATATAAGTGCGTGTGCTCATGTATTGATCAAGTTTCCATGTTTGCACATTTTAGTCCACAATCAAATACAATGTAATATTATTATGTCTACAAATTAGATAAACCTTGCAGTAACTTGGTGTAACTATTGGCAGTAAGTACATCAATTAACATTCTCTCTTTGTCTCTCTCTCTTCTCTCTCTCTCTCCCTCCTTCCTTCCTTCCCTCCCTCCCTCCCTACCCCTCTCTCTCCTCTCTCTCTCTCTCTCTCTCTCTCTCTCTCTCTCTCTCTCTCTCCTCTCTCTCTCTCTCTCTCTCTCTCTCTCTCTCTCTCTCTCTCTCTCTCTCTCTCTCTCTCTCTCCCTCTCTCTCTTAGACTACGCACAGACGGTAGCAACCTCATTCAGGATCGCAGGTATCATCTCCAATCGTTCAAACAGTGTTTTATCGGTCGTGAGCTGGTGGACTGGCTGATAACAAGAGGTGAGGTGAACACACGAGAAGATGCTGTGGTACTGGGAACACAACTGCTGGAGGCTGGAGTATTTAGACATGGTAAGTAACCAACCAACAGATAGACTAGGTCTGACCTCTCTCTCTCTTCCTCCCTCTCTCTTTCCTCTCTCTCTCTCTCTCTCTCTCTCTCTCTCTCTCTCTCTCTCTCTCTCTCTCTCTCTCTCTCTCTCTCTCTCTCTCTCTCTCTCTCTCTCTCTCTCTCTCACAGTTTGTGATGACCATCATTTTAAGGATGAGTTCTTGTTCTTTCGATTCAAGAACGATGACAACCCTGGTAAAACCTTTGGTCGTCGACTTGGTGTAGGATCTAAAAAAGGCAAAGGGAAGAGATCCTCTGATAACCTGAGTCCTCATGGTCAAGTTGGTAGTGGAGATGATATCAGTGTTGGCAGAGACTCACTGGTTAGCTCTGAATCTGGAGAAGTAACGGAATCAACACACGATGACGAGTGAGTATGAGTGAGTGTGTGTGTGGGTGAGTGAGTGAGTGAGTGAGTGAGTGTGTGGGTGAGTGAGTGTGTGGGTGAGTGGGTGGGTGGTTGAGTGAGTGAGTGAATGAGTGAGTGAGTGAGTGAGTAAATGAGTGAGTGAGTGGGTGAGTGAGTGAGTGAGTGAGTGGGTGAGTGAGTGAGTGAATGGGTGAGTGAGTGAGTGAGTATTAAGCTATCTTCTTTCTCTCAGATATGTGCCGATGCAGTCACCTGACGATCCACGCTATGTTGAGATGCATCGTGCTGCCGACACACAATCTGCTTCCAGCAATAACTCATCACCGCTACGTAAGTATAGAGATTATGTGTCTTCAAGAATTTCCTATTCTAATACTCATGTGTTATCGATTAGTTCATTGACGCATACTTTATATTTGCAAACATACGAACTGCTTCGTTGGCTTTGCTAAGCATCAACACTTGCCAATATTACCTGTCAAAAAGTATATTTTGCATGTTTAACTACAATGCAGTTGTGAGTCTTCCTTGAGATTTCCTTGTAATATTCGAAGTTATTATTGGCTGAAATACAATCATATAATATGCTGTATTCCTTGCAGCTGTTCGTCAAGCCTCTAATAGACCATCAGTTGAAGAACTCATGGACAAGAGCCGTTTTGTTCAAAGACAAATTGAGGTATGTTCATTATTGATGTTTCATTGTTGTGTGTATTGCATTTTGATATGCTGAGAGTTGCTGTCAACAATCATTAACTCCTACTCTTCTCTCTCCCTCCTCTCTCTCTCTCTCTCTCTCTCTCTATTTCTCTCTCCCTCTTTCTCTCTCTCTCTCTCCCCCTCCCTCTCTCTCTCCCTCCTCTCTCCCTCCCCCCTCCCTTCCCAGGTGGTTAGCGATCCAGTTGGCTATGGCTTTGTCATTAGAGGATCTCGTCCTGTGTATGTACACAATCTTGACCCTAGTGGACCAGCTGCTTCAGTAGGATTAATGGTAAGAGCAAAATCATACTTTGCATAACCAGAAAAAGAAAATCTAGGTCCAGCTTTTGGACACGGTCCTAGTGTTGCTCCTTGTGTATATAAAAGCTTTACTACATTTCCGAAAACGAAAATGCATTGCTTCTTGCACGTGAAAAGCTTCAGAGCGTACACCGTTGTATGTACCAGATGTGGTACAACCTGGGTGTGTTTATGCTTTTCTGCTGTTGCCTAGCTCTAAACTGTTTATGAGACCCTGCCCAGACACACACTCACACACACACACAGACACACACACACACAAACAGGCTACTGTATGCCTTGTGGCTCCGCCCATACTGAGTCATATTGAAACCTTGCCTGATCTTGTATGGTCTAGCTTGCTAGACCCTCAACGCTCTCTTGCTCGATGGGCGGGGTTACGGGCCGGAGCCCCGAGCGAGATCGCGATGAGGGTCTAGCCAAACTGCAACATGATTAGTTTCTGAAATGAGTTTTGTTAAGGTGGCGGGTACCCTTTGCTCATTAATTATTCATAAGTTTTTCACCAAAAATATATACAATCACTGTGTCAATATAAAACGCGCTAGAACAGCATAAAGGCAACTAACAGAGACGCCAAAGACTGTTCTTCTGCACTTGTTTTAAAACAAAACTTAAATATAAAGTACTTAGGCGGCAGCAATCAAAAAGCACAGCACTAAGTTTTTCGACTTTCTGCGTCAACTTTTGTCCAAGCCTTGGCAGAGAAACATGAACAGATGCCGCCATTCCACGCTTCTTTATCCAGAGCAGGGCCAGAGATAGTCTTTGGGGGCTCCTGGTAAGTCAGCGTAGAGAAAATAGCTAGAAAGTAAAAAACACACGGCGGTTTCGCGCCTTCTTCGAGCCATAACTCTTGAACGGCTACTTTCTTGCCAAAAATTTCACCCTCTGGCCCTGCCCACGACTTAATACAACTGAGAAAACCTGGCCATATGGTCAGCTGAACTGAGCTGTTCGCTATAGTTGACGCAGAAACAGTTCACCAGTAGCGAGTCGGCGAGTCAACTACAGTCGTATTATTGTACAAGCTCACGTGCTACATTGTGCTATGATTATAATTATTATCACCACAATGCAAGTCGTTACGTCATTGATTTCGTCACTTAGTCAATATGGCCGCGCTATTGTCGCTGTGTAATCTCTGGTCAGCTAATACAACCGATAGCTTACCAACCGACTATCAACTTTTCGTGCCGAGAGCTATTGAACACGGAGTACTTGCTTTAGGTCACTAAGAAGCAAGGCCATTGCAATCTGATGCCGCAAAAGCTGTACTTCGTGGACTACTGTCCTTCAGGTCTTCCTCGACGATCACTTCCACAATTCTCCCTAGATCAGTCCTATCGCCATCTCGTAGGTAGTAAAGTGGCGGGGGCGAGCTGCAAAACGCGCAGTTGTCTGTAGACATGTGGCTTGAACGTCACTCTCTGAGCTCACCATGTGCGTGACGTAATTAATAATGAATATGATTACAAAACTCATTTCAGAAACTAATCATGTTGCAGGTTTGGCTAGACCCTCATCGCGATCTCGCTCGGGGTTCCGCCCCGTAACCCCGCCCATCGAGCGAGAGAGCGTTGAGGGTCTAGCAAGCTAGACTAGATCTTGTACTGCTGTCTGCTTTAATTTTGAGTGTGTGAAAATCAAAAAATTGTGACCAGGTTTGAATGAGCTCTTTTTTACTACAGCTTGGAGAGTATCTGTACTATTGTAATGGAGAGTATGTATTAGAGAAATCCCACACCGACGTGGCTCGCATCATACTCATGGGACCAAGCACAGCTTCCCTAGTCACACTGATCGAGAAAGAACGTCTCCAGCAACAGCAGGCGTCATGAACACTCAGCCACCACCAGTTGTCTCTCTCTTTCATCACCACATCATTTTTGAGTCGTTGTTATTATCATATAACTATAACCATCATATAACCATTATAATAATTATTCATCTTTTTGTGTCTTGTTGTTGCTATGAATGAAGATCATAAAATGTTGTAGTATCTTAAAAACCATTTACATTCTTGTGTACTTTTATGCGGCTTCTCAGTAGCGCGGGGGGGCGGGGCTTAGCAAATTATGCAACATTGTTGAATAAAAAATTAATACTGCACTTTGAAAATGTGACCAGTGGTGGTCTTTATACACAACTTCTTGTCATAGAGGGCTCCAGCAGCAGATACTATACCATTGTTAGACCATTCATTATGTCCTCACAGCTTTCTTGCCTCACAATGGACACAATGCTTTATTAAAAAATACGAACATTATTTTAAAAAATACGAAAATAAAATACACAACTAATATAATGGTTACTGGTTTAATTTTTTTGTATAACAAGTATAAGTCCTTTGGAATTCCTGTTATAAGGTGCATCATATGCCTCCAGTAGCACAGCACCTGAGGCAGGTATCTGTCTGCCCCACTCCTCCTTGGTCTCTTCGTAAAATGGAGTGCGTACGGTTGTAATCAAACAACACCCTTTCTTGAGCACTCGGATGATGTTGGGTATGCATTCTGGTCCACAGTGACCCTGCAAGAACACCCCAGAGCTAACTATGCTGTCAAAAGTCTCCGGCTCATAGGGCAGTTCTTCTTTGAGATTGATTTGTTCCAAGTGGTCGTAAATGTTCTTTTCACGAGCCATGCTGAGCATTTCGTTGCTGTAGTCCCCTCCATATATGTCCAGATCTTGACGATTGTAGTCATTCGACTGTAGCAGTACTTGTATGACGAGTCCGGTGCCGCATCCTGCGTCAAATATTTTGTGTCTACCGGAAGAAGCATCGATTTTGGGATGGTAGCGTTTCCAAGCTAAAAATGTACTCATGTGGTTTTGCACTTTGTCGCATTGGAGGGCGTGCTCGTCAAACTCCATGTAGCCATTCTTGTAGGTGCTCGGAACGCCTTTGGCGTCGCAGTCAGCCACGTAAAGCTTGTGACTACAGTCGAATTCACCGTCCGCCGCCATTGCCATGCAGGCAACACGTGATAATATTAGATAGATAGATAGATATAGACATTAATAGATAGATTATTATATTATTAGATATTAATAATAATAATTATTATTATTATTATTAATAATTATTATTATGGGAATATGTAGGGATGACCTCGAACTAAGATGGCGGCTACTCATGTGTGAAAATGAGTTTTCGTACATATCTCTACTGTTATACATTTCTACTGCATTTTCACTATCTCTAAGGGAATCTGAAGTGCGAGCGCTTGTGGTAAGTCTATGAAAGTCGCCGGGACTGGTTGCTTGTCGACGAAAATCAAGATGGCGACTCTCAGGGAGGCCGTTGCAGATCTTCGCTGTTTTAGCAATCGCACGTGTATATATCTGGAGTAGTGCACTTACTTTTTAGATAGACATAAAACACTACCAGAAGCGAGTAATCCTTGAAAAACATGGTTTTTGGACCGTTTTGGACTGTTACAGCAACTCCATCAATTAACCCTCTTGTCGCTACTGATCATTGACTCCGCCCACATCAGTTTTGAAACTGAGCTCGGTTCTCGCTTTCTCTCTGCTCTGGGCGCTTCAGCGCGCAAACAAGAGCCTAGAGGTATGAACAAGCAGTATACTATGCCCTGGGTAACACTGATCTGTCTATGCTGACATCATGACCCACGGCAGGCGCGAACCGGACGACGGTAATCGCTACCCGATCTAGCCAGGCTACTAAAGTTTCTTACTCCACACGGCGGCGGTAAGCTGTACCCATAGGACCCCTGTGCTGTTGACAACTGGACATTGGTCATTGTAAAAAGCTAGAAGCCTGGCTTCTACTTACTTCTACTTACTATTACTTTTGCAAGCATCATCCCATCTTGTTCCTTTACTTTTGCAAGCATCATCCCATCTTGTTCTTTTACTTTTGCAAGCGTCATCCCTACACTTTTTAGTTTTTTATTAAAACTTTTTTACTTTACTTTTAATAATTATTATGGGAAAAAGCGCCAGGGGCTAAAAGAGAGCAAAAATAAATTGATACGAAAAGCTGGACAGAGAGAGAAGACTTAATAGAAGAATCTAGAGAGAAGATTGGTAGAGTGTAAAAAGATTTAGAGAAGGAACTGGAACGGGAAAAAATAGTAAGGAAGTTGTTGGGGTCATAGGAACAATCGAATGGGGTAGGGAGGACGGGTAAGAATGGAGGAGCAAGGAAAGAGAGAAGGGTTTTGAGATATTTTGAAGATAGCTTTTAGTCCATAGATTTTCGACGAGAGGAGAGACTTGAAATGTGATGAGAAAATATAATTGAGGGGATATGGAGTCAGAATTAAATTTTGAAATGAGTTTTAGAGCAAAAGACTGGACAGAATCAAGTTTAGCAGAGAGTGTAAGGCTGTACAATTTTTCTCGCAAGATAACGTACCCTGAGCAGCACATATTTGTGCTTGTCGAATTAATGAAGCACCTAAGGTGCAGATGCCTCGGTGCATGGAATGACACAATATCCACAAACACAACTATCCACCATTCCACAAACACAGCAACAGCAGATGCATGTATACAGGATTTCTGTACAGCAATCACAATGCAGTGCTTTTATAATGCAATCAGAAGCCAATTACACGATTTCTCTGGACCTGCGCTGCTATTCTGTAGTAAAATTCTAACCTATCAGCTTCTAGGCAGTCAACTGTGCTAATAATGGACTTACATATTACTGTAGTACACGTGACGAAAAGTGAATTTGATTGGCCTGCGTCACACTTCCGCTTTTGGCAAGATCTTGCAATCAACTGTACAACGGGTCTACGTATTTATACTAAGGTCAAAATTACTATGATCACTGAATTGTTCATAGACGCCAATACTGAACAATGGCTAAAAAGTACGACGTTACTGCAGTAAACGGTAAGTAGATTTACTGTCTCAGCCCGGGCTCAGTACTGCAAAAAGCTATTATATACATGTATATATCTAGTAAGGTTATAAATCTCTTCGTCAGACCATTACAGTGCTCTGGCCGACAAGTACGACGAATTCTACATGTATGGCTACTGGTTCGAGGCTACTGCGGAACTGATAGCAAAGTACCTTGATTTGGTCCCTACAGACAGAGTAGTAGACATAGGAGCTGGGACAGGAGGCATAACTCACAACATATGGAAGATTGCAAGTTAGTACAAAATTAAGCAATGATGCATGATAAATATTATGCAACTTTAGGATTGCAGACACCTGTGCTGGCAGTGGAGCCTAATCCTGACATGCTGCAGAAAGCTAAGGAGAAGGAAGGTGTTGATGTATTACAAGCTACTGGTGACGAGTTTGTTGCTCAGCTGGCACCAAACTCCAATTACAACAAGATACTGTTCTCCCACTGTGCGCACCACTTGCCAAACCCAGCAGCTACATTCAGAGCTGTGCTCAAGGCAATGCCTGAAGATGGACGCTGTCTTGTGATAAATTACCCTCCAAACTTTAGTTCATTCTACTGGAAGGCAGCCAATGAGCTCTTTAATAGTACAAAAATGTGCACGAGTGATATGAGCAAGGAGATGATAGCAGCTGGCATGACGGTAGATGTTTACAAGGTTCCGGCAACTTATAAAATGGCCAAATCGTCTTGGTATGAACGACTGAGAAAGCGTGTGTTCTCGACTCTGGAGGCAATGACAGATGAGGAGATAGAGGAGGGTATAGCAGAGCTGGAAGAGACTAAGCTGTCCGGCGTGGGTATGGAAGAGGAATTTCAAATGACTGAGTTTCATGTGGTAGCAGTAGGTCGTAGGCCCAACTGACTGAGACATTAAAAAATTGACGAGTGTGACAAGAGAAACTAAGTTTCAAGTTAGAACTATGTCATAATAAATGTCAGTTGTACTATAATTTTTTACGTATAAAAGAGATTATTTAGCCTGTGCAAGCTTTTTAGAGCTTGAAAACAATTCCACTTGGGTTTAATGGTTGATGAGGATAGTCACTCTGCCCTGATCATGAATACCACACAGCAGTTTACTGATCTCTTGTGGTGTGTATGACCAGCAGGCTCTTGTTGCTAATTGACTGACTGGTATACGTGTGGTCTACAGCAAAAATCTAGCCAATTGTTTCATCTACTCGCAAGCTCCAGTCCAGCTCAGTTGTCAGATTATACTAGTACAACCGCAATTTTCGGCGATAGCGTGCTCAACACGTGCATCTTGGCTGCGAGCTAGCGACTTGCGCATGTCTTGCATGCATGCTGCTTAATTGAGCCTGAGCGAGCTGATCGCCTATGCATTTAGCCTCGTCCCCAGTCATAGATACTGAGACCTTTGCATGTTGCTTGACAGCAGAATTGTAAAATGGGCGTTGGCTATTAGGTTAACTTTATGTTATAGGCCAACGCCCATTTCACAATCTCTGCTGTCAAGCAACTTGCAAAGGTCTGTAGTACTCATTGTAGTACCTTCTTGATGTAAGTGTTCACATGATAGCCCGTCCTGTTAGCCCTTTGCGACGACAGCACTTGAATATCTATGATTTCATCAACCTCGCCTTTCAATTGCACTCAAATGGCTTCATATCATGATCTCAGCAAGTACAACAAGATACTATTCTCCGGCCCACTGTGCACACCACTTGCCAAAGCAGCTACATTCAGAGCATTGATCGAAGCAATGCCTGAACTTCTGTCCGTTCTACTGGATGGCAGCTAATGATGTCTTCAATACTAAAACTGAAGATGTGAAAAAGTGATGACAGCAAGCTGGCAAGATGGTAGAGGTCTATAAGGCTCCAGTACATTACAAAAGTGACCAAATCCTTTGGATAAGAGGGCGTGTCTACTCACCTTTCAGATGAGGAGATAGAGGAGGGCATCATAGCAGAGTACAAGAGACCAAGCTGTCTGACATGGGGTATGGAAGACTGCTGGAGGAATTTCTGCAGTCTACTGAACTTCAAGTAGTAGCTTTAGGTTGTCCAGCGAACTGACTCACTGTACTCCCTAGTTGACTAATATCATAATATCTTTTAACGCAATACAATCATACATGTAGAACAACAGAGAGCCAGTATCTTCTTTTATTTTTCTTTCCTAATTTTGCAAGCAATAAAGGTCATAATTATGCTCAAAGTTACACAGTTCTGCAGTATTATTTATTATCATTGCCACTCGGCAATGCATATGTGGGGATGACTGTGAATTAAGATGGCGGCTACTCATGTGTGAAAATGAGTTATCGCACATAGGTCTATATCTACTGTTATACTTTTCTAATGCATTTTATACATGTACAATTGAAGGGCTCCGGTGAAAAACGGCAATTAAACGTTTTCCGTATATTGCGAGAAAACGAAGCTAGAAGTTCGGATTGTCACCGCACCGTGCCGATGCAGTTCTATGCGTATGTGACAAAGCGCTGATCGGTGAACGCTATTAATTGTAGTAGGGGTTCTTCAAGCATTGATGCAGTCTGCTAATGCATATAAACTGAAGATTGGTGAAAAACGTTTTAGTGCCGTTATTTACCGGAGCCCTTCAATTATTAGCTGGATTATGGGATGGTGCACAAAATCAGTACAGTACAGCAGTTGAGACAAAGCGGAAGTATGACGTTGCATGGGCAATCAAATTCACTTCTCGTCACGTGTATTTTGCAGAGAGCTAGAGCTAGGGCGGAGCTCGTGTGATGGGCGGGCTCAGTACTGAGAAACATGGCTGTCGATGTCGCGGAAGTGACCGGTAAGCCGTAAGCACGTACGTCTTTGTCAAAGTTTGGTACATATGTCATGTCACTTCCTTAGATCACTACAATACTTTAGCTGACAACTATGACAAGTATTACGGCTACTGGTACGAGCCCACAGCACACGTGATAGCAAGACACTTGGACTTGGTACCTACAGACAAGCTAGCAGAAATCGGGTCGGGAACTGGTGGCATAGCTCACAACCTATGGGAAATAGCGGGTATTTGTAACCAGTTAGCAGCCGTAGTTTGAATTAACACGCATTTTTTAGGATTACAGACACCAGTTCTGGCAGTAGAACCAAATGCAGCTATGTTGCAGAAGGCTAAGGGGAGGGAAGGCATTGATACACTGCAAGCTACTGGTGATGAATTTGTTGCTCAGCTGGCACCAAAGTCCAAGTACAACAAGATACTGTTCTGTCATTCTGCACACCACTTGCCAAACCCAGCAGCTACGTTCAGAGCCTTGCTCGAAGCAATGCCTCAAGATGGACGCTGTGCTGTTGTATACTATCCCAGCGAAGTCAGCTTGCTCCTCTGGCAAGCAGCCATGGAGGCCTTTAGCAGCAAAGCTCGCGATTTGAGCAAAGAAATGTCCTCAGCAGGAATGGTAGTTGAGCTACATGAAGTTACAGTGCATTACAAGGTGACGAAATCGTTTTGGTACCAGCGGCTAAGAGGACGTGTCTACTCCACAATCGAATCAATGACAGATGAGCAAATAGAGGAGGGCATAGCAGAACTAGAGTCCACCAAACTATCCGATTTGGGAATGGAGGAAGAGTTTGAAACCAGTGAAATACATCTGATTGCTGTAGGCAGCCGCCCGCCCACCTAGACAAGTTTTAAAATTTGATCTAAATTCATCATAACTGGATAATAATAATAAAACATGATGATATGAATGACAAGTGAGCAAAACAAAATAAATAATAATGACTGCTGTAATGTGAGTTTTGGCGGGAAGTGTCAATGGTTATACGTGTATTGTCTCTATGTGAGTCGACGGTGAACTGGATCTAATACTGAACTGACTTGCACTGGTCCAAACTGGCTGCTGGTATGGATTTGGCTGTATTTGTGAGTTGCGTATTGAAGCGTACGGAGTGATTTCGTGTCGTGTGGTTGGTCCTGTCGGAACGCCGGTATCGCTGTCGGCATAGTTATTATACCAAGCTTGTGAGCTCAGGGCGTCACTACTAGCAACTGTCATCCTGTCATCTTCTACAGCAGTGACATGGCTGCCAATAGGTTTTATTGAGTCTATAGAAGCACTGATCGGTGGTCCTCTGGGCATTCGGTTGGCAGTGCTAGTCAAACTGGTTAAAGTTGCAAGACTGGTTTTTCTTGACTGAGGAGCAGGTTGTTGATAGGGCTGGGGATAATGGTGGTGTGGTGTGGAGGAGAGGCCGGTTGAGGATCCTCTCAAAGGGAATTGTGGTGACTCTGAGAGTCCAGGGGTCTGGTAAGGCTCTGGTTCTTTCATAACAGAGCACATTGGAGTGGTAGCATAAGCAGGTATCTCTGGAGCTGGTGAGTGTATGCGATGAGTGTGTGAGCGAAGAGATACTTTTGAGCCATGGCTGTCATGCCGAGGTGGTGGGTACGCCCTAGCGGCGTGCACTTGGTCATATGTGTGCTCCACCTGTGGTTCACCAGGCATTGGGTCGTACAGGATCTCATTCGCAGGTAATGAGTTGATGCTGTTGACAGAGGCGCCGACTACTGCTCCTGACGCCTGCAATCGCTGTGTTGTGATGGAGGTGTGGAAAGTGTGAGCCAGCCCTCCAGTGGGTGAAGGCGAGTCAATCCCTTCAGTGGGTGTGGTGCTCAAGACTCTCTGCTCCGAGGGACTACGACGCAAGAAGAGCTCTTCCATCTCTGTAAAACTGGGATTGCTTTCTTGTTTTTGGTTGCGTCGCTGTAATGTGGATTGCAAAAAATTATTCATAATGTACTCTTCATTTTCCATCATTGGAGGTAGTGAGGAGACAGTGGTAGTGGGTGAGTACAGACCGTCCGAACTGGAGCGCTTCGAGCTCTTACCAGGTGAATAAGTTCTGTAGAAAGATAGTAGAGAATGTAATACATGAGCAACCAAATATATACATCTACTGTATAGCTAGAAATTTTGGCGAATTGTCAAAATAAAATCCACCAAAATCGGGTTTTTCTATTACAGTAATACGCGAGCCAGGCAAAATTAAATTCGCCAAAACGCAAAATCTGTGTCATTCACCAAAATTTTAACCTCCAAAATTTCGGTATTTAACTTGAGATGCATACATGTAAATTTGCAATATTCTGATATATATACGATAACTCACAGGTTAGCTACAGCATGGTGCTTCCTCCTGTTCACGGCACAGCAGATGACGACCAACAAGGCTGTGAAGGTCACCACAATCACAACAAACCCGGCCGCACCAACCACAACATAGAATGTCATTGAGTTAAAGAAATCATTTGCAGGCACCATAGTGGGCGGAGCTGTATAGTCACACTCGTCACGACTATTGAGAGGCGCTTGGAGCAGGCATGTCTGATCTAGAAGAGCCCAGGAACCGTTTATGAAGACAACGGGGCCGGTTTGGCGCCATTCCTCTAACGATCGGTAGATGAGGTTGGTGAGTGAGACGTCGGGTGTTTCGATATGACCTTTTAGCACTGTTGCGCCGGAGGTCATCAAACTGCATGTGCTGGAGTCGATAGTGATACTGTTGGTAGCATTTTGACACTCTGGGCATCTCGAGATGACAACTCGAGACAGGATCTGCTCCACTGCTTGCTGGAGGAGAGTAATGGAAGAGATCTGGAGAGAGAGAGAGAGAGAGAGAGAGAGAGGTAAGTTAGTGGAGGTAGAGAGTGAATTACTCACATCTTCGCAGTGTGTGTAGTTTACTACTCTGATGACGAACTCGACTCTGCGATTGTCTATCGGAGGAATGGTTTGTTCAGGTGTTTGTAACACGGAGTCTATTGTGGTGATTCGCATGGACTGCTTGTCCATGACGGTTTCGTTGAAAGTTACACACTCTACTACACTGGCAGGCTGGTTCCCATTCCAAGTCAGGATTGCGGACACCACACCCCCAGAATGGGTCAAAAATGATGCAGACAGTTT
This sequence comes from Haliclona indistincta, assembly GCA_964017065.1. NCBI lineage: Eukaryota > Metazoa > Porifera > Demospongiae > Haplosclerida > Chalinidae > Haliclona > Haliclona indistincta. The sequence continues at coordinate 8,100,195 of OZ024790.1, forward strand.
GGTTCCATTGGGTGTGCGCCATTCCACCTTGGGGCTGGGTAGACCACGGCTGACACAAGTGAGAGAAGAGCTTCCAGTGCTGTTTCTTGGGAGAAGGAAAGTGAGAGAGGGAGACTGTGTGTCTACTAGAAGATTCGAGTTCGGGTAGACAGTAGATATACTGGCTTGAGCTGTAATGAGAGAAGAGAGAGATACTAATAGCTACATGACCAGGCTGTGCTGCTACCATCAGCTACTGGGATCAAGCACACACGACCAGGCTGTGCTGCTAACATAAGCTACTGGGATCAAGCACACACACGACCAGGCTGTGCTGCTACCATAAGCTACTGGGATCAAGCACACACGACCAGGCTGTGCTGCTACCATAAGCTACTGGGATCAAGCACACACGACCAGGCTGTGCTGCTACCATAAGCTACTGGGATCAAGCACACACGGCCAGGCTGTGCTGCTACCATAAGTGCGGCTACAAGGTTTAACAACTCACCAGTGACAATGATATTGAGAATAGCTATAGACGTATTGAGCTCATTCTCAGCCACACACTGGTATTGTCCGCTGTCTCCATAATGCAGGTCTCTGCGCCACTGCAGCTGAAGATTAGTGTCAGTGACAGGTATAGACACCAAGCCATCTGGGAGAGGTCCTCCATTGAATCGCCAGACCAGAGAAGGTGATGGGTAGCCTTCGCCGAAACAGGAGAAGGTACGCGGTGTCTTGGACTCATCATAGGAGATCGAGAAAGTACGCTGAGCAGTAGCTGGTGTGTAGCCCACACTTGCTGTGGGAGGATCTATAGAACAAAACAGATGATGGTAAAACTACAAAATTTTGTTGACTATACAGTGAAGTGGTTACTGCTCAAGTCAAAATGTACTGGTAGTTAGCTGTTAACAGCCCAGAGACAAGACAAGTACAGTGGAGCATATCTATAGTAGTCACTGCCTGCTTATAACAGTTAGCTACATATGTGTGATGTAAAACAGACCTGTCAAATTGCTGCCTGCTATGGACCAAACAGTACAAGGACTCTGTCTACAGTAGTCACCGATAATTTATATTAGCTACATTGTCACCAAACAGTGCAGTGGAACGTGACAGCAGTCGCATATTTATTTATTCACTGTGAACACCCCTGAAATAAGGACACCAACTGTGATGTGGACACTGCATGTGATCCCAAATCAACATTAGTATGTTTAATAACCCCCGAAATAAGGACATTATTCGTAGGTGTCCAGTTCCACTGCACTTATTTGAACACAAATTTGGTTTTGATGTACTCACATTTCACGAGCAGCGTCACGGGGGCAGTGACAGTATTGATCTCATCCATCACCACACACGAGTACTCTCCGGCATGATCTCGACTAGCAGCGCTGACGACCAGGGTACTGGTGTTAGTAACAGTCACGCCTTCTGGGAGAGTGGACGACTGCCCAAACATCCATTGAATGGTATGGATCAGAGTCCCATTAGCAGAGCACTGGAAACTGGTACTACCTCCTTCAAGAACTGTCTGAGACAACGGCTCAACGAACACCATAGGAGGATCTGTAGAAATGATCATTATAATAATCTACAATAATTGTAACTACTACATATTCAAATTTGACTTAAAACAACTTGTTTGAAATTTAAAATAAAATTTCGTGAGTGAAACATTGCTACCAGAAGTTCATTGTCTTTCTTACCAGGAAAAGACACGTTTATGGAAGTACTGCTATTTCCTTGGGCGGTCATTACTCGAATCTCGTAGATGCCAGCTACTTCACTGCCAGTGACACCAATCGTCAGTTGGGTGCGGCTTTCTGATAGTGTGTATTTTGTGCCTGCAGTGATTTCGGTTGAGTCCTTGTACCACCGGATGTTATCTGATGAGGGGGTGGGGTCATTGCCACCAGTGTGGACACGCAGTGTTTTATTAGTGTTGAGAGCAACTCTCACATTGGTCTCTGGAGCATAGACAGAGGGATTACCTAGAGAGAGAGAGAGAGAGAGAGAGAGAGTGAGAGAGTGAGAGAGTGAGAGAGTGAGAGAGAGAGAGAGAGTGAGAGTGAGAGTGAGAGAGAGAGAGAGAGAGAGAGAGAGAGAGAGAGAGAGAGAGAGAGAGAGAGAGAGAGAGAGAGAGAGAGAGAGAGAGAGAGAGAGAGAGAGAGAGAGAGAGAGAGAGAGAGAGAGAGAGAGAGAGAGAAGAGAGAGAGAGAGAGAGAGAGAGAGAGAGAGAGAGAGAGAGAGAGAGTGGTAAGTGTAGCTCAAATAAATGTACAGTTTACGGTTACACAGTTCATAAAAGAATCAGTAACATGAAGGTGTTAATTTCACTATGTGCTTACTATTAGTGATGAGAATAGACTCGGAAGCTCCTAGGCTTGATCTGCAGGAGTACATGCCGTTCTCATTAACTGAGAATGAGCTAAACTGAAGTGAACCAGAGCTGCTGACATTGGCTCCAGCTGGGTTGGACCACCATAAGTCTCCTGACCCCTGGCAGGTGATGGTGAATGACGACCCCACTGGTCGAAAGAGGAACTCTTCGATAGGCACATTGTTCATTCGTAGTCTAATTATAGCTGTAGGGAGAGAGAGCAAAGAGGAGGATAGCTACTAGCATAAATGTATGCAAATATAAGTCTATAATGAAGTATGATTGGTGATGTTGATACAAAAAATTTTTAGAGAAATTTTTAGCCGTGATACAAAAATTTTTTAGTGGAATGATTTCAAAATTTGTTGTTCTGCCAGACACAAAACACAATTTTTGTACAAATTTGATTCGTGTGCAATGTAGTATTCACCAACTGACTGACTACTACATGTATTAACATTGCAGTAACTCACGAATGATACTAAGTTGTGTTTTAGACGTGGCGTAATGTACGACTCCACTCATCTGGCTGGTGTAGCTTGCATTGAAATAGTATTCTCCCATGTCAGCGAATCTCACTTCAGGAATGAATAGAGTGGCTACCCCCTGTGTGGAGGAGAAGCAAGCATAGTTTGAACAGTGTGTATCATATTTCATCTTTGAATGAGTCCCACGGGCTATGAATATTATTAACAGCTCACCTCGTTAGTGTAGGATAGCTGGCTTATTGGTACGGCCCCTCCAACTCTCCCCCACTGTATGTCGAGCGGAAAGGTGCTGTTAACTCTACAAGTGAGAGTGACTGAACCCCACTCTGATACTGTGGTTATGGCAGGGAGCTCTAGAGCAATCTGGGGAGCAGCTATAGAGAGAGAGAGAGAGAGAGTGGGAGAGAGAGAGAGAGAGAGAGAGAGAGAGAGAGAGATAGAGAGAGATAGAGAGAGAGTAAATAAGTGAGTGAGTATGTAAAGTAGTGAGTGAGCTAGCAGTGATCAAATGATAACAGAGCCCTTGACAAGTGCCAAACAAGCTCATGTATGACAACATGTACAAGAAGCCATCAAAATAAATATTTATTGAATATTTATTTCACCTCTTTATGATTGACCACAAAGAGCGCTGGCTGCTGCTATATACAAGAGTCCTGGCAACTGTACACATAGTCCTGAAGCCATGGGATAGCGCAACATGACCAGTTCAGTACACAACTGCCAAGAGTTAACAAGATTTAAGACGATACCACTCAACACTGTCCCGGTAAAGGATAATATAATATAGCAAGTGCCTCTCAAGGCCCGCCTAGGCACACGGCCAGAACTGCCCCCTCACAGGGGAAAGAAGTTAGCCGTGTGGATGAACAAACACGGAAATGGCTAGATAAAGGCAGAGAAGCATAGCTCTAGGTTTACGTAATGGCTAATAGTCATGCTTATACAACATCAGAGAATGCAATCTTGAGATGAACTAACAAAGATAAAAAGACGATGATTTGCTAATTTTTAAAGGAAGCATATTTCTCAATAGTTATTTGTTTGTGTTTTTGGTTGCAGAGTGAGAAAGAAAATCAGACTCTATTGACACAATTAGAATGTGAAACCAGTATACATAGTGTTACATGTCACCTTGGACTGATGCTAACATACTAACAACTGGTGATGATTTTCACCACACCAACACACACACACACACACACACACACACACACACACACACACACACACACACACACACACACACACACACACACACACACACACACACACACACACACACACACACACACACACACATGTGTTCTAACCTGCCACAACCAGTTGAGTGGTAGCAAGAGCTCCCAGTTGCAAAAATGAGCCAAATTTCAACAGCACTCTGAATTCATAATCTCCACTGTCACTCTCCTGTGCACTAGGAATCACCAGCTGTCTTTTGTCCTTTTGAAACATGCCGTTCGTAATAAAAACATTGTTATGCCGCCATGTGTAGTTCCCAGCTTGAGTGCGAGGTATTCCAGAGGCATAGAACTCAATAGTGACTGTTTCACCAATGACAGCATGGATGACACCTTCGTGAGCTGGACAGGCAGCTGGGTTTTCTGGAGAAGACAGAAGAGATCACACTTCATACACACACGCACTGCTAGCAATACTTACTATTAGTAATATTTAGCTCAGCAATATCATTTGAGTTGCTATCTTGACACACATATATTCCAGCATCAGATGCACTTGGATTATTACCAAAGTCAAGATCAATACCACCTGTAGCAATAGTCTGTGTCTTGGTAAGAGCACCACCAGTTTTTCTAGACCAGGTAAGCCCGTTTCCATTGTTGACTGTTGAGGTGCAGCGGAATAGAAAATGCCGTACCGTGCCACCATCATGTTCATAGGTAGCCACACCCTCTATAGACCATGGTGTAGCAGTGCCTTGAGAGACAACCTCAATCTGTTCTAGAAGAATAGCACCTGGAGAGAGAGAGAGAGATGGGATTGTCAGTACATAGCCGGCGTTGATATTTCGCAGTGAGTTTGTATTATTGCAGAATGGACTAATAGATATATAATTACTACAGCCAAATTGAGTGAGTATAATTTTCCCGTTAGGAAGACAAGTTCAACAAATGCATGCTAATCAGCTGCCGACACTGAGCTCATGTTATTCATATTATAGTACAGTAGTATAGTAACACCACTCCTACACTCACTAACTCATCAAATACCAGACCAGTGAGAGGAGAGGATCTGTCTGAACTATTGCAAGCATCAGACAGTACTTAAAAGCTAGCGATTTTACTACCACTATAATTATGTACTATTACACACACAAAGCAAAGCAAAGTGTCACAAGGGTCATGCATACCTAGTGCATACCTGTGTTGGTGCTGTGAGCACCAACTGTGTCTCTCACTGCAGGTGTGGGCACCCAAAGTCCCACCGACGCCTATAGTGATCAATGAGACACAGCCAGTGTACTGGCTCCCCAGCACAAGACCAGGTACCCGTTTTACAGATGGGGGGCTGGTGGATTGGAGTACTTATGATGTTTTTTTTCCCTCTGGGATTCAAACCAGTGTCCTCAGGATTATAACCCAAGACTCTACCAGTTGAACCACCAGGGCACGCACACACATGATCAACACTGCAAATACCTGACTATTCAAGCCTCTGTCTATACCAGCTGTCAGACGCTACCAGAAAATTCAAAATAAACGCTTCCCAATCACAGTAATAGTCTACAGTACTCTCAACAGAGACAATATACAGTGAATGTCATGATCTCATTCTGAGACTTTCACACAATCATGCAATGCTTCAAACAACACATGCATGTATGAACTCAGAAGTTCATCATTTTAAGTTACGGGTCAACTATGGAGACGGTTATTAACCTCTCGCAGGCACCCCCCTCTCTCGAGTGAAATAATGAGGTGCAAGTTCTGTTATTAACTAAACTACAGCTGGTTGATTGCTCTCTAGAGTGATGACTGGGCGCATGGTTAGCAATAATCATGGCGCCATGGCAGCATGTAGGGGTAGGCAATGAATACTGTTATAAGCTATGGATATCAATTATCCCACAGAAAAATGCTAGCACACACACAACCAACTCTATATGCCTGTATAGATTATTACAGTGATGCCTGTATCATGCTGCATGTGGTCCAGTAAAATTGTGGTAATTTTACAAGAAATGTTGACAAACATGTGTTTTACAAGTGTCTTTTGACACCAAACACAACTCTGTGGACACTGGGAGCAGAGGAAAGCACATGTTTAACAGTGTCACACAGGAATCCCTTCAAGGTATATCTCTGATCAGTAAAGTGTGAGGAAAGAGAATTCCACAGTGCCTAGTTTATGAGTAGCGTTGGAGCCTGGGTTCTAAGCAGAATTCATCGAGCTCGTAAAACGTGTAGGAGGTATTGGCACTTGTTAGGAGCAATATTATTACTGCATGATAACTTGTTTGTGTACATTTTCATAACACTATCTAGGAGTATAGTCTGTGTGAATTATACTGCTGGGTTCTATTGAGTGGTTGTCCCTTGCGCAAAATTCATGAATAGCTCAATAGCGCTAATAGCAACAGGAGTCTAGACCAAGCTGTTGTTTTGCGCTACAGCTGCAGCGACCACACAAATCTCGCAGCACTTACACAGGCAACGCGCCAAGGTTTCCAGCGCACCTGGGGGGCGGTGAGAAGCTCCAGTAGAGAGGGCGGGAAGCTCGCTAGTGCTCCCAGGTGTTGTTTTTGCAGCCACAAGCTGCAACCAGCTCCGCCTTAGAGATTATGCACCGCCACATGCTGGGCTGCTGGCAAGCCGCGAACCTCACCAAACAAGCTACTTAGCTCGCTCCAAACGGGAGCAAAGAGCGAGAACCTGTGACTCAATCGCTAACACGATCGTAACAAAGCCGCGAAATTTCACATCTACAGCAAGATTAAACTGTGAACTAGAGTATGCTAGTGTAAACAGCTAACATACTCTCACTAAGGTTATGAAAGAAGCCGATCGACATAGTTTTGTCAACACTCTCCACGGGTAGTTGAGCATTCGAGTACCATTAGCTACACCTCGTTGAACACACACACAAACAGATTCTCGCTCACCTGTAACGGAGTGCGCCAGTAGTGAAACCAGTAGCAACAGAGACGCAAGGAGGCTCCAGCAGCGAGCAGCCATCGTGTGTGGACGGTAGAGAGAGCTTTGCTCGATGCAGCAGGAGCATGCAGACAGAGAATGTTACACCTGACGAAGCTGTTTATGTCTTTAAATTAGGTAGACGCCCTTGGCTTGGTTACATTTTTGTAATAATTATTATTACACGTATTAATTATTATTGCAGTACATGTACATGTCGTGTACAAATAGTCTCCATTGACGAGAATCCGAGTGTAAATACCCCAAAGACAATACCTGTTATCAAAACTTTAGCAAAATGTCTTTTTATAGTCACCAAACAGTATTTCACCATGGCATCTCCCGGACAGTTGTACGAAGTTTTTCTTAACTCTTTTTAAAAATTCAATTCGCAAGCAAGCAACTTCCGAACTATAAGTTACACAAAGTAGCCCCTCTGTGCTTATATCTTTACAACTGGGATATAACTGTTTTCAAACCAAACTATCAACTTCCATGTCCCTGTAACAAAATAGATCTTTGTTCAATATCCTTTGATGACCATTTGTGCATTTCTGAGAGGCAATGCTGTTGATTGTGATCACAACAACTAACCAACAATTCCACAGGCATCCTGAAATGCTGCTAGAGCATGCAAAATATTCTTATGCCTTGAACAAGAGGGCTCAAAAAAGACTTCACAAACACCTGAAACGAGCAGTCTTTGGTTACTTGGTGTACTCCAGGAATGCTTTTAAAACAGATAAACACCTACTCACTCACACAGAATCGGCTCTTGCACTCGGTAACTAAAATACCGTTGTAAAGAATTTGATACTGCAGACAGATATATCACCAAAGAGTCGCGCTACTCACACAGTGTCAAATTTGTAAAAAGTGGTCAAAATAATATTAATCACAGAACACAGAAATATTATAATTATTATTGATTTTTAGTTTTCCGTGGTTTATTTGCAGCGTCTGCATTTCTTCTTCGCTTGTTGATGGAGTTTCGAGGGTCATAGATGTCGTAGTAGTCTTCTCCCTTCGTTACAGCATCCTTAGCTTGGGCACGGCGTTCTTCCTCGAATGTTATCTGATGTGAAAACCTGAAAGATAAAAAACACATTTTTGATCAAGTTTCAATCTGCACACATGTACATTAGAAGTTATGATATGAACAGCATTCTCTGTTCCCCGTGCGTCAAGTTTATAACAATTTTTAATGTTGACAAAATGTAAGTTTCAATTTCCCACCAAAAAAACCAGCCAGATTACACTACACGTCCACCCACTCAGGCCATACGCAGGCTTATGTGTGTACATGACTTGAAAAAAGATTCTTATACCTTAAAAGTGTATTGGAAGGCTTTATAACATAGGAAAAGCTTGCAAGTCTATAGTCAACATACCTCAAAAGTCAGGGCTTTGTAGAGATTCTGTTAACTAAGCATTGTTTATACATAAGGCAAAGCAAAGCTTTATGCCTTGCTTGCTAACGCTATAAACACCTATTCGTAAGGCAAGCCAAGAATTTGCTCATGCTTTGAAATCATGGTGCTGTATGTGACATCGTATAAAAGCCCATGGTATAAAGCGCTGCGTAAAGAGTGTGGGATATACTTAGTATCATAACATAACAAGGTTTGTAGCTAACAAGGTGAGAAACATATAACATTGATTTGAACTGACTCAGGTCAGGTATACATGTACGGGACTATCTAACTATACACACAGTATATGTACTAATCATGCATAAAAATACGGAATCGAAAGCCCGCAATTCAGGATTGGTTGATAATAGGGATGCCCGCACAAGGAAAGAAGAATATTGCTGTGCCGAGACACAAAGGAAAGATATATTAGGTCATGCATGTTTGAATATAAACATAGATTAGGATGATCATTAGTTTCTCACAAAATAGTAGCGAGCAACCTCACTGAGTTACTGCTCTATAGCAGACACTAGTCCTGATTGAGTGAATCATGCTTTATACTGCACACACCAAACCACTGAGTTAGTGCTCTATAGCAGACACTAGTCCTGATTGAGTGAATATTGCTTTATACTGTACACAACAAACCACTGAGTCACTGCTCTATAGCAGACACTAGTCCTGATTGAGTGAATCATGCTTTATACTGTACACAACAAACCACTGAGTTACTGCTCTATAGCAGACACTAGTCCATAATCTTGCTTTATGTGTTACTGCTCTATAGCAGACACCAGTATAATCTTTGTTTTAATAGCCGCTCTTTAGCTGAATAATTGATTGATGCGACTACAGATGCCTGTCTACTGCAGAGATAAAACCACAAACATGCTCCGCTACCCTACCAGTGGATTGTGTGGTTTGGCAGCCAACAGTAAAATATCGACAAAACTCTAATTGAAAACCTTCCTGGGCAATTTCCTTTAATGCTATTATAATCTCACATGTCCTGGCGCTTGCATTATCTCTATTATCTCATTATAACCGGTAATTTGGTTCGAATGATCGCAACTATGGTCTATGCTCGTGACCTAGTTACCATAGTACGATGCACTCTCACAAACTGGAAGGAGAGCGTAACTATGGCTTGACTGTCATGTGACTATGATATGATGTGTTCACACTCACCAAGAGATGTCCTTGGATTCAGTGGTACCAGAATCAGTAGTCTCTTGAGTATCAGTGGGCGTGGTCTCTTGAGGAGCATCAGTGGGCGTGGTCTCTTGAGGAGCATCAGTAGGTGTGGTCTCTTGTGCATCAGTAGACGTGGTCTCGTCACCACTGTCATCATCTCTCAGTCTTGATCTAGCAGAGAACAAGCGTGCCTTGAAACCCGAAAGCATATCCAGAGTCTACAAAATGAAGATAAGAATTCGTGGTCTTGTCTTTTCCTCCCTCCAAAACCAAAAGTAAGTAATTTCGCTGTTAAATGATTATAACTTTTCGCTGCTAGGAACAAAATCATTTGTGCTTAAGCAACAGCAATATGGAAATGAACAATGCTATTATAAGGGCTTTTAACACAATCAAAAGAATGTTTATTTTTCCTGTGAAACTGCTGATGTGCAGACAGAAACAGCTTGATATCCTAGTTAGCACAAGACTTGTAGAATGGTAGGCATGTAACGAAACCATAAATAAGATGAAGGACAGCTGAGCAAGCAAAACTCTATTGGTCTACCACCTAATAAAGGTAGTTTTGAGACCCACACAGCTGGACTACAGCTAGCAGCCAAATAGGGACACCAACAGACACAGCAGGAGAAATACTGTGGTTTACAAGAGCTGCTATGTTTGTGTGTTTCAATACCTGCACAAACCAGTATGTAGTTTCAGGTATCTAACCACATTGCCCATTTCCCAAAGGAGTTGCTCCCTCCCTCCCTCTCCCTCCCTCTCTCTCTCTCTCTCTCTCTCTCTCTCTCTCTCTCGCTCGCTCTCGCTCTCGCTCTCGCTCTCGCTCTCGCTCTCGCTCTCGCTCTCGCTCTCGCTCTCGCTCTCGCTCTCTCTCTCTCTCTCTCTCTCTCTCTCTCTCTCTCTCTCTCTCTCTCTCTCTCTCTCTCTCTCTCTCTCTCTCTCTCTCTCTCTCTCTCTCTCTCTCTCTCTCTCTCTCTCCCTCTCTTACCTGTTCTTCTCTCTGTCCTCCCTTCATTCCTTTGTGCATTCTCTGCTTCGTGACATAGCTCTGGAACTCCTTCTTCATATCTCGCACAGCCTCTGGCAACTCTGAATAAGACAAGAGCACATGTAATCACAGCCATGCAGTAAAATATTTAGCAGCATCTTTTTTAAAAACATACCCTTCATGTCATCATCTGGTAAGCATTATGTTGGTTGTACATGCTTGACAATAAATTATACTAAACATATTATTATTACTGCTCATTATCGGGCATAATTATATCTTTCCGTGATCTGAGAAAACACTTAAGGGTGCAGACCCTAACAACCATTAAATTATTCAGGAATGTACAAGTTGGACATTATTACACACCACAAATGATATTCACTGTTTATACAAGCACGTTAACAATACTAATAAGTGACAGTAGCCAGGCAAGATCGCGAACAATACATTCCTCAATAAAACTCTGTCTGTGGCCTTCAGAATAGACCCAAACTTGGATATATGACTATTAGCGACCAGATAAAGACTTTAACGTAGAGTTTTTTTTAATAAACACACTCTGAGTAGGAAAACCACGAGGTAAGCAGCTCATAATCGCACTTTCAAGCACAATACACGAAAAAGCTCTACGTTACTGCCTTCGCCTTGTTGAAGTACGTATATATCCCAAATCTGAAGTTCTACTGCCTGAGTGAACGAAAGTTTTATTAGCCTAAGCGTTGTATCTAGCCGCGCCCGTCACGTTTCCGTCTGGCACTTTCAGCGCTCATAGTTTGCAATGTATACAGCCTTCGCCAGTCTTGTAGCATAGGTCTTTGGTTTCTTGGAATATCAGCAGTAGTTTCTGAGATACAGTCCCCTAGCAACCAGCCAAAAATACATGCGTGGGCGTGACACTGCACCCTTAAAGTGGACATTTTGAAAAAAAACATTCAAAGGACACAGTTTGTTATTTCAAATGCTGGTCCCAAGTGTGGTTTATTTAGGAATAATAATAATAATTATGGAGGTAAATACTCCGTTTACACTACACAATGTAAAACCATGACAACCAAGTTCATTTTTTTCTTTCGGTTGATAATAATATCATAACCACAAAATAAAACCGGGCATCTGAAGTACTTGCAGATATCATACTTATAAGTGTTAAGTATTGTAGTTATTAAATATAGTAATAATTATTTGTTTTTCTACACTATTTACTACGTTTAGAGGACAACAATTTGACCACAAGCATGGTCACCATTCGCTCTGGAGTGTGTAGGAGTGGGTGGGGTGAGAGACTAATGATATTCACGGCAACCAACAAGGCATACAGAACAGCTGGTGGACTATTACATCAACAGAGAGACCTTCACGGCCAAACTCCCTCTCTCACCTGTATTCAGTTTTTTCTCTAATTCACTCTCGGCCTTTTCTTTTAGCTTTTTAGCAAGTCTTAGTTCTTTTTTGAGCATTTCCGACTCCTTCTTCAAAGCACCTCTGCAAGAGAGAGAGAGAGGGGGAGGGAGGGAGGAGAGAGAGAGAGGAGAGGGAGAGAGGGAGAGAGGGAGGGAGGGAGAGAGGGAGAAAGAGAGAGAGAGAGGGGGGGGGGGGAGGGAGGGAGAGAGGGAGGGAGGGAGGGAGGAGAGAGAGAGAGAGAAGAGAGAGAGAGAGAGAGAGAGAGAGAGAGAGAGAGAGAGAGAGAGAGAGAGAGAGAGAGAGAGAGGAAAGAGAAATGAAATTACTGGTAGACCCTCCCTACAGCCATAAAGTTATGTCCAGTGGTGAAGTCACTAGATTAACAGTAATCAATTCTCATAGAAACCATTACCCACTAAGACATCACCATTACCAGGTGCCCCTTACTGCAGCATTTCTATAATATTAGTGCCCGCACCACAATTGAATATCTCATGTTGTTCAAGACATCACACATTTACGCCATACTATACACAGAGAGTAAACAAGGTTGGAAACATGCACCAAAAAAAAGAAGGGCTATGATTCTGAAGAATCTTGGGTGCAAATTCCATTTTGGGCCTAGCACAAGAACTTTACCACCATAGCCATGAGACTATGGCGCATTGCCTGAGAAAAAAATGTGTACAACCCTGGACTCCCTCCATAAACTGTCAAAAACCCTGAAATTTGAACCAGAGTCTCTGGGAGATCAAGACTGTAGTGGGAAATAGCTGTATGCTGAGTAAATTAGGTCGAGTCACAAATTGATTAATAAAAAGCTTTAGGACTCACAGTAACACAGTGCTTTGTTGTATACAGTATAAAGCAAGATTCACTCAATCAGGACTAGTGTCTGCTATAGAGCAGTAACTCAGCAGTTTGTTGTGTACAGTATAAAAGCAAGATTCACTCAATCAGGACTAGTGTCTGCTATAGAGCAGTAACTCAGTGGTTTGTTGTGTACAGTATAAAGAATTTACTCTAGTGTCTGCTATAGAGCAGTAACTCAGTGGTTTGTTGTGTATAGTATAAAGCAAGATTCACTCAATCAGGACTAGTGTCTGCTATAGAGCAGTAACTTGGTGGTTTGTTGTGTACAGTATAAAGGTAGCAAGCAAGGCAGTCAAACAGCTCAGCTATCTATCATCAAAGATGACTGATCTAACTCACAAACATCTGGTTAGTTATACATGTAATAATATTCATGACCGGAAAACTTAACATTCAAGTGCATTTTCGGTTTGGTGAACAGTCTCATGTGACCAATCAAATTAGAGGCTGCCAAGCACTGGTAAGGTTTATGGTAAGTTTATGCAGGTTATGTTACACTGGAGCAGCTGGAAGGTACATAACACATTACTGTAATGATATTCACGACAGCAGGTACATGCATGTTTGGATGTCGAAATGCTTCAATCTTGCTACATCTACATGTATAAGGCGGACACCATCTGGACCAACAAAAATCGTCCATTATAGAGAAGGTGTCCTCTGGTCAGGGGTTTATTTTACAGTATGTGGGTTATATTTGGGATTCAGTAGGTGTCCATTATAGAGGGATGAGGGATGTCCTCTAAGAGGGGATACACTGTATTCTGATCTGAGGGTGTGATGTCATAATGACTAGACTGAAAGGTAAGCCGCTTTCTGCACTGTACAAAGGGAATCATTAACCTGGAAGGCTGTGGGAGTGTAGAAACCAGAGGGTTAAGCGTTGGTAACTTGGTATATGAAGCCAGGTGACAGTAAGGTTAAAGGTGCTGCACAGTGGTTATATCTCATATACAGTACATGGGCTCATATACTTATAATTACTCTGTATACCATGGGCAATTATGAGTATTCTTTTGGGAATTGACATCACATAGCAACACCAATGAAAAAAAACACGAATATACCCCATTGCACTGCATTTCTCAGACGATATCAGGCGGAAAAGCATGCAAGAATTTTAGCAAAATGCAGCGCTTTGTCAGGGTGTGTTGCAGCACTGCCAAATGTGGTACCTTAAAGTCGATGATACACTACGCGACTTTGTTGCATGCAACAAATGTTGCGTGCAACATTGTTGCCTGGAATAGAACGGCGTTCTATTCGAACAACAATGTTGCACGCAACAAAGTTGCTTCAAATTCGCATGACACACTACGCGATTTTGTTGCTGGCAACAAAGTTGCCTAGTATATCATTGCCTTAAGGTGCAAGTCGGTTGTTGCTATCTTCAATAGTCCGCCATGCATGCTCCATAGTGAAATTCTATTGTACAATGGAATTGCAATTTACGACATGTGTTCAGTAGAACTCTCTAAGGTCATAACTGGAATGTCTCAGTAACCGTAACTGAAAATTTTAAATAAATTTCTAGACACATGCTCAGCCTAGGGATTTGTATTACTCAAGGAAATAGAAATTTGATATAACAACAATGAAATTATGCCACGCGGTAGCAGTGGCATATTTAGGGTTGGGTGGAAAACAAGATGGCGGCTACACTTAGGCTATACGCAATGATTCACGTATATCTTGGCTGTTGACGACATCAGGGGTATTTTAACTACCTAGGGGCTATCCTAAGAGGTAAGCGCTTACAATGAGTCTAATAATAAAGACTATAAGAGCAGTTGCTTTGGGCATGACAAGATGGCGTCTCGTCTGGAGGCACTAAGTACGGCACTGCCATATCTTCGCCATACGGGTGTTTCAAGCTAATCTAACGTTCTGAAGCTCCTTGCACGATTTGTGCGATTGTAAAGAGACCTTCAGAAGCAAAAGAAACCAGGTCTAAGGTGGTTAACCAGAATTCACGTGGGCACCCGTTTGTTCATCTTCTTTCTTCTTCTTATTCTTCTTCTTCTTCAGAGAGCCTAGCGCCGTGGCTAGTGAGCTATTCAAGACAAAACCTACACAGAAACTACACTAGTCGTTGGGAGCAGTGCACCTGATATCTATTTAAGCCTAAAACACTAGCAGAAGCGAGTATTTCCAGGAAAACAGCGATTTTTGGTCCATAACAGACTCCATTCCATTATTCTGTTTGAACTCCGTTACTAGGTTACGCCTACTCGCGCACGCCCGTGTATGTAATTATTCTAATACAAGCGCACCTTAGTACAAATTGCTTGGAACGCGAGTGCTGCTGCTGTTCACAGCAGACAACGAACAAATCTTCACTGTTACACTGGATTTGTCTGTTCAGGCTTGTAAGAATACTAGCTTAAGCTTAGCTAATGTTGCATGTACGTGTTGCATGTAGTGCAGAGTCGATCGAGTACTGAGTCAATCAGCATAAGCTAAGCTGAAATAGTTCTCTTTTATATACACTGTAAAAGCATAAGTGCCAACTAAGTCATTAATAAAAAAAGAAAAGAAACAAGTAATAAAAACATTTTAACCAAAATGCAAGAGATTTAGGGTTGGTACATTTATCGAAAAAGTATGGAAACAAGATTTTTGAAATCAAAGGATTGTAACAATAGCAGTGTAATGCTACCTCCCTAAATTAACTGATTTCGATAGTTGTGGTTAATTTAAAAGGGAGGTAGCATTACACTGCTATTGTTACAATCCTTTGATTTCAAAAAATCTTGTTTCCATACTTTTTCGATAAATGTACCAACCCTAAATCTCTTGCATTTTGGTTAAAATGTTTTTATTACTTGTAATTTTAAAGTTGAGGTCAAGACAAAAAATTGATGGTGGACAGTGAGGATGGAGTTAAAAATTGGGACGAGACTCAAAATGAGGGTATCTTTAATTTAGCGCGGTAATTTGACCTTGGACAATAAAATTTACACGCATTGAAATCAAAATTCAACAACTGCCTGTTATACGGCTTTGCTACAGAATACTATTACACGAGAAGTGAAATCGTAGGAAATTGGAACAATGTGTTGTATCCAAATTAGAGTCACTTACACACGAGTAGTGGCGGCGTCACTAGGGACTGGACTCTTGTCATCAGTGACCTGTACTGTTGCTAGTACTTTGGTCCTCATCTTGAGATCATAGTCCTCACCATCATTACCATCCTGTGGAGGGAGGGGAAAGAGAGAGGAGGAGGGAGGGAGGGGGGAGGGAGATAGATAGATAGAGATAGAGAGAGGGGTGAGGGAGAGAGAGAGAGAGAGAGAGAGAGAGAGAGAGAGACCAGTGTGTGCTAGCCGGTATTCTCAAGCTAAGCTCACCTCATCACCCGAGAGTCCCTCTCTGTCGTTTTCTAAAGCACAGTATAAAGGCATCAAATGCAATTTTTGTCATAATAGTAATTCCGCTTGCTTGTGACGTATTCAAAAACTATTACTACAGGTAATCGGCCGAATGCTGGTTCAAAACGTGATCCAAACATCAGTGAAAATTCATTGACAAAAATAGCACACATTAAAAATCAAGAATGATTTGAAGAAATTAAGCTTTGACATTCGCAATAACATAAATATTTTTTATTCAGACCCGAAATCGTAAAAGTATCATAAGATACGAATAGCGTGATAGACGATGCATAGTTTTGCTGCCTAGTGCTGTGTTTTTATACTCGCCCACACATCAGGTAAGTACGCAAATTTGCATACCTCATTACATCAAAGAGAATTATTCATAATTTTATTATTTAATGATGATTACTAACCTGGTTGATGTTGCATTCTGCTCCTCCCCACTCACAGCGGCTGAGAGGTCAGTTTGCTGTCTGTGGTCAACACGTCATGGCTGCTCCTAATCTTCATGTGCTGTGAGAAGGGGTGTGGTCTGATGACATCACAAGAGGGAGGGGCTCAACATTGCTGGCTGTATCAAGCTCCTCTTCATCCTCCTCTGCTTCTTCACCAAACGACAGCAAACTGTAGTTCCTAGAACAAAACAAATCACCAATTTTTTTCACCAAATGTTGTTTTCAAATCACAAAAAATTAATTATAAATTTTTTCTCTAGGGTTTGCAATGAAAAATTTTTGTAGGTATTCGAATCTTATAGTTGCCGGTTTTTTGTCAGTGCGATTGAGACAAAAAATGGTTAAAATGAATTTTATTAATGTAGCATGTCAACTATGTCAGAAATAATTGGGCAGTCATGGAGTAAATCATCAAAATCAAGATGGAATAAAAAATGTAATTTTGCATTTACTGTTACAGCACGAGCATGGATTATAAATGATCAC
>OZ024790.1:8117605-8348582 GCA_964017065.1 Haliclona indistincta
AGGGAGGGAGAGAGAGAGAGAGGGAGAGAGGGAGAGAGAGAGAGGGAGAGAGGGAGGAGGGAGGGAGGGAGAGAGAGAGAGAGAGAGAGAGAGAGAGAGAGAGAGAGAGAGAGAGAGAGAGAGGGAAGAAAAGAGAATAGGAGAGGAAACATTAAATGGTATAGAGAGAAAGAGATGCATATTTACTTTTCCAAATATTGTGTTCATTTTGTTGAGTTCATCTGTTCTACCAAGAGTGATAAAAAACTGACTGCCATTGTCATCGCGACCACCATTAGCCATCGCTACCAAACCCCTCCTCAGGAACTTGAGCCTAGAGTGAAACTCATCCTAGGGTGAAAGAGAGATAGATAGAGAGAGGGAGAGGGAGAGGGAGAGGGAGAGAGAGAGAGAGAGAGAGAGAGAGAGAGAGAGAGGAAGAGAGAGGGAGATTATACATTGTGTATTAAGAGTAGGAAGTGTGGAGTGTTATATCAGTAGTGGGGGACCACCAGACACCAGTAAACCTATTGTACCTTGAATGGTGTACCACTGGCTGATTCACCACCTGTGAGAAGTCAACAAACAAGATGATTAAATACACAACTGATGTTGCTTGCTTATACACACCTTCTCCTGTTCCTGTTGGGTCTCCCCCTTGAGCCATAAAGTCTGCAGAGTAGACATTATAATCCCTCAAAATGCCACAGAACCTTAATTACCTCGAATTACTCTGTGGAATATTGTCCCGTTATAATATCCATCCAAACACAGTTGTACAAAGTTCCTACATGCTAGAGGAGTCTCTTTGGACCATAGCTCCACGTCAAGATCTCCAAGTGTAGTTTTTACCAACACCTGAGTAATTCCAATTAAAGCGCAGCACACGTTGTTGGTCGGCACAGTTTCCTCCGTCTCACCTTTCCTTTAGTCGGTGGTTCGTTTATGTAAATGTTGCTCATCTTTTCAAACAGACTTAGCTATACTTGACTACAAGAGAACAGGACCGTCAGGTGTGGCGCCAGGCAGACAGTAGCCAGACTGAGCCAGACAGAGTAGAAAGTTTTCCCGCTCTTTACAAAATTTAAATATTTTGATCACGTGACTTACCACCATTTGCGCGCGCAATTTAAGATGGCGGGTACCCTTTCGGTTCCCAAATTCTTTCGCCCGAAACTTTTCACAGAGATGGCCATGTAGCGCGAAACTTGCTGCGAAGCATGTTGACGTGCGTCCCTGGTTTGCCAGCGAATTTCAGCAAAATCTATAAAGCGCGAAGTGCACACGATCCCCGAAGCGCTGCAGCAATTTTTCGCACCAGATTTCTCGACGTGTGGCGGTAGCAGATCTATAAAAAACGAAAACCTTCTAGTTACCGAGGGCTGGACGGAGCGTGTTTCGCTGTTATCCTCGAGTCGCGAGTTATCGTCGATGAACAGAACATTTTGGGTAGTGACCCGCGTTTTAACAGCCATAAAATACCCATGAGGAGCAATTTTTCAAAAATAGCCTCGTCAGGCCCTTCGCAAGTTGTTCAGCTACAAGTAGGTACTAGTGAATAAAAACAGTTTGCTACACAATATTAAAAATCTGGTGCGAAAATGGACTGTGAGCCCCGCCCTCACCGCAGCTTATAATGATATTCACAATGCGTGAGCGAAAGGGTACCCGCCAGCTTTTGTAATACAAGCTCCTCATTCATTATCCATCATCATCCTTCATGTATCATCTCCATTCGTATACTTGTTTACTCTAGCCTTTCTTAAAAGGACAAAAAGCCTAGCTAGTCACAATACCATCATAGAACCCCCTTTCTTTGGAAGTTCAGACGTCATGCAGACATGCATTTGTGAACCGGTTTATTCTAGGGTCTGAGGGGCTAGTATGGTGTAATAATTATGTATTTCACAGCCCTAGCCTTGTACCCAATGATAAAGCAGGACAAATGTACACACCAAATAAAAGACGTCATTGATCACTTGAGCAGCTGCCAACGATGTTTTTCTTGTCCTCTGCACTGTGGAACTGGGAACTTTGAATTAACATTCTAAGCTGAGATATCTTCCTGTGCAGTGCATAAACTGCATGGATTCATGAACTGTGTAGAGACTCATAAACTGCCGAATTATGTAATAATGATGATAATACCAGGATCAATCAGAGAATAATTATTGCAATTTTGATGCAGTCAGTGAAATGACTGGCTTCGTTAGGAATTTCTGGAATTACTCTGCGCAAAAATCAGGGCAGAGGAAACCTTAGCAGCAAACCGCGGCGTAAGACAAGCCCAAACTATTTTCTTCTCTGATTTCCGTAATCGAATTCATAGCGTTAGAGGAATTTTGCGGCATTGTAAGACTTATTTCAGCTGTCGAGTGTTGGACAATGCCAGTCACGTATAATCTCACTATCACTGCTGCACTGTACGCGTCTGGTTGTCTTTTGAAAGATTATGATTCCAAGACTACTATTAGTAGCCATCGCCTGCCTTTTACTTCTTCTACTGCTGCCTTCTCAGTCTGTGGGCACGGGTGAGTAAACTTGCGGCATGCATGCAAACCTCAGCTTTATCATTATATAAACTGCCCTTTCATGCATGCAGATTCGCTTCAGATCACTCAAGTGGAGATAACGACCCAAGGAACAGTGCCTCACCCTGTCGACGGAATAGCCACGTATGAAATAGGCCCTCAAGCAAGACGCTTTGATTTCCACTGCACATCACTGATCGATAGTGGCACTGATTTGTCTTGGAGTAAACTATTTACTGGAGCTCCTATAACAAGAAGTCAATCTGTTTTACCAAAAGGAATATCACTAGATCTTCCCGACCCTTTGCAAAGTGACTCAGGGACTTATCGCTGCTCTGGTGATGCTCGCCAAAAAGACCTCGTGATCACAACAGGTATTATAGCAATAGTAAAGAGGCAGAGAGGGAAAAATTGAGGAATGAGTGAGTGAGAGATGAGGAGAAAGAAAAGGAGGGTGTGAGAAAGAATGCTTGCAAGAAGAAGAATGAGCGTGTGAGACGGTGAAAACTAAGGAGTAAACAAGAGAATGATTGTTTGAGAATAGTGTGAATGTTTACGCTATCCTAAAATAGTGAGTGATTATAATTATTGAGGGAGAGGAGTGGATGAGGGGTGACATAAGTTAAGGAGTAGAAAGAAAATTCTTCAGAACGAGAGTAGGAGTGAGTAAAAAATGCTTGGTTGCAAGAGGCAGCGAGTGCAGAATGTCTGCGGAGTGCTCAAGGGAGTGAGTGAGGGAGTGAAAGAAAATGCTTGGTTGCAAGAGGCAGCGAGTGCAGAATGTCTGCGGAGTGCATAAGGGAGTGAGTGAGGGAGTGAAAGAGAATGTTAGAGTGTGTGTGTGACACAAACATCTAGTACTCTACAGCAATGTCTCTTGTTACTGAATCATGTTGTATTTTGTCTCCCACAGATAATCCTGCTGCTCTGGCTAGTACTTCAAGCCAGCTAGCCGATCAGGGAGATAACGTGACCCTAAGGTTCTATGTTTCTGGTCTACCAGCAGTAAACGCCAGTGATATTACATGGCTGCATGATGGAGCCGCAATGACTAGTGGGGATTTCCAGGAAGATAGGAGACAGCTTAAGTTGTATAACATTCAACCACCAGATGCTGGGAATTACACGATATTGGTTACAACACTACATGGAACAACTTCAGCAACTACATTAATAACCGTAATAGCTGACGGTAAGACCATGGGATGACTTTTAATTGCGTAATTAACGGACACTTACAGTTCTGATTGGGTGAAATAGCGAATTATCGAGCTCAAATGCTTTTCGTTCTCATGTAGATACAGGTGTCCTCTTACTGATACATAACGAATGCAAAACAGGACTATAATGTACGAAACATCGTTTTGCCTGATGCTGTTCAAACAAACCCCATCTGTCACAAAGACAGACAACAGGGCGTGTGTGGGTGTGTTCTATTGTCCTGACAACGTGCTAAATATAGCGCACAGCATCACTTAATGCGCTGCTTGTTTTCTCCTTGTAACCACAATATCACACTCTTAATAGGAAGTAATGAATTTTATATGTCTATAACGCACAACATCACTTAATCCATTGCTTGTTACCATAATATAACGCTATTAATAGGATATAATAATTTTACCGTGATCTTAATTACGTTTAGTAATTTTGTTAAATCACAAAGATTCCCTTTTTCCTTATTTGTCTAATTCTGCCCCTCCTTGTCTCTTTGGTTACAGAAGTCTCAGATCAGCCAATGACAGTTACATCAGCAATGCCGTCACCTACTGCAATAGGCAACTTTCCCTCAGTCACACCTGCTCCGTCTTCCGCTATCCAACAGCCGACCACCATCACAACTATCACCGTCACACAGTGCAGCACACCCTCCTCGTGCAACTGCCCAGCCACACCCTATCCCACCCTCACTCAGTCACCCTCACAACCACCCACAACCCCTCAAATCAATACGCTACCACTCAATCTAACAGTTATGGACCTCGGACTTATAGGAGCACTGGCAATTATGACATTGATCATAGTGATCCTTCTAATAGTCATAATGCTACTGTGCATCAGCCGCAAGAGAGCAAATACTCCTAACACTGAACTGCCGTCAGAAAAGAATACTACATTTACTAACACTGAACTGCCGTCAGAAAAGAATACTACATTTACTAACACTGAACTGCCGTCAGAAAAGAAGTTACAGAACCATCTTTCAAAACAACCGTTATCAGAGAGCAGCGATTACAGAAGTAATCAAGAATTATTACTATCATGTTAGTTATAATAATTATTCATCATCTCTCTCGTTATACCAACGCTTTGTTCTGCAATATGTAGAAATAAAATAGTTATTAGTAAAGAATGCATTATTCATTGCACAGAAATGTGGTTCAAAGAGTTAAAATTACACCAGTTAAGAGGGGCAGTTTACGAGGATGAGCGATGGTGTTTGTGCTTCCTTTTCTTTCTGGAAGGAGATCGGCTGCGATGGTGATGGCGCTTCTCTGACTTAGATCTGACAGAGAAACAAAAAATAAAACTCACAATAGTAGAGCTTGATAACCTTTTAGAGTCTTTGCTGTGCTTCTTGTGGCGACTGTGGGCACGTTTATCATCTAAAGTGTGGTACAACAATTTAAACAATCTTGTCTTATGTCAGCAAGCGAGTACTATATGCACCAGACCAGGAGTCCATAATCAACCGCGCCTACTCTTAGTAGGCGCGGTTGATTATGGACTCCTGACCAGACGTAAAGGTGTCAAATACTTGACTAGTCATTCTAATGTTGCTGAGTACACTATCAAATCACTGATCTCACTATGGAATTCCAGCAGAGGATATCGACATGGAAACAAAATTTATAAGGTTAACCAGAACTAGAACAAATCATTTTTGTGGTGCAGGACATCCTATGAGTGGTGAGTTCAACTACTACTAAGAGTTCATCGTGGTTGAGCTAACCTTTGTCATCTTCACGTGTAGAATGCTTGTGGCGACTGTAAAGAAAAAACAATGAGTAATCTGAGCTTGTAGTGTGTGTCTGTGAGAGAGTAGAGGGTTTCAGTACCTTATAAGCTGGTATAAGGCATATTTCGAGAAATACAAAACATGTACAAAATCTAATTTTAGTGAGCGAGAAATACAAAATTTAATTTTAGTGAGTTGTGCAAGTACAAGGCATCGCTCACAAAGAGAGCAAATCTGGTATCAGTAAGAAAAATCAGGAGCGCATAAGGGGAAGGAGCGTTCAACTGTGCATAACAAATCTAAAGTCCGCTGCCTGTGCTTACTCATGAGGAGGGGTTCCTCATAAAACCTTCAAGGTTTTTTGTTGGCCGCATAAGACGGTGATCATGGTTCTGGATCAAAGCTAGCTTGTTTTAGCTGGAAACGGGCAGGACGAAGTTTGGATGAAAGTATAGGTAGGAAATAGCGAGCCACAACAGGGTTCCATACAGTGGGGGGTGCCCTGGGATTTTCCCCCTGGAATTTCACTAACTCATTTATAAATTTATTGTGTATCTTACTATCAAAAATTAAAATGCCAACGAAAGCTGTATAACAGCGTATATACCCTTCAGCGTCTGGGGGCTCCCCAGACCCATTGCTGTTATGTCCCCCTGGCATAAAATCCTTGAAACCCTGCACAATGTGCAAAGAAAGGTCCAAGTTCCAAGTAGCAGACTTTAGACTTCGATATTACTATAATTATTCGCTCGACTATATTACTATCACTGTGTACAATAATGTGAATTGTTACTGTAAGAATCACTGTCTTAACTTAATGCGTACAAATACACTGGGTACCTCATTAGAATTCATGTTCTCTTTTTCCTGATCCTTGACATCTGCAGCAGCTGCATCTTTGCTGGCAGAAGAGATTGAGGTTCTCGTGCCAAATGAGCATTGTGTTGACAACTTATGCTTTTCTAGGATCACCTCAGCATTGTCAACCACACCACCAAAATAATTTAGACCAACAGGCGAAAGATCTCTGGCCCACAGCGGTTTATTTTCTGGTTTGCTCAAACTCGCCATGATTCCCGCGCGTTTCCCGGGTCTCCCATTATCACGTGATTACTATAGCAACGCCGGTGTGACGTATCACATCCGTTCTTGGGATCGGAATTGAAGAGAAGACATTCCGGCCCGTTGGACAATGCATGAATGCCCAGACAAAGATTCATAACTCATTGTATAGGATTATAAACAGGTATGATAAACATATTAGAGTAGAGTTAATTTTTTGATTTTGATCCGCCCAGAAACTGTTTTGATCCTTTGATCGTCACCAACGAACCATCTTGATCTATTGATTCCAATTTGATCCCGGTTGCGGCCACAAGTACAGGGTACATTAGAGTCGCCGCCCCCTGAATGCCAGTCACTTATCCTATTATCACTTCTGCACTGTACGCGTCTGGTTGTCTTTTGAAAGATTATGATTCTAAGACTATTAGAGACAAACAAAACCTGGGCTCGGCTTGTTACAGGGTTACCATCGGGTCAGCTCTCTTTCATCTTGAGAACCGGCCTACCTACGCCTCTTAACCTGAAACTCTGGAAATATTATTGTTCAGACCCTTCTTGTCCATTATGTGGATCCAGCCAAGCGACTTCAGTTCACATCCTGAATGGTTGCCCCACAGCTCTCAACCAAGGTCGCTATACATGGAGGCACGACTCTGTACTAAATTCCTTTGCATCAGTGATAAAATCTGAGATTTCTCCACCTACAGTTTTGTATGCCGACTTACCTGGGTACCGTGTTAGTGAAAATCCACAGTCTACTCTCCCTTCAGATGTTTCAGTATCGTCTGCACGTCCTGACATCGTCATGCGTGAGGGCAATGTGATTAAGATATCAGAATTGACAGTATGCTCCAATACTCAGAGAGGGTTTGACGAGGCGAGATCAAGGAAAAGAAATAAACCTGCTTATATCCAATTGATCTCTGACTTAGAGGCTAAAGGTTTCAAAGTAAACTATTCAACCATTGAAATTGGCTCGTTGGGTCATTATACATCCGATGCCACCAATGCCGTCTCTGGTCTCATGCCTACACTTTCCACCGCCCGAGTGAGGCTCGTGCTTGCAACAATGGGGAAGGTATCCTTTGCCTGTTCGGACCATATATTCCAAGCCAGTAACTCAACAGTGTGGACAGAGAATAGACCTTTATATATTACTTAGTTTATTTTATTTAATTTTATTTAAGGGTGCAGGCCCTAACAACCATTAACTTATTCAGGAAGTTGAGGAATGAGGGAGTGAG
Source organism: Haliclona indistincta (assembly GCA_964017065.1). Taxonomy (NCBI): domain Eukaryota; kingdom Metazoa; phylum Porifera; class Demospongiae; order Haplosclerida; family Chalinidae; genus Haliclona; species Haliclona indistincta. The sequence goes on from OZ024790.1 coordinate 8,125,384, forward strand.
AGATGAGGAGAAAGAAAAGGAGGGAGAAGTGTGCGAGAAAGAATGCTTGCAAGAAGAAGAATGAATGTGTGAGACAGCGAAAAATAAGGAGCAAACAAGAGAATGAATTTTCGAGAATAGTGGGAATGTTTACGCTATACTAAAAATAGCGAGCGATTATAATTATTGCGAGGGAGAGGAGTGGATGAGGGGTGACATAAGTTAAGGAGTATAAAGAAAAATTCTTCCGAACGAGAGTAGGAGTGAGTAAAAATGCTTGGTTGCAAGAGGCAGCGAGTGCAGAATGTCTGCGGAGTGCATAAGGGAGTGAGTGAGGGAGTGAAAGAGAATGTTAGAGTGTGTGACACAAACATCTAGTACTCTACAGCAATGTCTCTTGTTACTGAGTCATGTTGTATTTTGTCTCCCACAGATAATCCTGCTGCTCTGGCTAGTACTTCAAGCCAGCTAGCCGATCAGGGAGATAACGTTACCCTACGGTTCTATGTTTCTGGTCTCCCAACAGTAAACGCCAGTGATATTACATGGCTGCATGATGGAGTCACAATGACCAGTGGGGATTTCCAGGAAGATAGAAGACAGCTTAGGTTGTATAACATTCAACCACCAGATGCTGGGAACTACACTATACTGGTTACAACACTACATGGAACAGCTTCAGCAACTACATTAATATCCGTAATAGCAGACGGTAAGACCATGGGATGAGTTTTAATTGCGTAATTAACGGACACTTACAGTTCTGATTGGGTGAAATAGCGAATTATCGAGCTCAAATGCTTTTCGTTCTCATGTAGATACAGGTGCCCTCTTGCATAATGAATGCAAACCAGTACTATAATGTACGAAACATCGTTTTGCCTGATGCTGTTCAAACAAACCCCATCTGTCACAAACGACAGACAACAGAGCGTGTGTGGGTGTGTTCTATTGTCCTGACAACGTGCTAAATATAGCGCACAAGATCACTTAATGCGGTGCTTGTTTTCTCCTTGTAACCACAATATCACACTCTTAATAGGAAGTAATGAATTTTATATGTCTATAACGCACAACATCACTTAATCCATTGCTTGTAACCATATCACGTTCTTAATAGGGTAGTTTTACCGTGATCTTAATTATTACCATACGTTTAGTTAAATCACAAGGATTCCCTTCTTCCTAATTTGTCTAATGCTGCCCCTCCTTGTCTCCTTGGTTACAGAAGTCTCAGATCAGCCAATGACAGTTACATCAGCAATGCCGTCACCCACTGAAATAGGCAACTTTCCCTCAATCACACTTGCTCCGTCTTCCGCTACCCAACAGCCGACCACCATCTCAACTGTCACTGTCACACAGTGCAGCACACTCACCTCGTGCAACTGCCCAGCCACACCCTATCCCACCCTCACTCAGTCACCCTCACAACCACCCACAACCCCTCAAATCAATACGCTACCACTCAATCTAACAGTTATGGACCTCGGACTTATAGGAGCACTGGGAATCATGACATTGGTCACAGTGATACTTCTAGTGGTCATAATGCTACTATGCATCAGCCTCAAGAGACCAAAGAATACTAACAGGAGCGCTCCTGATACTAATAACACTGAACCGCCATCAGAAAAGAAGTCAAAGAACCATCATTCAATACATCCGTTATCAGAGAGCAATGGTTACCCGTCACAGAGCAGAAGTAGTAAACAAGACTTACTACCGTGTTAGTTATGATAATTATTCATCATCTCTCTAATAAATACTCGTTATATCAACGCTTTGTTCTGCAATATGTAGAAATAAAATAACGAAATGGTTATTAGTAAAGAATGCATTATTCATTGCACAGAAATGGGGTTCAAAGAGTTAAAATTACACCAGTTAAGAGGGGCAGTTTACGAGGATGAGCGATGGTGTTTGTGCTTCTTTTTCTTTCTGGAAGGAGATCGGCTGCGATGGTGCTTCTTTGACTTAGATCTGGTAAAGAAACAAAAAATAAAAACTACTATAAACGATGGAAGAGCTTGATAACCTTTTAGAGTCTTTGCTGTGCTTCTTGTGGCGACTGTGGGCACGTTTATCATCTAAAAGTGGTAAAACAATTTAAATAATCTTGTCTTATGTCAGCAAGCGAGTACTATATACACCAGACGGTAACGGTGTCAAATACTTGACTAGTCATTCTAATGTTGCTGAGTACACTATCAAATTGCCGATCTCACTATGGAATTCCAGCAGAGGATATCGACATGGAAACAAAACTATAAGGTTTACCAGAACTAGAACTATTTCATTTTTGTGGTGCAGGACATCCTATGAGTGGTGAGTTCCACTACTACTAAGAGTTCATCGTGGTTGAGCTAACCTTTGTCATCTTCACGTGTAGAATGCTTGTGGCGACTGTAAAGAAAAAACAATGTGTAATCTGAGCTTGTAGTGTGTGTGTCTGTGTGTGTGTGAGTAGAGGGTTTCAGTACCATATAAGCTGGTATAAGGCATATTTCGAGAAATACAAAATTTAATTTAGTGAGTTGTGCAAGTACGGCATCGCTCACAAAGAGAGCAAATCTGTGCATAGGTATTATTAGCAATCTTCAGTAAGAAAAATCAGGGCATATAAGGGGAAGGAGCATTCAACAGTGGATAATAAAATCTAAAGCCCGCTGTTTGTGTGGGCTTTAGAGAAGGTTCCTTCCTCATAAGGAAGGTTCCTTGTAAAACCTTCAAGGTTTTTTTTGCTAAGATGGCGATCATGGGTCTGGATGAAAGCTCGCTTGTTTTACCTGGAAACGGGCAGGACGAAGTGTGGATGAATGTATAGGTAGGAAATAGCGAGCCACAAGAGGAGTGGGGGTGCCCTGGGATTCCTCCCTGGAATTTCACTAACTCAAATATATTGTGTATCTAACTATCAAAAAATGCCAACGAAAGCTGTATAATAGCGTATATACTCTTCAGCGTCTGGGGGCTCCCCAGACCCACTGCTGTTATGTTTCCCCCCTGGCATAAAATCCTTGAAACCCTGCACAATGTGCAAATAAAGGCCCAAGTTCCAAGTAGCAACACAGCGGACTTTAGACTTCGATATTACTATAGCAAATACGGTAGTTGAACGCTCCTCCCCTTATACGCTCCTGGAAAAATACATTACAAAGGTAAGTTCATAGCAATCCGAAAAAATTAATTTAGATCCCGGAAACAATATTTGCAGTGTGTGTGTGTGTGTGTGTTACCGTGGTGGAGGAGATAGTGAGCTGGATCGTGGGCGGGGCATGTCACGTGATCTCAGAGCTCTGTCGAGTGAGTCATTACACGACTCTCTATAATCAAACATACAATAGACCACGCCCACTACAATACAGGGCTTACCCAGTGCGTCTCTTTGGGTGGTGCCTGTGTCGGCGATGATGAGAGCTGCTACTGGTAGGCGAAGGAGACCGGGATGGCTGCAGCTCTTCCCTCCTTTGCCTCATCTTCTCTGAATAACACAAAAAATAACACCATTACAGTTATTGACCATAATACTTTTCAAGCATCATAATTATACTTAATTCTTGTTTTGGACAAAAGCTCAATACAAAAACCCAAATTGCTTACTTTTATAAAAAATAGCAAAAACTGAAACCAATCGACTGAGACCAAGCAGTAAAAATAACTAACTTTAACCAAAAACTAACTTGCTTACTTTGATGCTCATGTTTAGGGCTATTAAACTTTCTGTGAGCATTGCACTACAACATAAAACTTGCACATAAATTTCGAGGCTACAAAATTTAAATCAGAGCAAAATTCTGCGACTCTGGTAAACTAACGATCTCACGCAGGTCTAAAAAATGCTTCTATGGTTGTGGCTGCAGTATACTGTGCATGCTCACTTCTCCTTCTTCTACTTTCCCTCTCTTGTTCGCTGTCCGAAGATGAGGTCAGAGTGGAGGTTGAAGAGATAGAGATGTCATCGCTCGAAGTGCTGCTAACATCCAGTAGGAGCTCCTTGTTTGGGTTCACTCGTATGAAGTTACGGCACTCATAGGTCAGGTGACCAGCTGTGTATAGCAGACAGACATCATCACGTGATGCATCAAGGTGTGGTTTTAGAGCTCACTGTAACCGCACTTGGTGCAGGCGCCTCTGGATTGCTCCTTTTTATTTGTCAGTCGATTGATGAGACCTGAATCAAAACTGATGATATTCTGCACGCACTAACGGCTGCCTTACCTCTAATATCAGTGCCGCTCTGAAAAGCCATTGCTACTGGCGCCTCTTCGAACGGAACGGGTTAAATTAATCTTATGGTGCGCTATAATTAGAAAAAACTTTCCTTCAGCTGTTCTTTGTGTGCGGTAGAGATGTTGGCAGCTGGCGGGAGAGCAATTGCGAGCAGATGGACGTCTCTTGGGGCTGTGGGGCGTCTTGCTGCTACCAGTAGACCTCTCAGTATAGCAAGAACGGATAGAAAAGTTAGTTAGGGTACTTTCACTACCTGCATCATTCTTATTCACTACCTGTTTGTCTCTTTTATGTAGTTGAATGCAGCCGGTATCAACCGCCAGCAGAGAAGCTTTCCTGGGAGAGTACTAGTGTCGCGTCGATGGTTGAATACCTCTACCACATGTGAGCAAGATAGATGCCTAAACATTTCAACTCTTTCTCCCTCTCCACCCTCCCTCATTTCTCTCCCAGGCAATGGTAAAGTAGTCACTTTCAATCTTCCTGATGTTGGCGAGGGTATCAATACAGTAGTGGTGTTAGAATGGTGAGCTGCTATCACACTGTGTCACTGATTGGTGTGATACTTGGTGACCAGGTTAGTCAAGCCGGGTGATAAAGTTTCAGTCGGTGATGAAGTGTGTGTAGTCCAAAGTGACAAGGTAAGTACCGTAAAAAATGAGGCTCAAATTGAGCGTTTGGTGAATCAGCTATGTCTAAGTCTTTATACCCTCTCTCTCTTTCTTCCTCTTTCTCTCTCTCTCTCTCTCTCTCTCTCTCTCTCTCTCTCTCTCTCTCTCTCTCTCTCTCTCTCTCTCTCTCTCTCTCTCTCTCTCTCTCTCTCTCTCTCTCTCCCTCCCCATCCCCCTCCCTCTCCCTCTCTCTCTAGTCTTCAGTGGATATATGCAGTCCATACGAGGGCACAGTGAAAGAACTAATGTACGAGGTCAACGATGAAGCTACTCGGGATCACCCATTCCTAACTGTAGAGCTTGACGAAGACGATGACAGCATAGCAGCAGAAACTACTACCGCTGAAGAACAGCCCAGTAGAGAGGTAGAGAAGAAGACAGCTAATAATGGTGAGGTGGTGCAACTTAGTTATTACTTTACGTACACACGTACTTTACGTTAACATTGCCCTTGGAGAATATGGATCCAATAATGAGTTGTTGGTGAGACATTTTGACCTAGGGCTAAGTATTTTGTTTTAAAAGTCTCTATAAAGTACAGGTACTGAAGGGTTATTTTTACTTGGAACTGTGCTTTAGTTTCTTATGAGCTACACACCTATTTTTACAGAGGAGCAGCAGGAGGAGGAGTTGGATAGTGACAGTGATAGTAGTGATGATGAAGGTAGTGTGAAGGTACTGGCTACCCCTGCTGTACGCAAGATGGCGGCTGAACGTGGCGTCAACATTAGCAAAGTGATTGGGTCGGGCAAGAACGGCCGGGTGCTAAAAGAAGACATTTTAAAATACCTTGAAGGTATGCCGATTTCATTTTTTGCACTCTCTATCTTTTCGTTCTAGGTTCCCGAGAACCTTCTGCATCACCTATGACCACACCCATTGCCACGCCCTCAGCTGCTGATCGTACTGAGCCTATCAGTGGCTTCAAGACTGTAATGGTCAAGACTATGACTGCTTCGGGACAGGTGATGTTCTATTTATAGTAGCATCATGTGATACAATGTATTTATAGTAACATCGTTTTTCTGTAGATACCTCAGTTTGGTTACTGTGACGAAATTGACATGACTAGAGCAGTTGAACTAAAAGAGGAAGCAAGCAAAATAATGGAGGACAGAGGAGTTAAATTCACATACATGCCGCTTATTTTGAAAGCAGTCTCGCTAGCTCTCGGCAGCTATCCCATTCTGAATAGCAACGTTAACTCCGAGTGCACCACAATTACATATTGGGCTGACCACAACATTGGCATTGCAATGGATACACCCAAGGGACTAGTTGTGCCGAATATAAAGCAAGTTCAGGTAGGTCCAAATGACTAGGTCAATACTCTCTCTTTTCTCTCCCTGTCTGCCTCTTCTCTCTTTCTCACTCACTCTCTCTCCCTCCCTCCCTCTCTGTCTGCCTCTTCTCACTCAATCTCTCTCCTCTCTCTCTTCCTCCCTGTCTGCCTCTTCTCTCTTTCTCACTCACTCTCTCTCCTCTCTCTCTTCCTCCCTGTCTGCCTCTTCTCTCTTTCTCACTCAATCTCTCTCCTCTCTCTCTTCCTCCCTGTCTGGCTCTTCTCTCTTTCTCACTCACTCTCTCTCCTCTCTCTCTTCCTCCCTGTCTGCCTCTTCTCTCTTTCTCACTCAATCTCTCTCCTCTCTCTCTTCCTCCCTGTCTGGCTCTTCTCTCTTTCTCACTCACTCTCTCTCCTCTCTCTCTTCCTCCCTGTCTGGCTCTTCTCTCTTTCTCACTCACTCACTCTCTCTCCCTCCCTCTCTGCCTCTTCTTTCTTTCTCACTCTCCCTCACACCCTCCTTTTTGTTTGCCTCTCTCACACTATCTCTTTCTCTCTCGCACAGCACAAGACGGTATTAGAGATTGCAGATGAGCTCAGTCGTATTCATAATCTCGGTCTACGAGGGGAGCTGACTCCAGCCGATATCACGGGCGGGACTTTCTCAATATCCAATATAGGATTCGTACGTTGCTTTGCAAGTTGTCATACAATATTAACTTGAGGGGTCTTCTGTTATTCAGGTCGGGGGAACCTACACAAGACCCTTGATTCTACCTCCTGAAGTATGTATTGGTGCATTGGGAAAGATTCAGGTCAGAGACATATCCGCTTGTATTGTGCATGCTTGTGCATGTCAAAAGATGGTGCTTGTTACATTTGGGTGGTACCGTTGTTTCTGTGGGTTCATGTGAAGATTGCAGAATACACGGCTTGGTTCCTTGCTGTGAAAGTCTATTTTATCAACGTTGCAACCGAGTATTTGACCGGCCTCACTTCAGCTTCATGTGGGTTAATTTGAACAGGTGCTCATCAAATTTAAATACAGTGGGACCCCCCGCTAATCCGGACCTCTGGTTGCGGACACCCTGTTTTAAAGGACACCGAATGTGGGCACCAATCGATGACGAGTGTATATTTTAACCCCTAAAAAGAGGACACCCATTAATCAGGACAAAATTCGAAGTCCCAATGGTGTCTGGATTACAGAGGTTCCACTGTATCGCACTCCAGCACTGTAGATACACAAACTGTTAGTTCGCTGCTATAGTCATTCAATGATTCAGAACTAGCGTTGAGTATTCTAAAACGACTCTCTAGTGTCTATTCTCTGTTTGTAGGAGTTGCCTCGATTCGGTGCTAGCGGTGAGGTGAAGCGGGCTCACATCATGTGCGTGAGCTGGTCAGCGGATCACAGAGTGATCGAGGGAGCTACAGTAGCACGATTCTCTAACCTATGGAAGACCTACCTCGAGAATCCAGCACTCATGGCGCTCGATCTCAAGTGAACAAGGGTTAACAATGCACACGCAAAATTTCATAAACTAGATACAAATTTCGGGAATAATCTGGTGACTCAATGACTGTTTCTAATAATTGTAATTATTTATTGCTTTGTATGTATTTCTTTTAAAATATAAAAGATCCCACCAATTTTATGTAAAAAAGTACAAAGAAGAGACACACTTAAGATGCAAAAAAAAATCAAAACAAAACAAAAAAGAACTAACTAAAGCACACAAAAACCCAACAATTTCATGTGGTTTTTATATAAAAATAAAAATCATATCGATTATGTAAAAGTTAACTAAAAGCATCGTTCTGTCAAGGGAGATTGGCTGTGATGCCTATGTAATGAAAATTTAAGGAATATGATAGCATGTGTGTTGAGGAAAATTAGGAAATTTACCGATCACATCTCGTGTAATGATTTCTGTGTCGACGATGTGAGCTGCTGCTAGGTGAAGGAGACGATGTTAGCTGCTGCTAGGTGGAGGAGATCAATATCGATAATGCGAGCTGCTGCTAGGTGGAGGAGATTAATATCGACGATGTGAGCTGCTGCTAGGTGGAGGAGACTAATATCGATGTTAGCTGCTGCTAGGTGAAGTAGATTAATATCGACGATGTTAGCTGCTGCTAGGTGAAGGAGATCAATATCGACGATGTTAGCTGCTGCTAGGTGAAGGAGATCAATATCGACGATGTGAGCTGCTGCTAGGTGAAGGAGACCGATATCGACGATGTGAGCTGCTGCTTGGTGAAGGAGACCGTTATCGACGATGTTAGCTGCTGCTTGGTGAAGGAGATCAATATCGACGATGTTAGCTGCTGCTAGGTGAAGGAGATCAATATCGACGATGTGAGCTGCTGCTAGGTGGAGGAGATCAATATCGACGATGTGAGCTGCTGCTAGGTGAAGGAGACCGATATCGACGATGTGAGCTGCTGCTTGGTGAAGGAGACCGTTATCGACGATGTTAGCTGCTGCTACGTGAAGGAGATCAATATCGACGATGTGAGCTGCTGCTAGGTGGAGGAGATCAATATCGACGATGTGAGCTGCTGCTAGGTGAAGGCGAAGGAGATCAACATCAATGATGTGAGGTGCTGCTAGGTGGAGAAGATCAATATCGACGATGTTAGCTGCTGCTAGGTGAAGGAGATCAATATCGACGATGTGAGCTGCTGCTAGGTGAAGACAGGAGCCCATAGCAATTCCGCGTGTAGTAAAACTGTAAAAATTAATACAAACATAAACTCCGCGTGCATGTCGCCACTTTTGACAAGTCCATTGCCACTTTTACCAGTGTCACAAGTTATATCATTATAGGTTTGTGAATCTCGTTACGTGTGTATGAATATCTTTGCATTGTGCATGTTTTGACTAGTACAGTCCACAAATATTCCAAGGAGTTCGGATTAGCGAGGGTCTACTGCCAGGAAGTTTACATGTTATTTACCCCATTATTGACCTTCAGCTGTGTATCAGCTCCATGGGCAGCTTTAACACCTCTAGGTGACCACGATCAGCAGCAAGGTAACAGGCAGTCTCTGAGAACTATAAAAGGATAGTGAGGAGAACAGCTGGTACTGCATTCAACCTATGATTCAACATAGCGTCATACTTTGCAACCTGTTCATTTGGTGTTTAGTAACCATGACTACAGTATGTGTACATGATGGCAGTAATTCGATAAAAGCCATTTATTCTCAATGAAAAGATTTTAAAAATGGTATTGAGTAATGTTCAGCAAGGTTGCTGTGAATAGAACTTGAATGGGAATCCCTGGTTGATCAACGACCATAGACATGAGGCAGGTAAGAAATGACTGGCTAGCCCAGATTATTTCGAACTTGTCTCTGCAGAAGGGACCACACCGGATCACACATTCTCTGAACCACACCCTAATTTGACAATTATTTTTTCAATCAAAAATGTTTACAGTACAATGTAGTAAAATACCTATCTATAAAAGTACAGCAGTAGTAATAAATATTACACTAATAAGTCTTTAAATATGCTTTAATTCCACTACTCTTTGTGATGATGCTATCCTGCAAATAAAAAAATGAAATGATAAAGCATATGATATGTGTCAGCCTCGTACCCAGGCCGTCCGCCAAAGCAGGCCTGGGTACGAGGCTAGATATGTGTATTTGTGTGTGCATGGAAAATAAGTAGCTACGTTTGAAGATGGTACAGGGTTTTGCAGGTTGCTTGACCAAAAATTTGTTGCTAGCACATGCGCACAGTACGTTATCTGTACAATTAGTATACAGAAACACGCTATGGGCATGCGCTATCAGGAAATTGGTTGGTCAAGCAACCTGCAAAACCCTGTATACAATCGAACTTGCAAAGAATGTGAGGCATTTGCTTCTACAGCTAGAGTAGTTTTTGTGGTACCTGTGTCAATATTCAGCGGCCGCCTGGCTCAGCTCGTCTGCCATAGCAAGGGCCTGCTTGTCACTATCATTGATGGCACCTGTTGTCACATGACCACTAATATTCTGCACAAAAGAGAAACATGAATAAAATATTATGGAAAAACAAAGATTCTTACATCAAATTTGACTCTTTCATCAGTGACTTCTTTGTCATGTTGGTTTTTTCTAAACTTACTGCAGAGAGAGCGTGTGTGTAAACTGACATTATTCTCACAAACCCAGAGAGACTCACATGTAGACGAAGGCAAAGATGACCATAGCTACAGCCAGCACTATCAGGATAATAGCAACCACGATGATCGATATTGATGCAGAGTCCGGGATGCCTCCAATGATCCTAGCTGGAGCAGGGACTTGCAATGGTCGACTATAGTTGCTGGAGAAAAACAGTTCGTACTGTCTAGCAGTCCTCTGTAAGAAGAGAACGTTAATTCGGTAGGGAGTAGCTGTAGGTACTTACAATGCAATCGATGGGGAATGCTCTCAGGAAGAACGAGTAGTTGCTTCCAGCTAGAAGTGGAGCATTGGTGTACAAGGACGCCTGGTCATTTGGTTGATTTCTGTCGCCTATCACAAACTGGCCGTTGCTTGGGAATAGGTTGGCTGCGAATTCTGTAGCGATGTAGGCAACTGGACGAGAGTTGATGCGATCAACTTCAGTATAGCTCAGGAAACTGCTGGAGTGAGGGAAGAGGACGTCTGGACGCAGGGTTGGAAGCTGTCCTGTTGGTAGTCGCACCACAGCAATCTGGTAGTGACTGGAGAAAGAATTTTTGAGCTGTTTATGGACTGATTTTGGTTTCTTACCTGATCTGTCCATTCATTTCGGATGGTCGAGTGAGTGTCAGAGTAGTTGTGGTGGATGGTGCCCCAGCAGTAATGGTGGATATGGTTGAAGGTGCTGCAAGGAGAGAACTTGAGGCAGGTAATAATGAGAGCGGAGTACTCACGTCTGCTTGATGGATAGCCGGAGATATTCACGTATGGTCCAAATCCGATTGAATTGCCGGCAGAGATGGATACAAAGTATTCTTTCTGTGCTGTCAGGCCGGCTATTTTTGTTGAAGATTGACGACCGCAGTTGTCAGTGGTGATCATGATTGGTGTACGTTGATCCATTGGGATGGAGTCATTGTCAGTATAAAGGAGGCGATATTTGGTGATGACGCCGTTCTGTCTGCTTGGGATGGGAGCTTGCCAAGTGATGTTGATGGAGTTGCATTCACCAGTGACGATCATGGGAGAGGTTGGTGCTCCCGTTGGTACTGTATAGAGAGTAGATCGAGTGTAAGAAAAGGCTTTGTGCATTCACTTACGGTCTTCTAGGGTGGTAGTACCGCAAGGCCCAGCACTAGCTATGCTCTGCCCAACTGCGTTCTCAGCTATGATGGAGAAGTCGTATGTTGTAGCTTTAAGTAGATTAGCCAACGCCAGTTGTACTGCATCCGTTTGTGTATTGACGACAGCTGGTTGCCGTGATGCATCACCATAATCCACGCAACCAAGTGAGGATGAAGCAGTGTATGTTATTCTGTAGTTCAAGATATCTCCATTGGTTCCAGTTGGCACTAACCAGCGGACAGTGATACCCTGTGAGCTGCTGGTGCTGGCAATACAGGCTCTTGGTTGAGTGGGCGGTGCTAAACCACAGAATAAAATTATTGCTGCTGAGCTTTTGATTAGTTTAACTCACCAGCACACTCCACACCAGCATCTTCACTATGACTACAGTCGTTGTTTGGATTATATGAGCAGTTGACTAGGAGCTGCTCATTACCAACGCAAGCCACATCGTCCAACTGTATGGGTCGTCCTGTTCCTTGTCCATAGAAGGCATTTCCTCTGGCGTTGCTACCTGTGGAGCTTAGTGACTGGCAGCACATGGTGAGGTGGTTTGCTGACCATTAGGGTTAAATCCGAGCTGCCTGCAGACTACAGCACTGTCTGCTATTCCCCACTGATCATCACACACAGTGCCCCATACTCCATTCAGACACACCTCCACTCGTCCCCATGCAGATGATGGGCCTACGAGACGCAGTGATCCCTCAGGACCGCATGGCTCTGCGAGAAAATAGATTGAATTGCAAAGCCGACCATCATCTGTTCTCACCTTGGCAGGTCACTCCAGCATCTTCAAAGTGACCACAGTTGTGATTGGTAAGAAGCTGGCACGAGATCAAGGTTTCCTCAGTGCCAGTACACTGAACGTTATCAAGGAAGATTGGACCAGTCCCCTGACCGAATGTTGCAATTCTGTGAGCTACAGCACCTATATCATTGAGAGAGAAGCGAGTGTTCATTGTCTAGTGATGTCTTATCTTACCTGTAGTAGCATAACCAAGTTGTCTACAGACTACTTGAGCATCAGGTGTGCCCCAGAAGTCATCACACACTGTACCCCACTCCTGGCCTCGGCAAATCTCCACACGTCCCTGAGTTGGTGATGAACCACCGACCAACCTGAGACTGTCCTCAGTACATACACCTGCACCACACCACAAACAGTAAAGCTCTTCACACTTATCTTGAATTACCTGGGCAGGTGACTCCAGCATCTCTGTTGTGTCCGCACATGTTGTTCGACACGCTCATGCAGTCTTGTAGGTTAAGCTCTGATCCAGTACACTGTACACTTGTGAACTGAACCGGGCCCGATCCTTGGATGAAATTTGCTCCAGTATAAGCTGTGACTCCTGCAATATATTGTAGAGCTCCGTCACTCAGTACAGTAGTTGCTTACCATCTGTGATGTAGCCTAGCTGTCTGCAGACCACTTGAGCATCAGGCAGTCCCCACTGATCATCGCATACTGTGCCCCATACTCCTCTGAAGCATATCTCTACGGTTCCCTCCGTTGCATTGGATCCACCAACCAGTCTCAGATCACCCTCAGTGGTACAAGGCTCTATAACACAAAAGTCGCAATTTTAAAATCACATAATTTGTCTTCTTACCTGGGCAGCCAACTCCAGCATCTTGGTCATGTCCACAGCTACCTGCAGGTGTTATGGCGCACTGTGCTAGGCTGGTCTCGTTGCCTGTACAGGTAGCAGTGTATACTATTCCAGTTCCTTGACCAAAGTTAGCTCCTCCAAAAGCAACAGAGCCTGCTCAACAAAAACAGTTTACAATACAGCTATATCAGTATTGATCATGACGTACCTGTCACCACAGACACTCCCAGTTCTCTGCAAGTGACTTCAGCTTCCTCAGTGTCGAAGGTTAGACCACAAAGAGTTCCCCAGGCAGAGCCAAAGTAGACCTCTACTCTTCCTCTCTGGTATGTGGTGCCTCCAACTATCCTCACTTCTCCTTGAGCGGGTGGTCCTGCGAGAAAAACAATGCTAAGTAAACTCTTTGTACATTTTAATGCATTACCTGGGCACACAACTCCAGCGTCTTCAGAGTGACCACAGTTGTCCATTGAGTTGTAAGTGCACTGAGTCAGAGAACTCTCAGCACCGGAGCACATGAAGTCATCGGCTAGAATGGGACCTGTTCCTTGACCAAAGAATGCACTACCACGAGCTTCAGCACCTATAGTAGAAGGAAGAAAAGTTAAATTCAGAGTTGTACTGACTCGGTTCATGTTAGTACCTGAAGTACCAAATCCTATTTGTCTGCAGACTACTTGAGCTTCCTCGTCTCCCCAGAAGTCGTCACACACTGTTCCCCACACTCCTTCGCATATTTCTACTCGGCCTTGGGTGTTGTTTGCTCCACCCACCAGTCTCAGAGCACCATTGGGACTGCAAGGAGCTACAAAACCACATTGTCACATAGTTCAAAACTGTCAAATGTTACAGACCGTGACACGTCACTCCGGCATCTTCAAAATGAGCGCAGTTATGGTTGGGATTGTATGTGCATGATGTCAGATTGTTCTCATTCCCATTGCACCCGACATCATCCAGAAAGATTCCACCTGTGCCTTGTCCAAAGGTAGCAAAACTGTGAGCAGTAGAACCTGGAATGAAAGAGCATTACAGTGCAGTCTTCTGATTATACTATTGCACTTACCGATGGTTGAAAATCCTAGTTGCCTGCAGACCACCTGAGCATCTGGTGTGCCCCAGGAGTCGTCACACACTGTGCCCCATTGGTCTCCCATGCAAACTTCAACCCGTCCCTGCATTTCACTGGCTCCTCCGACCAATCTCACATCTCCGTCCAAGCATACGGCTGCATAAAGCACACGTACATCAAGTGTTGTACAATGTGAGCTACACCGTCACTTACCAGCGCATGTTACTCCAGCATCCTCAGTGTGTGCACAGTTGTGAGTGGTTGCTCTGGAGCAGTTTGCGAGGAACATCTCGCTTCCTGTGCAACCCACATCATCAAATGTAACTGGTCCAACACCTTGGCCGAAGAAAGCTTGTGTTTGAGCAATGGCTCCGGTTGAGACATATCCCAGTTGTCGGCAGACCACTTGAGCATCAGGTGCACCCCAAGAGTCATCACAGACTGTGCCCCATACTGTTCCATCACACACTTCTACTCGGCCTTCTTTGGCACTGCTACCACCAACAAGCCTAATCTCACCAAAGTTACTGCAGCCCTCTGCGTGCAACAGATTCACGATACACTAGTATGTGGTCGAGATCTGTCTCACCTTGGCATGACACGCCAGCATCTTCACTATGAAGGCAGTTGTGATTAGTGATAAAGCTGCAAGCCTGAAGATTGTCCTCGCTACCAGTGCACATAAAATCATCGCCAACAATGGCTCCCGTTCCCTGTCCATATTGTGCATTGCCAAACGCCATTGCACCTGTTTGTGCATTATTTGAACAATGTCAGACGATATAATCATACACATTTGACATATTTTCACCTGTTTCCAAGAATCCAAGCTGCCTGCACACTACCTGAGCATCATTGCTGTCCCAGGAGTCGTCACACAATGTGCCTCTCACACCATTGATACACATTTCCACTCGGCCTTCCTGAGGTCCGTCACCTCCAACAAGCATAATCTTGCCCTCGTCACAGAAACCTAAAGTACATCACTAGTAATGCATTTTCTTATCATAGTGAGGGTTTTGACCACCTTTGCAAGTAACTGAAGCATCCTCAAAGTGAACACAGTTATGAGAAAAGTTTATTGAGCAGTTTACAAGAGCGTCTTCATCGCCAGTACAAGCTGCATCATCGAGACTTATTGGTCCTGTGCCTTGTCCAAAGAAAGCAAAAGATCGTGCGACAGCATCTGTGTAATAAATTCGATGAATTTCAGCACAATAGAGTGACTAATGCCGTTACCATCATATGCATAACCCAGTTGTCGGCAGACTACTTTAGCATCGGGAGCACCCCAAGAGTCATCGCACACTGTGCCCCATACTCCGTTCAAACAGACCTCTACTCTTCCCTCTGTGACGTTGTTGCCGTCAACTAGACGAAGACTGTTGTGAACACAAGTTGTATCTGAAGGAAGAAGAGGAGTAAGGACAATGTGTGCATGTATTGTCGCCATTACTTGGGCACTCTACTCCAGCGTCTTCTGTGTGACCACAGTTGTGCATTGTGGTGTTCTGACAAGCGATGAGAGCGCTCTCACTGCCAGTGCACTGTGCATCATCGATCACAATAGGACCTGTTCCTTGCCCAAAGAAAGCATTACCACGAGCAATAGCTCCTATAGGAACAAAGACATTATAAAATGCAAGTGATTGGTCGATGGCGTGATGTACCTTCTGGTGAGAAGCTGAGTTGTCTGCAGACCACTTGTGCTTCAGCTACGCCCCATGAGTCGTCACAAACTGTGCCCCAAACTCCACCAGAGCATACTTCAACTCTGCCTGTATTGTTGGTGCCTCCAACGAGCCTGATGATTCCCTCTGCATCGCAAGTCCCTGCAGACAACACAGTGCTTGATTATCACAACCTTTCTACCTAGCTCTTACCTACGACCGAGCATCTAACACCAGCATCTTCAGAGTGCGCACAGTTGTGGACATTTACTCCATTGTGTGGACAAGACAGCAACATGGTCTCAGTGCCAACACAGTTCACATTATCAAGAACAATGCTTCCAGTTCCCTGACCAAACTGGGCATTAGAGAAGGCAGTAGCACCTGTGGATATAGAGTGAAGTGGAGAAGCAGTGTTGGGTAAAGTATTCGTACCAACAGTGGGGTATCCCAGTTGTCTGCAGACTACTTCAGCATCCGGTGAGCCCCAGGCATCGTCACACACCGTGCCCCAGGCACCATTGCTGCAGATCTCCACTCTTCCTTCATTAGCTACAGTCCCTCCAATCAATCTCACATCTCCATTGGTACAAACCGCTGTACGATGAAAGTTGACATCAACTTTACATGCACAAAGATTATACTACAGCTTACCCGCTGAACATGTAACACCAGCGTCTTCACTGTGACCACAGTTATGAGAGTGTATTCCACTGTGCCCACATGAGGCTATAGTGCTCTCGTTTCCAATGCAAGCGACATCATCCAGTGCGATATTCCCTGTTCCTTGACCAAAGCAGGCTGAGCCACAGCTTGTAGCACCTGTATACAAGCAATATGTAAGCTAATGCGCTCCCAAATTTTTTGTCATTATGTGTACCTAAATTGATACTATGACACTTTTTTCTATACTTGCACTCCATTGGTGCAATGTACAGTAGAGGACAAAAAAGTTATTCATATAAAACAATCGTACTACAATCATTCATGTTTGTTAAAATGATTTAGCAATAACTGCCGTACGATCGGAGGAAAACAAAGTGATTGCTTGTTTAACGAAGCGCTCTTTGTGCACTAGCTGAACTGGTTGCTCTTCTTATGCACAGAGAACATGACAAGGTGATGATTGGCGCTCAATGTGCATAGGCAAGCTTCAAAGTTAAACCATGTCCTAATGTTACTTTGAGTGATTACATGTACATACCTGTAGTTGCAAAGCCAAGCTGTCTGCACACTACTTGAGCGTCATTGCTGTCCCAAGAATCATCACACACAGTGCTCCATTGGTAACCATCACAGTACTCCACTCGTCCCTCGGTAGATAGTGTTCCACCGACAAGCCTCACATCCCCATTGTTGCAGACTCCTGTATTGGACAGTAAACAGCATTGAGCATTGCATACCAAATCAGAATTGCAAATAATTCCAGACAGCTAGGGGATTGTTGATTACCTTGACAGATCACACTTGCGTCTTCACTGTGACCGCAGTTATGGACTCCGATGCCGCCATGTGTGCAAGATGTAAGACTAGTTTCAGTACCGGTGCACTGCACGTTGTCCAGAGTTATCGGACCTGAACCTTGACCAAAGTGTGCAAAACTCTGAGCCATTGCTCCTGCAGAAGAATAAATTTCATTCAATCACTCATCGTGCTGTCTCTTCATGGTGTACCTGTGCTGGCAAATCCCAGTTGATTACATACTACTTGAGCATCTGTGTTGTCCCATAAATCGTCGCAAACTGTACCCCAAGTTGCTCCATTGCACACTTCTACTCTACCCTCTGTGATGGTAGTGCCGTCTCTCAGGCGCAGGGCACCGTTGATACAACCTGAATTAGCTGTTGGTTGAGTTAGATAGTGAAGCTTTTCAGTTGTATTATGGAGACTAACCATTAGGACATGTTACACCAGCATCCTCAATTTTTGCACAATTGTGGTTTGTTCTATAAGCACATGCCAACAGGGTAGACTCGGTGCCAACACAGTTGACGTCATCAATTTGTACTATTCCCGCTCCTTGACCGTACTGAGCATTGCTGAGTGCAACAGCACCTATAGAGAAAAACAGAGAAGTTAAGAGGGTTAAAAATTACTTGTTACCTGATGTAGCATAGCCTAGTTGCCTGCAGACTACTTGAGCATCAGGTGTGCCCCAGGAATCATCGCATACAGAACCCCAGGCACCGTTGGAGCCACAGATTTCCACTGTTCCATTTCCATCTGACGAACCTCCAGTCAGCCTTATCTCGCCAATAGTACTGCATGACGCTGAAAATGATACAAATACTCACTGCAAACAATAACTATGTTATTACCTGGACAGGAGACTCCGGCATCTTCACTGTGACCACAGTTGTGAATGTTGACTCCACTGTGACTGCAGGATAGTAGTGTAGTCTCTGTGCCTGCGCAGGCGACATCATCCAACACGATGGATCCAGTCCCAGCACCAAAGAATGCAAAGCTGTGAGCTGTGGCTCCGTCTGTAGCATAGCCCAGTTGCCTGCAGACCACTTGAGCATCAGGGGTGCCCCAACCATCATCACACACAGTGCCCCAAGCATTGTTGTTGCAGATCTCGACTCTTCCTTGGGAACTGAGTGTGCCTCCTATCAACCTCAAGGCTCCATTAACACATTGACCTAATGAAAGAAATAGCAAGACCTACATGTCCAGTGTACTGTTAAAGCGACTTACCTCCGCACGTGACTCCAGCATCTTCGCTGTGACCGCAGTTGTGGACGGTCAACTTGGCGCAGTTTTCAAGCCGCGCCTCGCTACCAGAGCACTGTACGTTGTCATACTGTATCGGTCCAGTGCCTTGTCCGAAAAAAGCGTTGGTGCGAGCAGTGACAGCTATATAGCAGCGTAAAAAGTCTCTCTGATCGTATTATATTACTCATACCAGTTGTGGCGTATCCTAGCTGCCTGCACACGACCTGTGCGTCTGCGGTGCCCCATAAGTCGTCACATACTGTTCCCCAGACCGAGTTGTGACACACTTCAACTCTTCCTTCGTCTACTGCCGTTCCACCCACTAGCCGCAGCTCACCGTCAACGGAGCACGCATCTACGAACGAGAAAAAAACAGAAAAATTTTCAAACACTTTTTTGTAGCTGAATAAATCGTGGTTTACCTTGCGCGATTGAAGTTTGCAAGATACCTGTTGGTGAAATTGTATGATTAATGCAACGCGTTACCACAGTGCTCACCTGCAATGCTTAGCAGTACTACGAGAAACGAGCCTCCGGAAACACTCGCCATTGTTTCGCAAGATGCTGCAACGTACAGGGCGTTGGCTCACGAACTTGCTCACGAGTTTGGGCGTTAGCTCATTACAAGCGTATCAAATTAATTTAATGTGAATAAAAATAATTAATAATAAATAAATAGTTATTGATGATTTTATTGTCAATAATACAGAATATTGATCATAAACCACTGAATTGCTGGTCACTGTCCTGTAAAAAGGAAGAAAGAGAGAGAGAGAATAATAAATCTTGTAAGTATATTCAAGAGCTCTCATGCCTCCCACACGCTCACATAGTCAGAACTACTGCTAATATTCATCGTGTGATCACTTTCCTCCACCACTTTCTCATCTTTCACAAACAGCTCGTCCGCCCGCCTGCTCCAAGAGCTCCCTTGACTTCTGTCATCAGCTTCAATGGTGTCTAAGTACATTGGCTGTGGAAAAAATCACATGCACTCAGAGAGACAAAAACTTGTCGGGCTTACGTTTATTCGCACGTCATCTTCACTATAAAATTTGCCGTCCTTATGCCTCTTTTTTCTTTTGCTGTGGATTCATATAGTCAGTTTAACCAGTGAACCACACCAACCAATCGATAACTCACATAATCAGCACAGCAGTGCAGACTAAACTTGTTGCTAGCACAATAACCAACACCACAATACAGGCTACTCCAGCTGTTACTGATACAGTCAATGTTAGCAATGATTCTATGCAAAGAAAGCATGTTGTAACCAGGCTTGCTGGTGATGGGCAAACATTCAATTTTACCTAAGTGAGTAATGTTGCTGTAATTGCTTGAGATGAATCTCGCGTACTGTCTTGAAGTTCCCTGTATATAGAGGCATATAATTTATTATAGTGTGGTCTGATTCTGGTCATTTCTGACTTACGTTTGCGAAATAAGCTCTGACGAAGAAGGTGTAGTATATTTTGTTTGGATCGAGGGGTGGGTTGGAATAGAGTAACGGTCGATCGTTAGGTTGTGAGGTGTCTCCGATGACGAATTGTCCGTTTGATGGGAAGAGAGAGTTGGAAAATTCTGCAGCGATGTAAGCTGTAGGCCTGGAGGTATTGGATTGAGCTTCAGCGGTCGTCAAGAAGCTGCTGAGTTGGGGGAATAGCTCGTCTGGGTCTTGTGTCGGTAGCCGGTCACTAGGGAGTGCAACTACTGCAATTTGGTAATGACTGTATAGGGTCAAAATGACTAAGGTAAGTTGACATGATTTTCCAAACCTGATCTGCTCATGGGTTGTGAATCTGCTAATGCCCAACGTGACTTGCTGGGCGTATCTACTGACTACAATTGGAACAGTAACATTGTCTGCAAACAAATTCACGAGGCAATGAATTTAGGTGCAATTATGAGAACTAGTACCAAACCTTTTCCAATGAATATTGTTGTGTTGGCATAGCTACCAAACCCAACACTAGTACCAGCTGCTACTCTGATGTGGTACAGTGCAGCTTGCTCAATACTGGATATAGTGTAGTTTAACAATGGCGCTTTGATGATAAAAGAGCATTCATGACTGCTGTTTCGCGTAGTCGAGTAGACAAGCTTGTAGTCTGTTATTCGTCCGTTTCTCAAATCCAATGCAGGGGGAAGCCAAGCAATCACCAGTGATCCCATCTTGAGCGATGCTTTTAGTTGCATAGGAGATCCGCTGGGCACTGAAGAAATCAAGTGCAGTAATAGCAAATGCACTGATCTCAGACCACTTACCATCTTCCTTGGTGTAGCTAGCACATAGACCAGTAGAGGCAACACTGGTACCAAACATATTAGCAGCAGAAACAGTGAACGAATAGTACGTTGCTTTCAACAAGTTCACTAATGTTAAACGTTGACTGGTACCACTTGTTGTGGCTGTTTGTGGTTGTATGAACGAGTAGTTACGACCGACCAATGAGAATCTTGGGCGGTATTCTACCGTGTAGTTCACTATTGCTCCATTTGGTACAAAAGGTGGAAGCCAGGCTATCTTAATACTGGTCGAGTTGACTGATACAGCATTGCAGGCTCGAGGACGACTCGGAGGTACTGTATAATTGAAAAGTTTTGAGTAAAATTTGTGCTTCATTATCAAAATTTTCTATGTCAGCAAACTCGATTGCAAATTCAGTACGCACTGCAATCATACCTGAGCATCTTACACCAGCATCCTCAGAGTGTTGGCAGTTTCCCACCGTGCTGTAACTGCAGTTAGCTACACCTGTCTCATTCCCCTGACACTCCACATTGTCGAACTGTATTGGACCAGTTCCTTGTCCAAAGTGTGCATTAAAGAGTGCAACAGCGCCTGCAGAGCCATACTATTACACAGTGCTCTGATTATCTCCTTGTCGCTTACCATGGCTGGGTAGTCCTAGTTGTCTGCAGACCACTTGAGCGTCACTGTGATCCCAGTAGTCATCACACACAGTGCCCCACACACCTCCTGAGCACACCTCTACGCGGCCTCCCACACTACCCACTTCTCCTACCAACCGCACTGCTCCGAACCCATGACTCGAAGTGCAGGCCTCTGAAGAGAAAACAAGATTACAATACTCCTCATCAGCATATGAAAGCGTGTTGAATTGCAATGTGCAAGCTTTATGTATCACTTGATTTTAAACTGGTATGTTAAAATAGGGAATAGTTAGCTTGCTCTTACCTTCACATGTTACTCCAGCGTCTTCCGTGTGACTGCAGTCATGAGCTATCTGGTGTGAGCAGTCCACTAGTTCATTCTCATCTCCCATGCACTGCACGTTGGATAAACGAGGGCCTCCTGTGCTTCCACCAAGACTAGCAAAGCTATAAGCAATGGCGTCTGAAAGAACAGAAATTCTAATAGGAGAACATATCTAGCAGATCAAATCTCACTTATTGTCAAAAATCCAAGCTGTCTGCATACAACTTTAGCGTCAACTGGTTCCCAAGAGTTAGCACAAACTGTACCCCACTGTCCAGTCAAACACACCTCAACTATTCCCTCAGTAGTGCTTGACCCGCCAACTAGTCTCACATCATTCTCGTAGCAGAGACCTACGCAAAAAACAGTAGTGTCTCTGCTTTCCACCAGCTTTATCTCTCTCACCTGAGCAAGTGACGGCAGCTTCACTGCTGCACATACTGGTGGGCATGTTGCTGCAATGTTGTAGCCTTGTTTCGTTGCCTTGGCAGCCGAGGTTGTTGAGATGCAATGAACCAGCGCTCTGATCGAGTAGAACACTGCTGTATGCTACTGCTTCTGTAGCACACATATTATTTTAGATGACAAACAGAACAGCAAAGTCTCTACCTTCAGACACGAATCCTAGCTGTCTGCATGCTACTTCAGCATCGTCTTCGTCCCAGTCATCGTCGCATACTGCCATCCATATTCCATCATGACAAGCTTCGAGAAACCCGTCAGTCTGGTTTGCTCCTCTGACCAACCTCAGCTCTCCTTCAGTATAGCACAGCTCTGCAATCATCAATCAACAATGACATGTGCATGATAGTCAATAAAATTAATGGTGTAGTACCTGCACATCTTACAGCAGCTAGTTCTTCATGGCTACAATCTCCAGTAGTGGTTTGCTTGCACTGTGCTAGGCTGGTATCACTGTCTGAGCACTGTAGCCTGTATATTGCTCCACTGAAGTTGCTATTCTGAGGTACACTGTACGCAACTGCCCCTGTAATCAATAATTATGATAAAAAAATATCGTAGTCGGAGGGGATTTCTCACCAATACTGAGCAACCCTAGTTGTCTGCAGACCACCTGTGCTTCGGTAGCTGTCCAATTCTTCACACACACTGGGCTCCACTCGTGCCCATAGCATACCTCTACCTGACCATGAGTGTGGACAGCATCTCCAAGCAGCCGTACATCTCCATCAACACAGTAACCTGAGAGAGAGAGAGAGAGAGAGAGAGAGGGAGGGAGGGAGGGAGGGAGGGAGAGAGGGAGGGAGGGAGGGAGGGAGGGAGGGAGGGAGGGAGGGAGGGAGGGAGGGAGGGAGGGAGGGAGGGAGGGAGGGAGAGAGTGATAGTGAGGCATATCTTAAACAAGAGCCTTGTTTGAGGACTAACCTGGGCATGTCACACCAGCATCGTTGCTATGTGTACAGTGGGTGATGGTATTATGTGGGCACTGTTGTAGAGAGCTCTCACTCCCGCCACACTGTGCTCGACCAATCAGAATAGGCCCCGGGCCTCTACCATAATATGCATTGCTGCGTGCTACAGCACCTTTAGCAAACAGTGATAATAATATCATCATGCAAAATATCCAACTTACCGTTTGAGGCGTATCCCAGTTGTCTGCAGACCACAGTAGCATCAGCATGGTCCCACATGCTGTCACAAACTGTGCCCCACACTCCTCTACAGTACTCCAGCCTGCCCTCTGTGCTGTTAGCTCCTCCCACTAACCTCAAGGAGCCCTCGCTGCTGCATGGTTCTGAGTAAATAGAAAAATCACACAAAACAGTTCCTGGAATTCAATATTCATAAGAGACTGGTATTTGCACTTTGCAGAATGATCACATGCTTCTATTTTGCTCTCACCATGGCATCTCACTCCAATGTCTTTAGTGTGACCACAGTTGTGAGTGGTCGTATGGGAGCAGTTCAGTAGTGAGCTCTCGTTGCCGCTGCACTCTACAGCACTCAGTTGGACCGGTCCACTGCCTTGACCGAACACCCAGTTAGCATACAAGAAGGTGGTTGCATCTACAGAAAAGAATAGGTTTATAATGCAAGCAGTTCTAGGTCTAGGAGCCAAATGGAAGTACAATAACCTCCTGAATACATGTGTACTTGTAATGCACACACGTGCAAGCACCTACTTATTCTTAATAAACTCAAAATTGCCTTTCAAAACATCTTAACAGAGCCCATGTTGCAGATACGAGATGTAAACGATTTCTCACTTTAGCTCTTAAAGAACACGCATATTTTTGTCGTGTCTCAAGCAATGAGCACTTAGCGGCATTTTAATGTAGTTTCTGAATTATGGTTCTGTTATACAGCTCACCTATTGTGGTGTGTCCGAGCTGTCGACAGACCACATGACCGTTCACTTCAGTCCATCTATCATTGCACACTGTGCCCCATATGTTGTTCAGACATATCTCCACTATGCCTTCAGTTGGTGCTTCACCTCCAGTCAACCTCAATTGACCTTCACTGCTGCACGATTCAGGTGCTAAAAAAATAAAGTGACATTGTACAATATAGCTTATAGTGTCGTAACAGTGTTTTTACCTATGCAGCTGACTCCTGCGTCATCATGGTGACCACAGTTATTCATTTTCACATGCAAACAGTTGGTCAGAGATGTCTCATTACCCAAACACTGCACTCTATTCAGCCAGACTGGTCCAGTGCCTTGTCCGAAATATGCGTTTGAATATGCAGCAGCAGCTGCAGGAGATACAGTTCACTCACTCACTCACTCACTCACTCACTCACTCACTCACTCACTCACCCACCCACCCACCCACCCACTCACTAATTCACCCACCCGCCCACTCACACACTCACTCACTCTACTGTTGCCGTCTGGTTTATTTCTCACCTTGATAAGGAAATCCCAGTTGCCTGCAGACCACTTTAGCATCCTTTGTGCCCCAGAGGCGATCACACACTGTCCCCCACATCCCATTAGCGCAGAACTCTACTCTTCCCTGCTTGTCTGAAGGTGTCCCAACCAGTCTCACATCTCCATCAATACAAACTCCTAGCAGGAAAGCAGCGAAATTTCACGACTATGAACAAGAGCGCTGTATACCTTGGCAGGTGACTCCAGCATCCTCACTGTGTACACAGTCATGTGATGTATTATGTTGACAAGACAGCAATGAGCTCTCGTTGCCGAGACACTGGACTTCGTCAATCTGAATAGGTCCGTAGCCATTCTGGAAGTGTGCGTGTAAATGTGCAATAGCCCCTGAGGGGTAAACAAAAAGATGTAAAAAGAGAGGGTGACTGTTTTTTTCTTACCTTCTGCTACGTATCCCAGTTGCCTGCAGACTACTGAAGCATCAGCATTGTTCCATGAGTCGTCACACACTGTGCCCCATACTCCGTTCTGACACACTTCCACTCTGCCCTCGGTCTTCGTTGATCCTGCTACCAGCCGTACCCTACCATGAGGCGTACATGGTTCTACAGTAACAATGCGAGTAATAGAGTGTGAGACGATATCATTACCACTCACCTTGACACACCACAGCAGCATCTTCTTCATGGCTGCAATCGTGTTCCGTATCGTATTCACATTCTGTGAGCGAGTTTTCGAATCCAGTGCACCGGACCTCGTCGTAATGAATTGGACCACTACCGGCACCAAACAGTACATTATTGACACCCATAGCACCTGCAGAGAACAATGACTGATAAAGTTGAGGAACATTGCTAAATTTGTGATCTGACCAGGTGCAAGATATGAAAGTTGTCGACACACGACGCGAGCATCGTTCATTCCCCAATCATCGTCACACACTGTACCCCAGACCTGACCCTTACAGACCTCAACTCGTCCATGAGCAGGAGTACCACCTCCCACCAGTCTGACTGCCCCTTCATCACAGTTACCTAATGATTGATACACTATGTTAACACACAGCCGAGTGCTCTATAGCGATTTCTATCTTGCAATGCTGATGTAAAAAGTGTAAAGCGTCACCTTCGTGCACTAATGTGTTGAATAACTGAAGCATGCGAATAAAGACAACAGAGACTACAGATACTGAAGTATTAGTGTATGAGGATGAAGTCTTGCTCTTTTCACTGACAGTCATATGTGGTTTTGCTCACCTGAGCACATCATTCCTGCGAATGTGCTGCAAGTATCTGTGTACAGATAAGGGCAGTCCACGAGTCTGTGCTCGTTGCCATAGCACCGGACACTGCTGATATGAGTGGTTTGATTGGTCAGGTTGGTGTTCATATGCAGTGCAAGTGCTCCTGTGTGATACACCAGTTTCAAAACTGCAGTTGAGTCACTGCATAACTAGCCTTACCATGGGTTGCGTAACCAAGTTGTCGGCACACCACACTGGCATCTGTTGAATCCCACTGATCACTACATACACCACCCCACACTGAGTTCAAGCACAGCTGTACTCTGCCGCCTGTTGCATTCATCCCGCCAACCAGCCTCACAGCTCCCAGAATGCTGCATGGATCTGTAGTGCAGAGTAAACAGTAGAGCTTACACAATGGTTTCAAAAGTGTGAACTAAGTAAACCTTGGGCCGAGGGAATTTGAACCGCTGTGTAAACAAACAAAAAGATAAAATCAAGAGCACAGCTAGCGTAGTAACCTACCTGCCCCGAGCACCAGAAACAGCAGCAGCCATCTTTTTAGCGCGGCTAGGTGCACCCACAAAGAGGACCGCGCGCACGGCAACATGGCTCAGTGATCTACTACCTAACAGCCTTGCAGAGCTGCGTGACTGTCCCCTGATCTAGTTTAGCGAATTCATCTGCCTTGGTTCCTGGTGGCGATTGTGCTATGAATGTGCTAGTCTGGTTCCAGTACGCAGTACACAGTACACTCCATAGTGCTAAATAGGGAGCTATCGGATTCCACTGCGCAGTGCACATGACCAAGAGAACCATGATCTAACATGAATATTATAGTATACAAAAATCATAGCAAAAACATAGATACAAATAAAACAACAGAACAGTGTCTATGGTACAATAACATTTGCAGTACACAAGACCCATAGACCTCCCGAAAGTGCTCCCGCATACAATAACCCACATACCAAAAACTGTGTTCAGGCCTGCTGTGCACACCACTAACCATTTTCAATATAGATACACAATAGAATAGAACACATGCATGATAGACACCACACAACCAATTGATATACTCCAGCTGGGGGGGCAACAGACATCGAATAATTGAGGATAGTAGGGCCCACCACTATCCAGGGGAAAACCCAGGAAAAGGCCTATCATAGAAATAAGAAAATTTTGAAAAAACTTCTGGGAAAAACCCAGCCTACACAGACACACATATGCACCACAAAATGATCATTAACAGATTAGAACATAAATTAATGTCTGCGAATCGTGAAGGAAAAAAAGAGAAATTTGAACAAAACACAAGTTCCTTCCAACAGGCTCTAGCACTAAGAATTCCTTAACACCACCTGACTCGTTCTGCATGATCCATTGAACTCTGCGAATTGACTAATGTATTGACAGTACAAGAATACACCTTAGAGGGATGGGTGGGAGGGGCAACAATGTTTGTGGGTGCACAAAACCTAGAATGACAATTCACTACCCTCTGACACCTTAAATACCCTCCTTAGCATGAGCCACATGGCCACACCCTACTACACATATGCTATCGCTTGTTCGGGAGCTTATTTTTCGTTATCTATGATCTAACATGAATATAGTTGATAAAAACCATTGCAAAGCATGGGTACAAATAAAAGTAACAGAACAGTGTCTATGGTACAATAAAATCTGCTAGTTATTGTCATACAAAATAAACAATTTAAGTCATACAATAATCATTAGTTTTAGTTCACTTTTGTCGAGAATCCTAAAAAATGAAAAATCAGTTAGTGGTGTACATTCCAAATTACTCAATACTTACAAAGATCGGCTTTCTCATCAGAGACGAATGGCTTGCTTTTGAAGACTGTGTCAAAGCTAGCGTACCGTTCTTCATCTGTCTCTGGGAATGGTTCAGCATTCATCTCTTGTTCTTTCTGCATCGCTCTCATGCTGACGTCCCAGTCGTCTTCAAATTCATCGTACGCAGCAGCTCTGTTCTCAAATACCGGCTATATAGACAGAATACAAGCAGTCTAACTCAACTTTTTACTGAGTGTTTAAGCTTACATTTATAATCGGCATATTGGCTGCAACATCGAATCTCTGACCTACTTTCTTTGTTCGTTTTCTGTGGATTGAAATGCAAGATAAAGGCTGTATTTGTAGACAGCTGGATAAACTTACGCCATGATGACAATCACGATGATTATTATGGCGAAGATGACTAGCACAACTACGCCCACTGCAGCTATGATGCCGAAGAAGACAGGCTGGCCCAGACCTGCGATATTAGCACCAGTGCCTGCACTGGTATCTGCTGTAGAAAAAATTGACCATTATAATAGGACAAATAACAATAAATGACTATGTTAGATAAGAGTTTCACATCACATGTGAACTCAATTTGAGATGATAAAGTAAAATTTTGATGGGATAAAAATTAATGCCTATATTTACATGACAGGGTCAAAATAATGATGCTTTCAAAATTTATCTGATTTTGTTTGTGACATACAATCAGAGTGCAATGTGCATACTAGTATACAACTTACTGGCTTGGATTGAAGGGCTGTAATCACTGGATGAGTAGACTGTGTACTGTCTGTTAGAAGAGCCCTTTAGTAAAAAAAAACAAATCAATGGAACGCTGTCATGTTTCTTGAACTCACTGCTTGTCGCTTCTGCGGTGCTGATATTTTAGGGAAGGCTCTCAGGAAGAAAGTGTAGAACTCTCCGGCAGTAAGGTCGCCATTGTCTGGGTAGTCACTTGTTTGACCGCGACCACCGATTGTAAACTGTCCGTCGGCTGGGAAATTGTCGTCTGTGAATTCAGCGGCTACGTAGGCAACAGCTCTCGACTTAATATTCTGCACTTCTTGGTAAGTGAGCAGGTTAGTCTCAGGGAAGGCAACATCGGGTGATTGAGCAGGTGGTCTGATTGTAGGCAGGTAGACTACTACCAGCTGATAGTGACTGTGATGAAAAAGAGATAAATTTTTTGTAGTATCTTTGGCGCAAGAGTGTGTACCTTAATTCTCCGTTGATGTTTGACGGTTTGGTGAGTGTGAGGGTGACACCTTCCGTGAGCGAGACAGTCATTGTAGGCACCGTTTCAGGAGCTATTTGACAAAACCGTCAAAATCAATACCAACCTCTCTTTTTCTTACTCACCTGTTGGTGCAAGGACAGCTGTGACAGAAGTGCTCTTGATGCCTTCTCCAGCTGCATTGATTGACGTCACATACACGGTGTAAGTACTAGCAGGGTAGAGCCCTGAAGAAATAGCAGCTTGTGTCCCGGTAGTGTTGACTGTCTGCAGATCAGTGCTGAACAACCGATCAGTGACATCATAAGATTTAGATGCTTGGTAATAGACCTGAGGATCAAAAAGAAGGTTTTGTCAGTGGGAATCGACAGTAGGTGTGTGTTGGGAACATACTTTGTATGATGAAGCACTGCTCACACTGCCCCATGTGACGGTGATTGTCCTGTCTTGTACGGTAGCTTGGACTCCAGTGGGCGGAGGAGGAGCTGAAAGAGAAGTGAGATGAACATGAGAATTATCAAGAAAGTTAACTTACGGCTGTTTAGAGTTAGAGCGTTTACAGTGTTAGTGTAAGGCCCTAGTCTAATGCTAGTTGCAGCAGCAATTTTAATGAAGTATCGAGTGTTGACTAGTAGGTTTGGCAGCTGATAGGTGAGAGGACTAGTAGCATTAATGGTGACAGACTGTCTCTGGTCATCGTTCTGTGAGAGGTCGTTGGTGTACAGTAGCTTGTAGCTGATGATTCGACCATTCTGTAGTGTAAGATCAGGCGGGCTCCATGTGACAGTGATGGTGGAGACAGTTGTAGTAGTAATCATAACAGAGAGAGGAGGTCCATCAGGAGCTGTAAAATGAAAATATTAACATAATAATTACAGTAGTTATAAAATTATTATCACTCACCATCTTCCAGAGTGTATGTGGTGCACTGGTCAATGGAGGATGGTCCAGGACCCACAACAGTGTATGCTGTGAGCATGATGGAGTAGGAGGTCCCCTTGAGTAGCTGGCTCAGTACTAGCTGAGTGGAATTGTCAGTAGTTGTTGTTGTATTGGACAGCGTGGATGATAGATCTAGTCCAGACAGTGACTGGACCGGTTGGTAAGAGACTGTGTAGTACTGTATCAGTCCATTTGGAATGGAAGGAACACTCCATGAGGTGCTGATGGAGGTAGAGGAGACAGCCGTGGCTAGACAGTCACGAGGAGCAGATCCTGGAGCTGTTGAGAATAAGAATGATACACACAGTAAAGAAGAATGTTACAGTACTCACCAGCTGGGCTAGTCCTGAATGGTGAATACATCAACCTATTGCTGCTACACCCGATCATGTTACATGCTTCTACTGCAAACTCATATCTTGTGTATGGAGCAATGTTTGTAGTGATATTGATCATAGTGGCAGTGGTAGTGTACTGGCCAGTGCCTGGTAGCTGGGCGAGTGTGCTCTCGCTGTCCACAGCACGCTGGTAGACCTTGTAGCCGAGAACGGCACTATTACCGATAAAGGAAGGAGAACTCCATGACAGGTAGACTGACACAGCTGTGTAGCTGATTGAAGATACTCCAGGAGCTGATGGCACCTCTGCAGAGACAATGAACAATGATAGCAATATTGAACTGATCTCTTACCAAGCACTTTGATAGTGATGGGACTAGTAGTGGTGTTGAATGATCCTGTTCGGTTGAGGCTGTTGGTAGCTTGGCACACGTACATTCCATTGTCCTTCCTCTGTAGTGAGCTAAACTGCAGCACTGATATCACGCCAACATCTCCTGTGAATGTTGTGTTGAGTTGCTGAAGATATTCAGGAGACACACTGGTAGCTGATTGGGTAGTGATGGTGATGGTAGAGTCAGTAGCTACTGGTACACCATCCTTCAGCCATGAGATGGTTGGGAGTGGATAACCACGAACTGAACAGAACAAGCTAGCACTGCTGTTGATCACTTTACTGACTGGAGCTGATGATGATAGAATGCTAGGAGGCACTGTGTGAAGGAAATATAGTCTAATTCTTGTGGTACAGCTATACGGAACACTCACCATGTACAGTTAGAGTAGCTGAAGCTGATACACTGCCAATACTGTTAACAGCGATGCACTGGTAGACACCACGATCAGAATACTGTACATTACTAACTGTTAGACTACCAAACTGTAGTGGAATGGATCGATCTCTGTTGATAGAGTACTTGGCAGTGTCTGCAGTATCGTTGGTGCCCAGTATGTAAGAGCCATTGAATCTCCACACCACGTCATGAAGAGGATGAGCTAGGGCCTCGCATTGGAAGGTCACGCTAGCAGTGTCAAGAATAGTCTGGTCAAGCGGTTGCACAACCAGCACGGGTGGTCCTGCACAGAGGAAAATGTAGAATCTTTAAATTTTCAGGGATGGATTTTACCTTCTACTATGATGTCAATGTAGCTAAAGGCAGAACCAGCCACAGTTGTCGCCACAAGGAAGTATCGGCCGTCGTCAGCTGCTACGATGTTGCTGATCGTGAGGGAGAGAAGGTCGCTGGAGAATGAGAACTGAGAGGCAGAGTTGAGTGTCTGGAGGTTTGTGATATCGACATTGCTGCCGTTGGAGGTAGGAGTGGTTGAGTAGGAGCTCGAGTAGATCCAGCGTATCTGAGAGGTTTGGACAGCAGGCGCTGCATCAGTGATGGTGAATGACAGTGTTGCTGATGTCCCGAGACTGCTAGTAATAACCTGGTCAGCATCATTTGAAGAAATTGTCGGAGTAACTGCAAAAAGAATAAACACAGTAAAACCCAGAAAAATGCAACGAATGCCTAAAAACAGGAAAAATGATGATCTTACCATATACTGTGAGACTTGAACTAGCAGTATTTGACCCGGCTGGATTTTCAGCGATACAGTTATAACTAGCAATGTCTGCTGTACTGGTTTGTAGAAGAGTTAGCGTACTGGTCGCTTGTCTATCTCCTGCAACACTCTCTGTGATGGCTATCTGTGTGTTGTTGCTGAGCTGAGTGATGCCCTTTGTCCAACGTATGGTGGGTCGAGGCACCCCCATAGCTATGCATGTGAAAGAGGCTGAAGCAGGTTGAGTCACTGAGAGGTTGTTTGGTGTTATCTGTGTGATCGTTGCTGGAACTGTAAAAGATCAAACCATGACAAATAATTTTTATTTCTGGTCACCTACTTTGTACTACTAGTGAAAACTGTGTTGTATCTGTTCCTGCAGTATTGGTGCCCGCACAAGAGTAGTTCCCTGAGTCAGTGTCAGTTGTGTTGGTGATGGTGAGGGTCTGTGTGACCTGATACAGACCAGCGAAGACCAGCTGCTGACTGGGCAAGCCCACACTGACACGAGGGTCACTGCTGGGAGTCAGAGCAGCCCCATTCCTGTACCAGGTGATACTGGGAGTGGGGATTCCAGTGGATGTACACTGGAATGTGACTGGTGCAGTCTCGTTGGTGACGTATACAGTGCCAGTTGAATTCGCAACAGGAGTAACTGCAAAATCACAAAAAAATTATCCTCAATGCACAGTTGTAGTCACAAGCCTTACCTTGTACGGTCAGAGTTGCTGTGCCGTCAGAAGATCCTTCGGAGTTAGTAGCCCTACATATGTACTGGGTAGCGTCGTAAGGTGTTAGAGACGAGACTGTCAGTGTGCTGGCTTGCACCTGACAGATGCAGTCATGCGGAATGACTGAATTCGTGACTGTGAATCTAGAGGTAGTTGGAATGGGGACTGTGATTCCATCCATGACAACCAGCCATTGGATAGTGGGTGCTGGATAAGCTCGAGCAGTGCAGTTAAACATTGCAGTGCCTGGCAATAAAACTGTCTGATTCTGAATTTGTTGAACGTAAGGAACATCTGCAGATGAAAACCATGATTTAGACTGTTTTAGTGCTTTGTTGAAACTTACAGCGGACAGACAGTGTGGTAGAGTTTGAAGAGGAGCCGAGTGTGTTTGTAGCAGTGCAGGTATACTGTCCAGCATGGTCTCGATTCACTGGTGATATAGTCAGTCGGCTAGTGATCTGGTCATCTTGCTCAGTCTGAGTGATCTGGATTCCAGTGAACTGTGATGTCAGTGTTGTATTATCAATTGACCAAGTGATGTTGGGCTTAGGTAGACCAGTGACTGTACATATGAGGGAAACTGTGCCTTGCTCAGATACTGACTGATTTGAAGCAACAAGCATTACTCTTGGTAGGTCTACAGAGAGTAAAATAATGAAGATCAGTACCAAAGTCAATGATTTACTCACGTTGCACTGTCAATGTGAACGCATTGCTTCCATTGCCGTAAGCATTGGTGCCGACACATGAGTACAAGCCAGTGTCACTGATAGCAATATTGGTGATGGTGATGTTCCTTGTCACACGATACACTTGAGTGATTTGCAGTTGTTCCGTGGGTGCACCAATTGTGATACGAGGGTCGGTAGTGGGCGACAGCATATCCCCATTCCTATACCAGCTGATGGCGGGGCTGGGGATACCAGTGGCTTGGCACGAGAACGTGACCGTGCTCATCTCAGCAGCTACAGTAGCCACTTGATCAGGAATTGCACTGGGCACAACTGTACAAAAAGACGTGACTCACACTGTCACATTTGCATATTCAAGCACTTACTGTAAACAGTGAGACTAGCCTGAGCTGTTGCTTGACCAAGCACGTTACTGGCGACACACTCATAGTCTCCGACCTCAAATGGACTAACATTGGCGATGTATATAGAACTGGTGGTTCCTCGATCGCCTACATCTGTGTAAGTGATTGAGTACTGGGTGTTGACGTTCACATCGATCAGGAGAGAGTCATTGCCGTTACGTCGTATCCAAGAGAACGAAGGTCTGGGGACTCCCTCAGCTGAGCAGGTGAACGTACGGTCAGTGATAGCGGGAACAACGAGATCATTTGAAGATGCGGTGATGGTGGGGCTGACTGCAGAGGAGAGGGAACAAAATAAATGATGCTTTTGTGCAGAATTAGCTAGTCTTACTTTGTACGACTAGTCTAAATTCATCGGCATTGGTTCCAGCAATATTTGTGCCCGCACAAGAGTAGTCCCCTGAGTCAGTGTCAGTTGTGTTGGTGATGGTGAGGTTCTGTGTGACCTCATACAGACCAGAGGAGAGCACCTGCTGACTGGGTGAGCCCACACTGACACGAGGATCACTGCTGGGAGTCAGAGCAGTCCCATTCTTGTACCAGGTGATACTGGGAACCGGGATACCAGTGGACGTGCATCGGAATGTGACAGGTGTCATCTCATTGGTGGTATAAACTGGTTCCGATGAAGCCACCTCAAACAAAACTGGAGAACAAAATTCCAACATTTGCAATAACATAACTATCCCACAATACCTTGAACAGTAAGGTTAGCAAGCTCTTCCCGAGTACCAAAGGGATTAGAAGCTGAACAGTTGTATATGAGCAGTTGGGTATAGATTGGGTTGCTCAATGAGAGCAGACTGATCACCGTATCACCCTGTGTGGTAGTTGAGATCACTGTATCATTGTTGTTAGCTAATATGGTTGATCCCTGTGACCAGGTGATGGTGGATGGAGGGGATGATTTAGCTGTGCAGTCGAAGATAGCGCTGTCGTGGAAGGTGATGGTAAGAGATGATGGAAATAACGTGACTCGAGGAGCATCTAGGGAAGACAGAGAGGAAGGGAGAAAAGGAGCGCGAGAGAGAAATAGAGTGGAAGAAAAGAGGAGACGGAAAGAAGATGAATATTAAATTTAAACTGCAATAAAGAAAGTAGCACTACAAAGTTGATAAAAATGCACAGCATAGGTACAGCACTTCTTCTTGTTGCAATGCTGAAGTGAAAAGCGCAGAGTGTCACTGTCATGCACTAATATGCTTATTAGTGCATGACAAGTGCTTATTGACATGACAAGTGCTTATTGAGTGCTTATTGAGTGCAAGTGCTTACTGACATGACAAGTGCTTATTAGTGCATGACAAGTGCTTATGCTTATTAGTGCATACACTAATAATTATGCTTATTAGTGCAACTCCTTATTCACAAGATGGAGACTGAACACAATAGTGCACGAAGGTGATGCTCTATGCTTTTCACTTCAGCACATTGCAGGAAGCCTGAAATAATGAATGTATAGATGCCTCACATTGTACGACTAGTCTAAATCCATCATTATTGGTTCCAGCAATATTTGTGCCCGCACAAGAGTAGTTCCCTGAGTCAGTGTCAGTTGTGTTGGTGATGGTGAGGGTCTGTGTGACCTGATACAGACCAGAGGAGAGCAGTTGCTGACTGGGTGAGCCAACACTGACACGAGGATCACTGCTGGGAGTCAGAGCAGACCCATTCCTGTACCAGGTGATGCTAGGAGTGGGGACACCAGTGGATGTGCATTGGAATGTGACTGGTGCAGTTTCATTGGCAGTATAGAGATCAAAACTTGAATATATCGTTGTAGCAACTGCAAAACAAAGAAATAAAACATTGATAATGATCACGGGTAAAGATACCTTGCACAGCGAGAGAGCCAGTTGAAGCAGCCGATCCTGCTTGATTGGTAGCATTGCAGGTGTATGATACGGCATCATCAATGGCTGTGTTAGATACAGTCAATGTGCTGGTCACGTTCTGAGTGCCAACTGGTGCAGTCACTATGGAGTACTTGGAGGACTGTGAGATAGTGAGTTGTTGGCCATTGACTAGTCTTAGCCATGATATGGCTGGTTGAGGAAGACCATTAGCAGAGCATGTGAATGTGGCAGTGTTGGGTTGTACAGCTACTTGATCCTGAAGCTGCTGGTAGATAGTAGGAGCAACTGAGAGAAAGAGGTAGAGAGATGGAATGATGGACAATGAGCATACTGTGGCTTACAGTATACTGTCAGAGTGGCTACAGCTGTAGTGTTAACTGATGAGCTAGTGACACTGCAGATGTACTGGCCAGCATCTGAACGAGAGGTAGAGACAACAGTTAGTGAGCTATTAAGAGGTGTTAGCTGCTGTATGTTGATATTGCTGTTTGAGTCGAACAGCAGCTGCTGGATTCCGCCAGAACTGAAATACCATGAGAACACTGGAGATTCTACGTCATTTGTATTACATGTGAAAGTGACCGAGTCATTCTCTACTCGTGTTACAATGGCAGGAGAGATAGAGACACTTCCTCCTGTTGAAATAAGGATGAGGATAACACATACAGAAATATCATTAAGCGTATGATTTACCTAGCACAGTAAGTACTGCGGTACTGGATGAATACGTCACTCCTCCACTGTTAGCTCGACAAACATACATCCCTCCATCCATGGGTGTTACCGACAAGATTGATAGCGAACTAGTCAGGTTCGTGCTGACAATATTGTTCGAAATAGAGTAGCTGCTTCCAGCAGAGATTGGGTCAAGTGTGCCGTTGGGCAGCTGTCTAAACCACTCCACTGCAAGAGTTGGCTGTCCACTGACTGAACAGTTAAACATAGCAGTTTCTGATACAGACACAGAAGTGTCTAGTGGTGGTTGATAAATCACTGGGATTCCTGTAATAAAAATGATATCAATGTTTATGTGTTTGAAACAGTGGTTGACTCACCGCGTACGCTGAGTGTCGCCATAGTTTGCGAAGAGCCCAAAATATTCTGGGCACTGCACACGTATTGAGCGAAATCTTGAGGAGAAGAGTTGAAGATTGTTAAAGTGCTGGTTTGATTTTGGTCTCCTGAAGGAGTATTGGTAATGCTGTATTTGCTGGACTGCGTAATAGTGGTATAGACTCCATCAGCGAATCTCTGCCATGTCAGGGTTGGCCGTGGGTGCCCAGATGCTGAACAAGTGAAAGTTGCGGACGACGGTTCTGCTACTGAAGCATTCTGAAGCTGATCATAGAAAGTAGGAGCATCTATATTGGTCGGAATTAAATAAAAATTATATTTCACTACAAATTTTGGACTTACATAGGACAGAAAGATTTCCTGACACAGTAGCAGTGCCTAGCACGTTACTGGAGCTGCATATGTACTGTCCTTCATTGAACCGTGTCACAGACGTCAGAGTGAGCGTGTTCGTGATTTGATTTCCACTGACAGTTTGTACTATGCTGACACCAGCACCTGAAGACAGTACTTGCTGAGAGCCACTAGAGTCAGTGAACCAGGTGACAGTAGCTTGAGGTATAGCGGACACTGTGCAGGTGAACGTGACCAAGCTGGTCTCAGATATTGTGAGGGTCGGTGGATTTATAGCTGGTCTTGGTAAGTCTGGAATGGAGGGGGAAACGGTAGTATTGCATGAGAAATTGAAGTGATTCTTACATTGTACTACAAGCATAAATGCAGCAGTCTCGGATCCAGCAGTATTGTTGCCCATACAGGAGTAGTTCCCTGAGTCAGTGTCAGTTGAGTTGGTGATGGTGAGGGTCTGTGTGACCTGATACAGACCAGAGGAGAGCAGTTGCTGACTGGGTGAGCCCACACTGACACGAGGATCACTGCTGGGAGTCAGAGCAGCCCCATTCCTGTACCAGGTGATGTCAGAACTGGGACTACTAGTAACTGTGCACTGGAAAGTGACTGGATTGGTCTCATTGGCAGTATAGACACTCTGTGATGATGTTATCGATGCTCCAGCTACATGGGGTGAGAGACATAGTACATTGAAATCATCAACACCTTACTTTGCACAGTGAGAGAGCCAGTTGAAGCAGCCGATCCTGCTTGATTGGTAGCATTGCAGGTGTATGATACAGCATCATCAATGGCTGTGTTAGATACAGTCAGTGTGCTGGTCACGTTCTGAGTGCCAACTGGTGCAGTCACTATGGAGTACTTGGAGGACTGTGAGATAGTGAGTTGTTGGCCATTGACTAGTCTTAGCCATGATATGGCTGGTCGAGAAAGACCATTAGCAGAGCATGTGAATGTGGCAGTGTTGGGTTGTACAGCCACCTGGTCTTGTAGCTGCTGGTAGATAGTAGGAGCAACTGAGAGAAAGAGGTGGAGAGATGGAATGATGGACAATGAGCACACTGTGGCTTACAGTATACTGTCAGAGTGGCTACAGCTGTAGTGTTAACTGATGAGCTAGTGACACTGCAGATGTACTGGCCAGAATCTGAACGAGATGAAGAGACTAAAGTCAGTGAGCTGGTCAGAGGAGTTGGCTGCTGTATGTTAATATTGCTGTCTGAGTTAGACAGCAGCTGCTGGATGCCGCCGGTACTGAAATACCATGAGAACACTGGAGATGTTATTCCATTTGCTGTACATGTGAATGTGACTGGATTAGTCTCAACTCGTGTTACAGCTGTTGGTGTTACAGAGATGCTTCCAGGGACTGTGGGAATTAAGTGATTTATCATTATGACATAAGTCTGTTTGTTTCTTACCAATGACAGTGAGTATTGCTGTGCTGGTTGCAATGGCTCCATTGCTGACTGCTCGACAGATGAATGTACCTGCATCCGACTGCATCACCATGGGTATTGTCAGCTGACTGGTCACATTCTGGGTTCCTGAAGTATTGCTTGTGATGGTATAACCGCCAATGGTAGTGATCAGCTGCAGCGAGTTGCCTGTTTGCTGTTTGTACCAAGTGATGGTTGGGGAATCACCAGAGGCCGAGCACATGAAAGAGACAGAATCATTCACAGAAGCAGTTGCATCCTGTGGGCCCTCAAATATGACGGGCACCTCTGCATGGTATATGAATATTCATGAGATGTGATGAACATGTTAACTCACCTGGGCACATTACTCCAGCAAAGCTGCTAGCAGGGCACTGGAACGATGTGTTATACATGCAGTCAAACAGTGAAGTCTCATTACCCACACACTGCACACTACCGAACTGGAATGGACCAGTGCTTAATCCAGGGAACGAGTCAACAACAGCAACTAAAGGAGAAACATAACATGCAAAATGACAATAACACGAGATTCTGGCTATCTTACCAGAATTAAATCTTGTGCCAGCAAGATATCCATACCCTCTCTGTGTTCCGGAATTCCAACCATAGACTACCACAGCTAGTTTGCCACTAGGGTTGTTGTGGCTGACAACATGTGTTGTTCCTCCTGTCACACTCTTGGTGCAACCATACCCAACAACAGTACCTCCACTGTTGTATATTGCATTCCATGAGCATGAGATTGGTTGACCATCCAGTCTAATACTGCTGGGCTGGTAGTATTGTGCTAGAACACTCACACTGATCTGATGAATATTGAAGTCTGTTGTGTTCAATGAGAAGAACGAATATCTGTTAATGTACTGGTCCAGTGATGGCAGGATAGAGATGATGGGATCTCCTATGTTATCGTTACCTCCTCCAATACCAAGCTGAGAGACAAGGACTGGCTTGTTGGCTACCACAGAGCAATAGGTGGTCGAACTGGTGAAGAATGTGAAGGAACTGCCAGCAGAGGTGAGTGTCTGAGTTGAAGTCACAGAGTTGCATCTGCGTACGACTGTAGTGGAACTTTGAGAGGACACAATCTTGTAGTACTGGCCAACATTTCTTCCCCCAAATGGAACAAGAAGGAACTCCTGGCCCCAGGTAGATGTTGGTGGTATGTGTTCTGCCAGATGCTCACAGTATGTTTGAGTGGATGGCACATTACCACACTCATGGCCACTGACCACTGTCAATGGCTTGTTGGATACGATTTTAGATCCAGTAAGATCAGAGGAAGATTTTGCGATTAGCAATGTCTGCATTTGGTTGAGAGTGATCTGGTGGTTAGATCCGCCTGAAACAGATTGAAGGTTTGAAGAAGTGCTCTGAACATCTACTGGAATACTGACGGTTGTAGTTGGAGTGATGGTGATGGTAGTGTTGTCCTCACAGCCGACTAGAAGGAATTCACTTTCAGCTGTAGACACAGCTGAGCCAGTTGAGACGACATAGTACTCATATGGAGCACCACCGACATCTTGACATGGATAGGCCAAATAGTCACCTACTGTGCCTGATTTAAAGTTAATGGCCAGTACCGATACAGATCCCTGTCCTATGGTATATACATGGACTCCTTTGTTACGATATGCAAAAGTAGGGCTATTTGTGAGAAGACTGGTGGGTAGGTTGACAGTGACTGGACTGGAGGCAGTGGTTGTTCCAGTATACACCACTCCACTGGAGGTCTCCACACCAAACTGTACTGATGAGCTACCTTCAGCTGATACCACTAGTTGGAGACGAGTTGTAGTGCCTTGATAGTTCTGCATGAACCCAATATAGAAGTCTCTTCCATAGTTTGTGACCTGCACTGAACTATTTTGTAGTGCCTCAACTATGGAGCAAAAGCACAATAATAATACTATTGCAAAGAAGGTGACTCACCATCAAAGGGATATCCTAGCTGTCTGCAGACTACAGCAGCATCAGTAACATCCCACTGATCACTGCAGACTGGTCCCCATACTCCATCCAGACACACTTCCACAATGCCCTCTCGATCAGAGTCACCGTCAACCAGCCGGAGACTACTTTCATTGCAGCTCTCTGTGAGAATAAGAGTAAAAAATTTAGAAACAAAATAAAAAATCAAACTCACTCAAAGCAGTCAGAGTTGCTGCATTGGATGTGATGCTACTGAAACCACTGGTTGCTCGACACACATAATTTTCTCCTGAAACAGAGACTCTTGTGTCCAACACAGTGAGCTGACTCGTGCTGTTCATGAGTCCAGTACTGAGCGTAGTGGTGGAATATTTAGAAGGATCACCAGTGAGGAGTTGAAGAGAACCATTTTGCAGCAGCTTGTACCACTCAATGAGTGGAGCAGGATACGCATAAGCAGAGCAAGTAAATGTAGCATTTTCCTGAACATTAACTATGCTGTCCACAGGGTCAGTCAGGATCTGTGGAGATGCTGCCAATAAAGAACAAAGTAATGGTTACAGAAAGTTATGGGTTGTAGTATCTATACCTGGGCACAGCACTCCAGCTTGTTAATTGGTAGTGCACTGAGCTGATGTGTTATAAGAGCAGTCTAGTAGAGTGGTCTCATTACCAACACACTGAACACCTCCAAACAGTGCTTGACCAGATACTGAGCCATAGAACGCGTTCAATGGAGCCACTAGGGTTCCTGCAGCAGTTAAAAGTAGTTATAGAATGCAAAATACACACAAAAAATTACCTTGAGTAACAGCATTCAGGTTCAATCCTGCAAGGTATCCATATCCTCTTAGTGATCCAGAATTCCATCCATAGACTACGACAGCTAGTTTGCCATCAGGATTGTTGTGGCTGACAACATGTGTTGTTCCTCCTGTCACACTCTTGGTGCAACCATACCCAACAACAGTACCTCCACTGTTGTATATTGCATTCCATGAGCATGAGATTGGTTGACCATCCAGTCTAATACTGCTGGGCTGGTAGTATTGTGCTAGAACACTCACACTGATCTGATGAATATTGAAGTCTGTTGTGTTCAATGAGAAGAACGAATATCTGTTAGCATACTGGTCCAGTGATGGTAGGATAGAGATGATGGGATCTCCTATGTTATCAGTGCCTCCTCCAATACCAAGCTGAGAGACAAGGACTGGCTTGTTGGCTACCACAGAGCAGTAGGTGGTTGAACTAGTAGAGAATGTGAAGGAATTGCCAGCAGAGGTGAGCGTCTGAGTTGAGGTCACCGAGTTGCATCTGCGTACGACTGTAGTGGAACTTTGAGAGGACACAATCTTGTAGTATTGACCAACATTCCTTCCTCCAAATGGAACAAGAAGGAACTCCTGGCCCCAGGTAGATGTTGGTGGTATGTGTTCTGCCAGATGCTCACAGTATGTTTGAGTGGATGGCACATTACCACACTCATGGCCACTGACCACTGTTAATGGCTTGTTGGACACGATTTTAGATCCAGTAAGATCCGAAGAAGATTTTCCAATGAGCAAAGTCTGCATTTGGTTGAGAGTGATTTGGTGTTCAGATCCACTGGCAACTAATTGGAGAAGAGAAGAAGAACTCTGGGCATCTGTTGGAATACTCACAGATGTGGTTGGAGTGATTGTGATGGTAGTATCATCTTCACAACCGACTAGAAGTAATTCACTTTCAGCTGAAGACACAGCTGAACCAGTTGAGACGACATAGTACTCATACGGAGCACCACCGACATCTTGACATGGATAGGCCAAATAGTCACCTACTGTGCCTGTTTTAAAGTTAATGGCCAGTACAGAT
The DNA here is from genome assembly GCA_964017065.1 of Haliclona indistincta. Lineage (NCBI taxonomy): Eukaryota > Metazoa > Porifera > Demospongiae > Haplosclerida > Chalinidae > Haliclona > Haliclona indistincta. Next base: position 8,167,465 of record OZ024790.1, read on the forward strand.
ACTGATCCTTGTCCTATGGTGTACACATGAACTCCTTTGTTACGATAGGTGTAAGCACCACTAATAGTTTGAAGACTGGTGGGTAGGTTGACAGTGACTGGACTGGAGGCAGTGGTTGTTCCAGTATACACCACTCCACTGGAGGTCTCCACACCAAACTGTACTGATGAGCTACCTTCAGCTGATACCACTAGTTGGAGACGAGTTGTAGTGCCTTGATAGTTCTGCATGAATCCAATATAGAAGTCTCTTCCATAGTTTGTGAGCTGAACTGTCGTGGTATTCTGATTTTGTCCGTACAGATTGTCTATACATTGGAATGAAATTTTAATGTAGTAATTTTAGCTACAAATGATGGACTCACAGTCAAATGCATATCCTAGTTGTCTGCATACTACAGCAGCATCAGGTGTTCCCCACTGGTCATCACATACTGAGCCCCATACTCCTCCTTGACACACTTGTACTGTGCCTTCTCTATCAACCTGTCCTCCTACTAGTCTAACACTGCCTTCAACACTGCAGCCCTCTATAGGACCATCATGTAATATGAGTGCAGTAATAAGAGAAAGTGACTCACCAGAGCATTGTACTCCTACATCCAAGCTATGAGTACATGAGGATCCACCAGAGAATGAACACTGCAGGATACTGTTCTCACTACCACTGCATGTTATACCATCAAGATGAACAGGTACTGTGCCTTGTCCAAAATATGCTCCAGTTCTTGCAATGGCTCCTATATACAGCATCACAATGTGACTACTGTGAATATCAGTGAATCAATTGAGTCTTACCTGTGGCAAGAAGTCCAATTTGTCCACAAACAACAGATGCATCAGTGGCAGTCCATGAGCTATCACACACTGTACCCCACTGGCCATCAATACACACTTCCACTCTGCCTTGAAGAGCATTGCTTCCTCCAGCCAGTCTCACCTGACCAGTAGTGCAATTTTCTGTGTATGTTATACAAACAGATCACGAATCCGTGACACAGTATAATACTCCTCACCTTTTGGTCTGCAGCTAACACCAGAATCTTCATAATGGCCACAGTTATCAATGGTTAAGTGTGTACATGCCTGGAGTGCACTCTCATTGCCTACACATGCCACATTGTCATACAGTATCGGACCAGTTCCTTGTCCATAATAGGCAGAACTCCGAGCAATAGCACCTAAAGAACAATGAGTATAATTATTCCAATAAGCACAGTTTGGTGCTTACTCACCTATAGTAGAGTAGCCTAGTTGTCTGCACACCACTTGAGCATCAGGTGTACCCCACAGGTCATCACATACTGTGCCCCATACTCCTGTTGAAGAGCACACCTCTACTCTGCCCTGGGTATAGTTGGAGCCTCCAACAAGTCTTAGCTGTCCTTCAGTACATGTCTTAGTAGTATCTATAATGTCGTTGTAGTAAATACAGAACGAGTGCTAACATCAGTAATCTTACCTCGACACCTCACTCCAGCAGCTTTGGTAGATGAACAGGTCAATGTAGAATATGGACACTGAAGCAATCCTGATTCATTAGAACACAAGAAGTTTCCTATAGAGCCAACTCCTTCTCCAAAGTAACCTCCCGAGTATGCCACAGCACCTACAAAGAGCAAACAGAATATCTTCTGGCATCTCGTTCTCACTATAACTTACCATCTGATGAGTAACCTAGTTGCTGGCACACTATCTTGGCTTCTGCTTCACTCCAAAAGTCATCACACACAGTTGTCCAAACTGTTGATACGCAGATATCCACTCGACCCTCTAAGTCGTTGGTACCTCCAATCAGCCTCACTTGGCCATCAGTGGTGCATGGCTGAGCACACCTCAAGCCAGCATCATTGGAGTGAGAGCAAGAGGATGGTGTTGTGATGGTGCACTGACTAATGTTCTGAGCACTGCTAGTACACGCAATTGTGTTGATAGTGACAGGTCCTGCTCCCTGACCAAAGAAAGCATTGTAGATGGGTGTGGCTCCTGCAATGATGAGTTATACTAGCGTGATCTCTTACATATAGTAAGAACTCACCAGCTGATGGGAATCCCAACTGATTACAAATCACAGAGGCATCGACAGCATCCCAAGTGTTGTCACACACACTACCCCACACTCCTCCTGAGCAGTACTCTACTCTGCCCTCTGCTTCATTTTGGCCACCAGTCAATCGAACAGCTCCCTCAACACTGCAACTCTCTGCATAATGACCATAGCTCTAAATCAAGGATTTTTTAGTGTTTATCTTACCGCGACACCTGATGCCAGCATCTTCATAGTGGCCACAGTTGTCTACTGTGAGATGGTTGCACTGCAGTATGGTTGGTTCACTCCCAGTACATGCCACATTGTCCAACTGAATTGGACCTGTTCCCTGACTAAAGTAGGCGCTAGTGAAAGCCAAGGCACCTGCAAGTGGAAAAAGCAATAAAAGATGGCAGTATATCTCATGGCTGGCCAATTCTACCTGTTGATAGATAACCCAATTGTCTGCAAGCCACTTGAGCATCCACAGAGCCCCAGGAATCATCACACACTGTGCCCCATTGCCCATTCAGACAAATCTCTACTCTGCCTTCATTAGGGCTTTTTCCTCCAACCAATCTCATGGTGCCATCAGTACAGTTATCTATTAAATAGGCCAGTAGTAATTTAGTAGCAGTATAATTAATTATAAGTGGCATACCAGGAGCACCACATCGTGCTCCAGCGTCCTCATTGTGGCCACAGTTATGAGTAGTGAGGTGAGTGCACTGAGTCAATGTAGTCTCTGTCCCACTGCAACCAACATTGTCCAACTGAATGGGACCAGTTCCCTGACCAAAATATGCACTGAAAAATGATTGAGCTAAAGAAAGAGGACAACAAATTACTATGAATCGATCTCAATACTAAAGTACTCACCTCCTTCTATTCCGTATCCTAGTTGCCTGCACACGACAGTAGCATCTGTTGATGACCAGAAGTCATCACACACGGTGCCCCATACATTGTTACGACAATATTCCACTCTCCCCTCGAACTGATTCTGTCCATTCACTAGTCTCACATCACCTTCCAGGCATGTGGTCACATTGAGCACTGTATAGACAAATAAAAATGAGCATACATTGTTTACAGTACTCATCACCTTGACACCTGACCCCAGCATCAGCACTGTGCAAGCAGTTGCTTTGATCAAGGTGGTTACAATCCAGGAGAGAATATTCACTGCCATTACAGTGGACATTGTCCAACAGAATGGGACCGGTGCCTTGTGTGAAGTATGCAGTAGAGAATGCAAGTGCTCCTGGAGGTACAACCAAATAATTACAACCAAATAATTATTAAGTCTCTAGCCGACAATATTATTGTATGCTACATGTATATGGTGCATGCATGCACTGGCAATGTGCTTAGCCTTATACCATCAGTGGAGTATCCCAGTTGTCTACAGACCACTTGTGCATCTAATGATCCCCAGAAGTCATCACACACTGTTCCCCAAGCTGTTCCATTGCATACTTCCACTCTTCCTTCAGATGCTACATCACCGTCGACAAGCCTAACAGCTCCCATTTCACACACTCCTACAACAAGACAGTTTGTGAAGTTATTTTGAATTTCATACCGGCAACTAACCTTGGCAAGTCACACCAGCATCGTTTGCATGTGAGCAAGATGTAGGAGTAGAGTATGTGCAGTTTTCGAGGAATTGTTCAGTTCCACTGCAACCGAGATTAGTGATCTGCACTGTTCCAGCACCCTGACCGAAATATGCTCCAGTGCGGGCAATAGCTCCTAGTGACTGGAAGCCAAGTTGACTACAAGCAACTTCCGCCTCAGTAGAGCCCCATTGCTGATCGCATACGGTGCCCCACACACCGTTTAGACAGATCTCTACTCTACCCTCATATGTTACAGATCCATCAACAAGTCTTATTTGTCCTTGTACAGTGCAGTAATCTGAATACATAAAACGCAAGTAAAAATTAAATGGTTATGGTTTAACCTATGTCTCACCAATCACATTCAAGTTTGCTGTGGAAGAGGTAGCAGTCATTCCTGCTGACCCAGAAGCACGACAGACATAGTTTCCTGAATCTGAGGCAGCTGCATAGAATGCGATTTGACTTGAAATGTAGACAGAATCAGCGGACGATGATATAGAGATGTTTCCATATGCTGGTTGGAGAGTACCGTTAGCAAGCTGCTTGTACCATGTGATAGCGGGCACTGGTAGACCACTAGCAGTGCAGTTGAATATCACAACATCATCTCTGTTGACAGACACAGCCATGGGGTGATTAACAATGGAAACGTCAACTGGAAAAAATAATGAAGATACATGAGTGTTAGGGAATTAGACTAACGTGGACACAGTACTCCAGCTTGTTGGTTAGTAGTGCACTGAGCTGATGTGTTATAAGAGCAGTCCAGTAGAGTGGTCTCATTACCAACACACTGAACACCTCCAAACAGTGCTTGACCAGTAACTGACCCATAGAATGAGTTCAATGGAGCTGCTACAGTTCCTACAGATACAAACCATGACACTACAAGGTTGCAAAATACAAACTAATACCTTGAGTAACAGCATTCAGGTTCAATCCTGCAAGGTATCCATATCCTCTTTGTGTTCCAGAATTCCAACCATAGACTACCACAGCTAGTTTGCCACTAAGATTATTGTGGCTGACAACATGTGTTGTTCCTCCTGTCACACTCTTGGTGCAACCATACCCAACAACAGTACCTCCACTGTTGTATATTGCACTCCATGAGCATGAGATTGGTTGACCATCCAGTCTAATACTGCTGGGCTGGTAGTATTGTGCTAGAACACTCACACTGATCTGATGGATATTGAAGTCTGTTGTGTTCAATGAGAAGAATGAATATCTGTTAGCATACTGGTCCAGTGATGGTAGGATAGAGATGATGGGATCTCCTATGTTATCAGTGCCTCCTCCAATACCAAGCTGAGAGACAAGGACTGGCTTGTTGGCTACCACAGAGCAGTAGGTGGTTGAACTGGTGAAGAATGTGAAAGAATTGCCAGCAGAGGTGAGTGTCTGAGTTGAGGTCACAGAGTTGCATCTGCGTACGACTGTAGTGGAACTTTGAGAGGACACAATCTTGTAGTACTGGCCAACATTTCTTCCTCCAAATGGAACAAGGAGGAACTCCTGGCCCCAGGTAGATGTTGGTGGTATGTGTTCTGCCAGATGCTCACAGTATGTTTGAGTGGATGGCACATTACCACACTCATGGCCACTGACCACTGTCAATGGCTTGTTGGATACGATTTTAGATCCAGTAAGATCCGAGGAAGATTTTCCAATGTGCAATGTCTGCATTTGGTTGAGAGTGATCTGATGGTCAGATCCGCTTAAAACAGATTGAAGGTTTGAAGAAGGACTCTGAACATCTACTGGAATACTGACAGTTGTAGTTGGAGTGATTGTGATGGTAGTATCATCTTCACAACCGACTAGAAGGAATTCACTTTCAGTTGAAGACACAATTGAATTAGTTGAGACGACATAGTACTCATATGGAGCACCACCGACATCTTGACATGGATAGGCCAAATAGTCACCTACTGTGCCTGTTTTAAAGTTAATGGCCAGTACAGATACTGATCCTTGTCCTATGGTGTATACATGGACTCCTTTATTACGATAGGTGTAAGCACCACTAATAGTTTGTAGACTGGTGGGTAGGTTGACAGTGACTGGACTGGAGGCAGTGGTTGTTCCAGTATACACCACTCCACTGGAGGTCTCTACACCAAACTGTACTGATGAGCTGCCTTCAGCAGATACCACTAGTTGGAGACGAGTTGTAGTGCCTTGATAGTTCTGCATGAATCCAATATAGAAGTCTCTTCCATAGTTTGTGAGCTGAACTGTCGTGGTATTCTGATTTTGTCCGTACAGATTGTCTGCATTGGAACGAAATTTTAATGTAGTGATTTAGCTACAAATGATGGACTCACAGTCAAATGCATATCCTAGTTGTCTGCATACTACAGCAGCATCAGGTGTTCCCCACTGGTCATCACATACTGAGCCCCATACTCCTCCTTGACACACTTGTACTGTGCCTTCTCTATCAACCTGTCCTCCTACTAGTCTAACACTGCCTTCAACACTGCAGCCCTCTATAGGACCATCATGTAATATGAGTGCAATAATAAGAGAAAGTGACTCACCAGAGCACTGTACTCCTACATCCAAGCTATGAGTACATGAGGATCCACCAGAGAATGAACACTGCAGGATACTGTTCTCACTACCACTGCATGTTATACCATCAAGATGAACAGGTACTGTGCCTTGTCCAAAATATGCTCCAGTTCTTGCAATGGCTCCTATATACAGCATCACAATGTGACTACCGTGAATATCTGTGAATCAATTGAGTCTTACCTGTGGCAAGAAGTCCAATTTGTCCACAAACAACAGATGCATCAGTGGCAGTCCATGAGCTATCACACACTGTACCCCACTGGCCATCAATACACAATTCCACTCTGCCCTCAAGAGCATTACTTCCTCCAGCCAGTCTCACCTGACCAGTAGTGCAATTTTCTGTGTGTGTTATACAAACAGATCACGAATCCGTGACACAGTATAATACTCTTCACCTTGTGGTCTGCAGCTAACACCAGAATCTTCATAATGGCCACAGTTATCAATGGTTAAGTGTGTACATGCCTGGAGTGCACTCTCATTGCCTACACATGCCACATTGTCATACAGTATCGGACCAGTTCCTTGTCCATAATAGGCAGAACTCCGAGCAATAGCACCTAAAGAACAATGAGTATAATTATTCCAATCAGCACAGTTTGGTGCGTACTCACCTATAGTGGAGTAGCCTAGTTGTCTGCATACCACTTGAGCATCAGGTGTACCCCACAGGTCATCACATACTGTGCCCCATACTCCTGTTGAAGAGCACACCTCTACTCTTCCCTGAGTATAGTTGGAGCCTCCAACAAGTCTTAGCTGTCCTTCAGTACATGTCTTAGTGGTATCTATATGTCATTGTAGTAAATACAGAACGAGTGCTAACATCAGTAATCTTACCTCGACACCTCACTCCTGCAGCTTTGGTAGATGAACAGGTCAATGTAGAATATGGACACTGAAGCAATCCTGATTCATTAGAACACAAGAAGTTTCCTATAGAGCCCACTCCTTCTCCAAAGTAACCTCCCGAGTATGCCACAGCACCTACAAAAGCAAAGAGAATATCTTGTGGCATCTCATTCTCACTATAACTCACCATCTGATGGGTAACCTAGTTGCTGGCACACTATCTTGGCTTCTGCTTCACTCCAAAAGTCATCACACACAGTTGTCCAAACTGTTGATACGCAGATATCCACTCGACCCTCTAAGTCGTTGGTACCTCCAATCAGCCTCACTTGGCCATCAGTGGTGCATGGCTGAGCACACCTCAAGCCAGCATCATTGGAGTGAGAGCAAGAGGATGGTGTTGTGATGGTGCACTGACTAATGTTCTGAGCACTGCTAGTACACGCAATTGTGTTGATAGTGACAGGTCCTGCTCCCTGACCAAAGAAAGCATTGTAGATGGGTGTGGCTCCTGCAATGATGAGTTATAGGTGATCTCTTACATATAGTAAGAACTCACCAGCTGATGGGAATCCCAACTGATTACAAATCACAGAGGCATCGACAGCATCCCAAGTGTTGTCACACACACTACCCCACACTCCTCCTGAGCAGTACTCTACTCTGCCCTCTGCTTCATTTTGGCCACCAGTCAATCGAACAGCTCCCTCAACACTGCAACTCTCTGCATAATGACCATAGCTCTAAATCAAGGATTTTTTAGTGTTTATCTTACCGCGACACCTGATGCCGGCATCTTCATAGTGGCCACAGTTGTCTACTGTTAGATGGTTGCACTGCAGTATGGTTGGTTCACTCCCAGTACATGCCACATTGTCCAACTGAATTGGACCTGTTCCCTGACTAAAGTAGGCGCTAGTGAAAGCCAAGGCACCTTCAAGTGGAAAAAGCAATAAAAGATGGCAGTATATCTCATGGCTGGTCAATTCTACCTGTTGATAGATAACCCAATTGTCTGCAAGCCACTTGAGCATCCACAGAGCCCCAGGAATCATCACACACTGTACCCCATTGCCCATTCAGACAAATCTCTACTCTGCCTTCATTAGGGCTTTTTCCTCCGACCAATCTCATGGTGCCATCAGTACAGTTATCTATTAAATAGGCCAGTAGTAATTTAGTAGCAGTATAAGTGGCATACCAGGAGCACCACATCGAGCTCCAGCGTCTTCATTGTGGCCACAGTTATGAGTAGTGAGGTGAGTGCACTGAGACAATGTAGTCTCTGTACCACTGCAACCAACGTTGTCCAACTGAATGGGACCAGTTCCCTGACCAAAATATGCACTGGAAAATGATTGAGCTAAAGAAAGAGGACAACAAATTACTATGGATCGATCTCAATACTATAGTACTCACCTCCTTCTATTCCGTATCCTAGTTGCCTGCACACAACAGTAGCATCTGTTGATGACCAGAAGTCATCACACACAGTGCCCCATACATTGTTACGACAATATTCCACTCTGCCCTCAAACTGATTCTGTCCGTTCACTAGTCTCACATCACCTTCCAGGCATGTGGTCACATTGAGCACTGTATAGACAAATGAAAATGAGCATACGTTGTTTACAGTACTCATCACCTTGACACCTGACCCCAGCATCAGCACTGTGCAAGCAGTTGCTTTGATCAAGGTGGTTACAATCCAGGAGAGAAGATTCACTGCCATTGCAGTGAACATTGTCCAACAGAATGGGACCGGTGCCTTGTGTGAAGTATGCAGTAGAGAATGCAAGTGCTCCTGGAGGTACAACCAAATAATTATTAAGTCTCTAGCTGACAGTATTATTGTATGCTACATGTATATGGTGCATGCAGTATGCTATATGCTATAATGCTATATGCATGCACTGGCAATGTGCTTAGCCTTATACCATCAGTGGAGTATCCCAGTTGTCTACAGACCACTTGAGCATCTAATGATCCCCAGAAGTCATCACACACTGTTCCCCAAGCTGTTCCATTGCATACTTCCACTCTTCCTTCAGATGCTACATCACCGTCGACAAGCCTAACAGCTCCCATTTCACACACTCCTGCAACAAGACAGTTTGTGAAGTTAGTTTGAAGTTCATAGCGGCAACTAACCTTGGCAAGTCACACCAGCATCGTTTGCATGTGAGCAAGACGTAGGAGTAGAGTATGTGCAGTTTTCGAGGAATTGTTCAGTTCCACTGCAACCGAGATTAGTGATCTGCACTGTTCCAGCACCCTGACCGAAATATGCTCCAGTGCGGGCAATGGCTCCTTGTGACAGGAACCCGAGTTGACTACAAGCAACTTCCGCCTCAGTTGAGCCCCATTGCTGATCGCATACGGTGCCCCACACTCCGTTTAGACAGATCTCTACTCTACCCTCATATGTTACAGATCCATCAACAAGTCTTACTTGTCCTTGTACAGTGCAGTAATCTGAGTACATAAAACAAAAGTAAAAATCAAATGGTTATAGTTTAATCTATATGTCTCACCAATCACATTCAAGTTTGCTGTGGAAGAGGTAGCAGTCATTCCTGCTGATCCAGAAGCACGACAGACATAGCTTCCTGCATCTGAGGCAGCTGCATAGAATGCAATTTGACTTGAAATGTAGACAGAATCAGCGGACGATGATATAGAGATGTTTCCATATGCTGGTTGGAGAGTGCCGTTAGCAAGCTGCTTGTACCATGTGATAGCGGGCACTGGTAGACCACTAGCAGTGCAGTTGAATATCACAACCTCATCTCTGTTGACAGACACAGCCATGGGGTGATTAACAATGGAAACGTCAACTGGAAAAAAAATGATGAAGATACATGAGTGTTAGGGAATTAGACTAACGTGGACACAGCACTCCAGCTTGTTGGTTAGTAGTGCACTGAGCTGATGTGTTATAAGAGCAGTCCAGTAGAGTGGTCTCATTACCAACACACTGAACACCTCCAAACAGTGCTTGACCAGTAACTGAGCCATAGAATGAGTTCAATGGAGCTGCTACAGTTCCTACAGATACAAACCGTAACACTACAAGGTTGCAAAATACAAACTAATACCTTGAGTTATTGCATTTAAGTTCAATCCTGCAAGATATCCATACCCTCTTAGTGTTCCAGAATTCCAACCATAGACTACTACAGCTAGTTTGCCACTAAGATTATTGTGGCTGACAACATGTGTTGTTCCTCCTGTCACACTCTTGGTGCAACCATACCCAACAACAGTACCTCCACTGTTGTATATTGCACTCCATGAGCATGAGATTGGTTGACCATCCAGTCTAATACTGCTGGGCTGGTAGTATTGTGCTAGAACACTCACACTGATCTGATGGATATTGAAGTCTGTTGTGTTCAATGAGAAGAACGAATATCTGTTAGCATACTGGTCCAATGATGGTAGGATAGAGATGATGGGATCTCCTATGCTGTCTGTGCCTCCTCCAATACCAAGCTGAGAGACAAGGACTGGCTTGTTGGCTACCACAGAGCAGTAGGTGGTTGAACTGGTGAAGAATGTGAAAGAATTGCCAGCAGAGGTGAGTGTCTGAGTTGAGGTCACAGAGTTGCATCTGCGTATGACTGTAGTGGAACTTTGTGAGGACACAACCTTGTAGTACTGGCCAACATTTCTTCCTCCAAATGGAACAAGAAGGAACTCCTGGCCCCAGGTAGATGTTGGTGGTATGTGTTCTGCCAGATGCTCACAGTATGTTTGAGTGGATGGCACATTACCACACTCATGGCCACTGACCACTGTCAATGGCTTGTTGGACACAATTTTAGATCCAGTAAGATCTGAGGAAGATTTTCCAATGAGCAATGTCTGCATTTGGTTGAGAGTGATCTGATGGTCAGATCCACTGGCAACGGATTGGAGAGGAGAAGAAGAACTCTGGACATCTGTTGGAATACTCACAGATGTAGTTGGAGTGATTGTGATGGTAGTATCATCTTCACAACCGACTAGAAGGAATTCACTGTCAGCTGAAGACACAAGTGAACCAGTTGAGACGACATAATACTCATATGGAGCACCACCGACATCTTGACATGGATAGGCCAAATAGTCACCTACTGTGCCTGTTTTATAGTTGATGGCAAGTACAGATACTGATCCCTGTCCTATGGTATATACATGGACTCCTTTATTACGATAAGTGTAAGCAGGGCTATTAGTGAGAAGACTGGTGGGTAGGTTGACAGTGACTGGACTGGAGGCAGTGGTTGTTCCAGTATACACCACTCCACTGGAGGTCTCCACACCAAACTGTACTGATGAGCTGCCTTCAGCTGATACCACTAGTTGAAGACGAGTTGTAGTGCCTTGATAGTTCTGCATGAATCCAATATAGAAGTCTCTTCCATAGTTTGTGAGCTGAACTGTCGTGGTATTCTGATTTTGTCCGTACAGATTATCTGCATTAGAATGAAATGCATGTATTGTAGCAATTTAGCTTCAAACGATGGACTCACAATCAAATGCATATCCTAGTTGTCTGCATACTACAGCAGCATCAGGTGTTCCCCACTGGTCATCACATACTGAGCCCCATACTCCTCCTTGACACACTTGTACTGTGCCTTCTCTATCAACCTGTCCTCCTACTAGTCTAACACTGCCTTCAACACTGCAGCCCTCTATAGGACCATCATGTAATATGAGTGCAGTAATAAGAGAAAGTGACTCACCAGAGCATTGTACTCCTACATCCAAGCTATGAGTACATGAGGATCCACCAGAGAACGAACACTGCAGGATACTGTTCTCACTACCACTGCATGTTATACCATCAAGATGAACAGGTACTGTGCCTTGTCCAAAATATGCTCCAGTTCTTGCAATGGCTCCTATATACAGCATTACAATGAGAATATCAGTGAATCAATAGAGTCTAACCTGTGCCAAGAAGTCCAATTTGTCCACAAACAACAGATGCATCAGTGGCAGTCCATGAGCTATCACACACTGTACCCCACTGGCCATCAATACACAATTCCACTCTGCCCTCAAAACCATTACTTCCTCCAGCCAGTCTCACCTGACCAGTAGTGCAATTTTCTGTGTGTGTTATACAAACAGATCATGAATCCGTGACACAGTATAGTACTCCTCACCTTTTGGTCTGCAGCTAACACCAGAATCTTCATAATGACCACAGTTATCAATGGTTAAGTGTGTACATGCCTGGAGTGCACTCTCATTGCCTACACATGCCACATTGTCATACAGTATCGGACCAGTTCCTTGTCCATAATAGGCAGAACTCCGAGCAATAGCACCTAAAGAACAATGAGTATATTCCAATAAGCACAGTTTGGTGCTTACTCACCTATAGTAGAGTAGCCTAGTTGTCTGCATACCACTTGAGCATCAGGTGTACCCCACAGGTCATCACATACTGTGCCCCATACTCCTGTTGAAGAGCACACCTCTACTCTGCCCTGGGTATAGTTGGAGCCTCCAACAAGTCTTAGCTGTCCTTCAGTACATGTCTTAGTAGTATCTATAATGTCGTTGTAGTAAATACAGAACGAGTGCTAACAACAGTAATCTTACCTCGACACCTCACTCCAGCAGCTTTGGTAGATGAACAGGTCAATGTAGAATACGGACACTGAAGCAATCCTGATTCATTAGAACACAAGAAGTTTCCTATAGAGCCAACTCCTTCTCCAAAGTAACCTCCCGAGTATGCCACAGCACCTACAAAAAGCAAAGAGAATATCTTGTGGCATCTCGTTCTCACTATAACTCACCATCTGATGGGTAACCTAGTTGCTGGCACACTATATTCGCTTCTGCTTCACTCCAAAAGTCATCACACACAGTTGTCCAAACTGTTGATATGCAGATATCCACTCGACCCTCTAAGTCGTTGGTACCTCCAATCAGCCTCACTTGGCCATCAGTGGTGCATGGCTGAGCACACCTCAAGCCAGCATCATTAGAGTGAGAGCAAGAGGATGGTGTTGTGATGGTGCACTGACTAATGTTCTGAGCACTGCTAGTACACGCAATTGTGTTGATAGTGACAGGTCCTGCTCCCTGACCAAAGAAAGCATTGTAGATGGGTGTGGCTCCTGCAATGATGAGTTATACTAGGGTTATCTCTTATGTATAGTAGTAAGAACTCACCAGCTGATGGGAATCCCAATTGATTACAAATCACAGAGGCATCGACAGCATCCCAAGTGTTGTCACACACACTACCCCACACTCCTCCTGAGCAGTACTCTACTCTGCCCTCTGCTTCAGTTTGGCCACCAGTCAATCGAACAGCTCCCTCAACACTGCAACTCTCTGGAAAAGGACGATAGCTACTAAATCAAGGATTTTTAGTTTATCTTACCGCGACACCTGATGCCAGCATCTTCATAGTGGCCACAGTTGTCTACTGTGAGATGGTTGCACTGCAGTATGGTTGGTTCACTCCCAGTACATGCCACATTGTCCAACTGAATTGGACCTGTTCCCTGACTAAAGTAGGCGCTAGTGAAAGCCAAGGCACCTGCAAGTGGAAAAAGCAATAAAAGATGGCAGTATATCTCATGGCTGGCCAATTCTACCTGTTGATAGATAACCCAATTGTCTGCAAGCCACTTGAGCATCCACAGAGCCCCAGGAATCATCACACACTGTACCCCATTGCCCATTCAGACAAATCTCTACTCTGCCTTCATTAGGGCTTTTCCCTCCAACCAATCTCATGGTGCCATCAGTACAGTTATCTAGATAAAAGTATAGTATAGGCCAGTAGTAATTTAGTAGCAGTATAAGTGGCATACCAGGAGCACCACATCGTGCTCCAGCGTCTTCATTGTGGCCACAGTTATGAGTAGTGAGGTGAGTGCACTGAGACAATGTAGTCTCTGTCCCACTGCAACCAACATTGTCCAACTGAATGGGACCAGTTCCCTGACCAAAATATGCACTGGAAAATGATTGAGCTAAAGAAAGAGGACAACATTTACCATGGATCGATCTCTATATTATAGTATTCACCTCCTTCTATTCCATATCCTAGTTGCCTGCACACGACAGTAGCATCTGTTGATGACCAGAAGTCATCACACACAGTGCCCCATACATTGTTACGACAATATTCCACTCTGCCCTCAAACTGATTCTGTCCGTTCACTAGTCTCACATCACCTTCCAAACATGTGGTCACACCGATTGCTGTGTGGTATGATAATGAATATTTGAAGCATACATTGTTTACAATATTCATCACCTTGACACCTGACCCCAGCATCAGCACTGTGCAAGCAGTTGCTCTGATTGAGGTAGTTACAATCCAGTAGAGAAGATTCACTGCCATTGCAGTGGACATTGTCCAACAGAATAGGACCGGTGCCTTGTGTGAAGTATGCAGTAGAGAATGCAAGTGCTCCTGGAAGTATTAAAGTAAAATTAATGAATTTGCTTGATTCGCAATTGTTTAGGAGTCCTTACCCTCACTGGAATGCCCCAATTGTCTGCAGACCACTTGAGCATCCAAGGAACCCCAGAAATCATCACACACTGTGCTCCATGCTCCACCCACACAGACCTCTACTCTTCCTTCATACTCGCTTGTGCCGTTCACAAGCCTGACACTGCCTTCACTAGTACAAGGCACTGCTGGTGCTAACATAGCAGAAACACATTATAAATCAATACAGTGCTTAGTGACTGTTTGCTGCTTACCTTCAATACCTTGGCAGGTCACTCCGGCATCCTCACTGTGGGCACAGTTATGGTTTGTGATGTGAGGACAGTCGACGAGGTTTTGCTCAGTTCCTGCACAGTTCACGTTGTCCAGTTGTATTGGACCTGTTCCTTGTCCAAAGTAAGCAAAACTGCGAGCAATAGCACCTAACACAGAACAAAACAATGATTACTGTTTTTATGGTCTGTGAGCTCACTTACCTTCTGTAACATAACCTAGCTGTCTACACACCACTTCAGCATCAGGTGTGTTCCACAGGTCGTCACACACGGTGCCCCACTGCGAGTTGAGGCATACTTCCACTCTGCCTTCGTAGTCCGACGTACCGCCGATCAGCCTCAGAGCACCCGAGGTGCTGCAAGACGCTGCGGGGAGAAACAAGGGTGGGGCTCGTATAATAAACAACTCGTAGCTAGCTACTTACTTTGGGCACTCGAACGCCAAACACCTGTGAACGAAAATAAGTTTATTAAAGTCTAGCATAGTAGCAAGAATATAGCATACCTGCAGTTAAAATCAGCAGGGTAGACGCCCAGAAAAACAGTCGCTGCTGTGAACGACGCATTGTCGTCCTTTGCAAGCAAAACGATTGTTGACGTTTCTGTTGCAATCGACTGCTGTTATATCGTACTTGTTTACTGCAAGAGGATAATTTGCAACTGTATAAGCTGCAAGGTCACTGTAGCCAGAGAACTTGCGCTGCTGGCAAATTATAGCGATGGTGATGTCGTGTGATACTGTGAGAACCGGATTGCATAATTAAATTCCAACGCAAGTTTAACAGTATTCATTGGGATATAAATTCCCGCGCAGAAGGTTGGCTTATTCATGCTTAGTTCAGTGGTTGGTTGATTAAGTATAAATCTGTTACTATTATCTGTTATACATAATATAAATCTGTAATTCTTTTGATGAAAAATACACAAGAATGGTTGTCTTGAACTATTTATTAATTTTTTTCCTTTGAAGTTCGCATAAGGACCGAGTGAGTCCACTTACTCCAGCACAGCTCTGTAGCAGAAGATGTACTGCTCCTGTAGTGAACGAGAGAGATGCAGTGAGCGAGTCATGATGCTGTCAGTAACTGACTAGTGTCTGGACCGTGTGAGGGCGCTGGAGATGCTTCACAGTCTCACTAGTCCGGCCTTGTATTGCAATACTCAGAGCACAGAATGCTCAGTTCGACCAATACCAGCACTGTGTGAGTGTAAGAAAATAAATTATGTAATACCTTTACAATGTTACATCTATTATTACAAAGATTATAATGTCAATATTATTGTTGCACCAGCTGCAAACTTGAATTATGCAATGTGCAGACTTATCGATTTCAAAATATTTTGGTGTTTTTAACATTATGCTGGACTGGTTGGACTCTCCTTTGCAAATTTGATTAAAAATTACAGAAAATTCATATCACGGGTGAGTGGTTTTAGTGACAGGTGGGGACTGTGGGAGTTTGTGGGCTGCATTAACTTAAGAAGATTGAAACTAAATCTGTTGTCACCTCATGAGCTTGATTACCCGCAATGCACCACAATGGGTTTGTTTACTGTCTCTTGCTGCACTCCGATAACATGACAGTAAAACAAGCAGCACTCCCATTATGCATTATGACAAGCACAATTGAAGCACTGACATAATCTCAGCAACATGAAAAAGTGAACCCTTGTCTATGATAGTTCATGCATACAAGCATACATAGGCGAGTGATTAGTAAAATCCCTCTTTGAATGAAATGGTGGTTATAGCTGGAACTCAGACAGGCATACTGTAAAGAAAAGCAAGGAAGATTTCCAAAGGATGTAGGGATCTAGATTAGCAATGAAGAAATCTGCCACTGGCCCACAATGAGGAGGTATAGTAGACCCTCTCTAATCTGAATATTATTAAATGCCTGTGAATCTCATTACGTGTTTATGAATATCATTAGTACTCAGCATCAGCATCCTGTTTTTACTAGTCCATACAAATTGGGCAACGTCTCTAGTAGAAAGACTAAGTTAAAAACTGTACAAAACAGGTTAAATTTCGACCTTTGACCCGACCGGATGTCTCCCCCTAGCTAATGGGACTCTAGCCATGGATATTTGCACAGACGGACTTGCTGAGTGCAGTTTGCGTTCATCCCTACATACTGGTACTGAGCAGCAGTGGTAATGTACAGTGCATTTGATGATTGGACGCTAATGCTCATGCATAAGTGTTTCATGATTTTATCTATTGTGGTTAATGTTCTCATGCTGGGGCCTACACTGCATGCAGTGCTTATTAGTACATTTTGTATTTGGGAAACATGCAGCATACCATGTTATTTCCAGCTGGTACATATGTCTCACATGGATGTGTCCCATGGTTTTCTGTGAAATATCCAGATACATGCAGTCAACTTGTGTAATTCCGTGTTTCATTCTTGTTGGATGTGATGCCTGACATATGGTAACCTAGGTATGTGCCTGAATGGCCTCTTAAATGCCTATAAATAAAGGACAATTATTGTGAACATACCAAGAAGTAGCATAATAATTATAGTGCATTATTTTGTATAGCTTGACAAACTCATGATCACTATACATCTCATTACTGTGCACTGAACATATCCAATTGCATAACCATATTATGATGGAGAAGTCATTGCCAAACCTATTGGAATTTTCACTAATTCCGAATGCTGACTATTGCACCAGCATGGAACTCACCCGGATGTGGTCACTAGGAATTGAAGTTGTACATTCAATTGAGAAAAACCGACATTTTGCAAATTGGCTGTCTGCTATAAGGATTTTACTTGCATGCTACCCAGATTCTGAATATCTTCCTCTCCGCCTACATGTAGATGCTGGTTCAGAAATGCATGTTCTGAAATTCTCTGATCTCCTTGAAAAAATGTTACATTTTGCTTTGTACATATCTTCTAACAAGTCACAGTAATCATCCTCCTATGCATGCAAGGTAAAAATTTCTGCAAAGGTTTGTCCTCCATTACAGATGTTTAAATAACTTACACATAAAGGTTGAAGGTTTTAGTACTAAATAAAAGCATAATAATATTATCATAATTGTTGTGAGAATAGATGATCAGTATGATGGAGCAGCCTTGATTCGCCCGTAGAAACTGTAATATTCCTAATTCTGCTGTTTGCTACGTGGAGCCTAAGTCTTCATGTTGGGATGAAAAAATGGTGTCACACAACATAGAGAGCGAATATAGTAGTTGGAAAGTTTAAACCAAGTCATCATTAAATATTTTGTTTACAAAAATATATAATTATGTTAATTATCATTGCTGTTTGGCAATGATATGTAAAAATACAGTTGCTTCGACTATTTCTTCTTTCCTTTGAAGTTTGCATAAGGACTGAGTGAGTCCACATACTCCAGTACAGCTCTGTAGCAGAAGATGTACTGCTCCTGTAGTGAACGAGAGAGATGCAGTGAGCGAGTCATGATGCTGTCAGTAACTCACCAGTGTCTGAACCATGTGAGGGCGCTGTGTGCGAAGATGCTTCACAGTCTGGTACACATTCACTAGACCCTCAGCCTTGACCCGTTCTATTGCAATGGTCAGAGCACAGAATGCTCCAGTACGGCCGATACCAGCACTGTGTGAGTTGAAGAAAATGATACTGGTTAATATTACAATGTTACATACATGTATATTATTACAATTGCTTGTAATCATTATTATAATAATTTATTAATACTAGCTGTGATGGTGGGTTATATTGACAGGATATTAGTGAGGGCTATGGGAGTTTGTGGGTTGACCAGTGTATGCATACACTCACAGAACAGATTGTAACTTAACCCTGTTGTCACCTCATGAGGTGAATTACCTGCAATGCACCACAATGGGTTTGTTTCCTGTCTGTTGCTGTACTCTGACGACCTGACCCACTAGGTCTATCATGGCGGAGCCTACTTTAGGAGCGCCTAGCTCAGGCCATGCCAGGAACTGCAGCTGGTGAACTATCCTTGACACACTACTGTCCCTCTGTGAAGATGAGGTCTCATAATCATGAATATTCAGTGCTCATTAGCATACCGTTGCCTCGGTTACTTTCAGCTGTCGATGAACGTAGTCTCCGAAGTTTTGTTCGGACATTGTAATCACTGTTTTACCATTGATTTCCATTTCACTATCAATCTCTCCAGGCCAATACTGGGAGCACATCTCCTGTAGAACAACACGTCATAACATCAGATTACCGGTATACCAAAGCTCACCTGTCCTCTCTCATCAACCTGTGTCAGCATGACTATCACAGCGGTCTCCTGCTCCCAGATCATTCTCCAAAAGTCCTCTACAGTTTCCCTTGTGGGACCCTGTGTCGCTATGTATGAGTTCTTCTCTTTATAGCCCTTAGCACAGCAAGGACAGTAAACATGTCAAACAATGATGTCACAATCTCACATCGATAAAGCTAGCATTGATGTAGTCCGATCCATCCTTTCCGAGTATTTTCTTCATTTTCACTCTATTGTGATCAACTAAAGCGGACAAAAAGAGTAAGCTCCTTATCTACACATGTGCATTACAAGCTGCATACATGGAAGAGCATTGAGTAATCTGTTCTTGAATCTGTTAGCTGACAAGTTGGCTGCTTGGAACTCCGACAGGTCTACTGCTGTCTTGCGAAGACTCTGAACACACACAGTCACACATAGCACGCGGAAAGGTCTCTAGCTAACTCACATTAAACTCTGTGTGGTATCCACTCTCTCCTTCAACATTTTCTTCCTCCAATTCCGCCATTCTCTCTGGCAGCTGCTCAGCAGTGAAGTCAGTCCATCCACTGGTTATGCCCTCCAAGATGGCGTCGTGAAGGAACACATACTGACCCTAATACAAGACTATGACATCATAGCATAGCAACGCACACGCATACCTCTGTTTGTACCATGTGGTTTCGATTCTTTCTCAAGTTGGTCACAAATTCGCACGGATTGACCACGTTTTTATCCTGCCAGCGTTGCATCTCAACGTCAATAGTGACAAAGGTACCGGTTCTCCCAACTCCAGCACTACAGGAGAACAGTGTCAAATATCTCACTAGCTACGTACTTTAGTCAGGTCTTACCTGCAGTGCACTATCATTGGTCTCTCGTCAGTGTATTTGTGGTATCTTCGAACTTGTCTCACTAGCTGAAGTACTGGTAGAGCGTGTCGAGGGACACCAAAGTCCGGCCATGATGTAAAATGAAACTGCCTCACTGTTCTAGTCTCTTCATGACCATCCTGAGCAATGAATAATAATGAGGTGTTAATGAGGCTAGTGAAACTCACCGCTACTATTTCAAAGTTCCTTATAACACAGTCAGCTTGCTGCTCAGTGCTGACCATGGAGACAGACACGTAGGCGTACTTGGTCAATCCACATGAGTCCGGCCAGTACTGAGAACACTTGACCTAAATACAGAACAATGCAACACATCCACAAGTTACCAGGTGACGCCGCCATACCTTCATCTTCTCCACTAGATTGGTCAACATGACGATACTGTACACGTCATGGTCCCAGACCATCCTCCAGAAGTCACCCACAGTGTCCGGCAATGGACCCTGGCTAGCTATGTACTCATTCTCTCTATTGTAGCCCTGCAAGCAATAAAAGATGATGGTGATAGTAATAGTGTGAGAGTAGTGAGGGTGATAGTAGTGATGGTGATAGTAGTGATGGTTGAAGAAAACTGACTGGCAAGAAATTAGCGTTGATGTAATCATGGTCGTACTTATTGGTAATCATCAGTCTAACTCGAGAGTGATCATCTATAATGCGACAATGCAGTGATGTAGTGATAGACAGCACACTAGCGGTCACTTACAGCATTGGATATTAGCGTATCGATTACGGCACTTATTGTCGGGATTTAGTCCAACATCCATCGCTGGTCTGGGAGAATTTTCCACAATCTCCTACACACAGAGAACAGATAGTGAAGACAACTTACGAATTAGGCAGTGACTTACTTTATATTCTTCTGCAAAGAGACCATTTTGATTGGCGTGCATGCGCTGGACGTGCATCTCGAACTTGGCGGTCGGTATGTTGGGGTGAGCGAGGAGTGGGTCATCATCAAGTATCGGTAACTGGACCATTGTGGTGAGCGGGATACCTGACGTGACACTCATTAGATCGGGATCAAGATGCTGGTTAGTGTACTGGAGAAAGAGAGAGGGAGAGGAGAGAGGGAGGGAGAGAGAGAGGGGGAAAGAGGAGAGAGAGGAAGGGAGGGGGAGAGAGGGAGGGGGAGAGAGGAGAGAGGGGAGAGAGATGGGAGGAAGAGGAGGGAGAGAGGGAGGGGGAGAGAGATGGAGAGCGGAGAGAGGAAGGGGAGAGAGGGAGGAAGGGGAGGGGAAAGAGGGTGGGGGAGAAAGGGAGGAAAGGGGAGAGAGAGGGAGGCAGGAAAGGGGAGAGAGAGGGAGGGAGAGCATCATTCGATTCACAATAGAAAAATCTACGAGCTTATGCATGAGATTCTCCTAATAACAAGCTCATTAACAAAAACATGTTCAAAGTGTCAGTTGGTTATACTAACCACAATGCTTGTATCTGGCTCCATTTTTCCAGTTCGAGTATATCTCCTGCATATGAAGAATCCATGCAGTAACATCACAACACACAAGGTGTGTATTCAAAGGCTCACCAGTACAACACAACCACTATTAGCACTATGGCTGTAATAGCTACTGCTACCAGCAGACCAGCGATGACTCCACCCGCTATACCAGGTAGAGGATCACCGACTACACAGGGAGAGAGAGAGGGAGGGAGAGAGAGAGGGAGAGAGAGAGAGAGAGAGAGAGAGAGAGGTGGAAGGTGGATAGGAAGGGGGAGGGAGGGAGGGAGAGGGAGGGAGGGAGGGAGAGGGAGGGAGGGAGGGGGAGGGAGGGAGAGAGAGGGAAGGAGAGAGAGGGAGAGGGAGGGAGAGGGAGGGAGAGGGAGGGAGAGGAGAGAGGTAGAGGGAGAGAGAGAGAGATGGAGAGAGAGGGGGAGAGTAGGAGAGATTGCTACACACAGTAACTCTACTGTATTACCTGTTTGAAACACTGGACGTGTGTATTCACTAGAGCTGAATGTGGTATACTGCCTCTGTGATCCTTGTTGTTTCTGCACAGGAAATAAAAAAATTAGTATTGTTTTTACTTGTTCCACTCACCAGTGCTGGTCCAGCTGTGCTCAACAGTGGATAAGCTCTCAGAAAGAACGTATATCTCGATCCATATTGTAGAGGGTTGTTCGGGTACTGTCCGGTCCTATCATTAGCCGCCTCCATGGGATCACCAACTGTGAACCGTCCGTCAATTGGGAAGAGCTCTCGACCAAATTCTGCTGTGATGTAGCCAGCATAGCGGCTGGTCCTACTTCTTTCACCAGCTGTACTGTAAGTTGAGAAGGAGCCCACTGAAGTGAAGGCAACGTCAGGTTCAGAAATACTAGAGATGGTAGTTTCTTGATCCAAGAGAACAGTGATCACTTGATAATGACTGAGAGAGAAAAGAGAGAGAGAGTGAGAGTGAGTGCGTGGGTGGGAGGGAGTGAGTGGTGGTAGATGATTAAGTTTGTGCCATACCTGATTCGTCCATTTAGAGTAGAGGGCGGAGTCAGATTAATAGTAACCCTTAGACCACCCTCACTTGTGTCAGGTGCTCCCAACGCAGGCACCTCTATCACTAAAGAGAGAAAACGTATTATCTACCGATTCGATTAGATTTTAAATATTGTGTTACATTTGCTGTCGTCTGGAATACTGACAAACTGAAGGATTGAGTCGCTTTTGTTACCCTCTCCAGCTCCGTTGAATGCAGTAACATAGATGGTATATGTTGTATCGAGGTACAGCTCTGTGAGTGTCACCTCACTGCTGTTGACAGGGACATCAGTCTGCTGCTGTGAGGAGTTATAGGATGGATCATCCACAGTATAGGTCTTGGACGGTATGTAATATACCTGGAGAGAGGAGGAAGAAGAGAGAGAAAAATGTGAGTTTTGAAATTGACGCACACTGAAAAGGTCCACAGGTCACAAGTACATTTCCCATAATGGTGCAGTGGTATAGGGCTTACTCTGTATCTAGTGATGATTCCATTAGGCACTGGGGGAGCACTCCACTGCACTTTAATAGTTCGACTCGATGGGTTAGTAGTTCTGACATCAACTGGAGGCCCAGATGCTGAAAAATGCAACAGATACAGAACATCCAAAAATCTCAAAACCTTAGTCTCTTACTGTCATTGAGTGTTTTAACCACTGTACTGGTCATAGGTCCAGTGCCTACAAAGGTGCCTGAAGCAACGGTTATATTGTAGTCGGTGAATATTTCCAGATCCTTCAACTTCGCTCGTAGGTTAGTGGTGTTAGTGGCGTTCATGGTGAGCTGCCGGCCTGATCTAGCTGACGTATAGGTGATGTAGTTATGGGTTATGATGCCGTTTTGTAGCGCTAGATCGGGACGTGCCCATGATACGATGAGAGATTGCGAAGAATCAGAATAGACTGAGAGATTTAGTGGAGGACCATCAGGAGCTGAGGAGAGAGAGGGAGGGAGAGAGAGAGAGAGAGGAAAGGAGGGAGGGAGAGAGAGAGAGAGAGAGAGAGAGAGAGAGAGAGAGAGAGAGAGAGAGAGAGAGAGAGAGAGAGAGAGAGAGAGAGAGAGAGAGAGAGAGAGAGAGAAGAGGTAAGTAGAAGTGTTATTAGCTCACTCACCATCTTCCAGAGTGAATGTGGTGCACTGGTCAGTGGAGGATGGTCCAGGACCCACAAAAGTGTATGCAGTGAGCATGATGGAGTAGGAGGTCCCCTTGAGTAGCTGGCTCAGCACTAGCTGAGTGGAGTTGTCAGTAGTTGTTGTTGTATTGGACGGTGTGGATGATAGATCTAGTCCAGACAGTGACTGGACTGGTCGATAAGAAACTGTGTATTGTTCTATCAGCCCGTTGGGTTCAGCAGGAGGGACCCATGTAGCCTGCAGTGACGTGGAGCTGACCGCAGCCATGGTGCAGTTCCGCGGAGGAGAATCAGGAGCTATTATAGAACAGTAATAACAAGTGCATTATTGGTACTAGTTACAGTATTACCATCAGTCTCTGTTCTTCTTGGTTCAGACTGGTTCCTAGCCCCACAACCCAGTAAGTTGCAAGCCTCGATAGTAAACACGTATTTAGTGTACGGTATAATATCGCTGGTGATATTGAACTCCAGCTGGGTAGTCGTGTAGTCGGGATGTGTAGCTCCGGCTACAGGTCGGTCCACAGTGTTCCTATCTAGGTCATTCTGATAGATGTTGTAACCCAGGATAGGAAGGTTGCCGTTGAATGAAGGCTCCCACGTCAAGTAGACAGATCGAGCAGTCCAGCTAACAATCGTCACAACACGAGGAGGGTCTGGCCGCTCTATATGGGAGACAAAACATTGCTTTAAATATACAAATTTAGTGAATGAAAAAATTTAAGTTACACCAAAAATTCATACTTGCAAGCAGGATAAATACATCATTAATTTCATTTACACTTCTAATTTTTGGTACTCATTTTGTACAAATTTTTTTATCTTTATTTACATTTTTTGAGTGGTGATTGTGTATGTACCTTGTATTGTGAGTTCTGTGCTATCGGACTGGTCTGATAGCTCCTCAGTCAACATGTTGGTAGCTACACATGAATAGTTGGCCGTGTCTCCTCGCTCTACTGCAGTGAACACCAGCAACCCC
Source organism: Haliclona indistincta (assembly GCA_964017065.1). Classification (NCBI taxonomy): domain Eukaryota; kingdom Metazoa; phylum Porifera; class Demospongiae; order Haplosclerida; family Chalinidae; genus Haliclona; species Haliclona indistincta. The sequence continues at coordinate 8,192,023 of OZ024790.1, forward strand.
ACACTGCCCAGCTCTCTCAGTAGAGGCACTGTGTCACCTGACAGCAGGTCAGAGAGGGAGGCATCCACTGGTACAGTCATGTTGTTGGGTAGCTGTATGTCTGACAGTTCTATGACGTCAGTTGCATTAAGTGTATAGGGCTGTATGATCTGTGAGGTAGAGATTTCAATGCCGTTCTTGAGCCAGGAGATGGTAGGACGAGGGTTGCCTGTAGCTACACAGTAGAGGCTAGTGGTGTTGGTGATGTTAGCCGTGAGAGCGCTGGATATCTGGTGTATTACAGGGGTTACTGGAGGGAGGGAGGGAGGGAGAGAGAGAGAGAGAGAGAGAGAGAGGGAGGGAGGGAGGGAGGGAGGGAGGGAGAGGGAGGGAGGGAGAGGGAGGGAGGGAGGGAGGGAGGGGGAGGGAGGGAAGGAGGGGGAGAGAGGGGAAGGGGGAGAGAGGGAAGGAGGGAGGGAGAGGGAGGGAGAGAGAGAGAGAGAGAAAGTTTCGTTACATTGACAAAGACCCATGGACATGTCGTGACTCAGTGCAAATTGAACTATTTGCATTGAAATTTTTTTATCACTCACCCTGCACAGTCAGAGTAGCTGATGCTGATACACTGCCAACATAGTTCACAGCGGAGCACTGGTAGACACCACGATCAGAATACTGTACATTACTAACTGTTAGACTACCAAACTGCAGTGGAATGGATCGATCTCTGTTGATAGAGTACTTGGCAGTGTCTGCGGTATCGTTGGTGGTGATGATACTTGAGCTGTTGAAACTCCACACCACGCTATGGACAGGATCAGCTAGTGCCTCACAGCGGAAAGTAACATTGAGTGCATCAATGATGGTTTGATCTCGTGGGCCTTGGAAAATTCGTGGAGGACCTGCACATGAATGATTATAGTGAAGCACTGTGTGTGAGTGAGTGAGTGTGTGTGAGTGAGTGTGTGTGAGTGTGTGTGAGTGAGTGTGAGTGAGTGTGTGTGAGTGTGTGTGAGTGTGTGAGTGAGTGGGTGAGTGAGAGTGTGTGTGTGTGTGAGTGAGTGTGTGTGAGAGTGAGTGTGTGAGTGAGTGAGTGTGTGTGAGTGAGAGTGTGTGTGAGTGAGTGTGAGTGAGTGTGAGTGTGTAGTGTGTGTGAGTGAGTGGGTGAGTGAGAGAGAGTGTTTGTGTGTGAGTGCATGCGAATTGATGCTGACCATGTACAATAAGGTCAGTGTGCATGGATCGTGAGCCGGCTGGATTGGTCGCCATGAAGAAGTACCTTCCCTCGTCACTCTGACTAATATTACTAATAGTTAACGATCTACGATCTGTTGAATAGCTCAGCATCGATCCATTAGCAAGTATAGACTCCATTGTGATATCAATGACACCAGGCCCGTCAGGTACCTCCGTAGTCAAATCACTTGAGAAGAACCAGCGAATGCTTGTAGTGTTGACGGGAGGAGCAGCGTCGTCTATTCTGAAGTGTATAGCAGCCATCATCTCTTCTATACCCACTGTTTCTCTGTCACCATCGAGGGCTACCACAGTAGGTGGAACTGACAGAGGAAGGGGAGGAAGGAGAGAGAGGGAGAGAGAGAGAGAGAGGAAAGGGAGGAGGGAGAGAGAGAGGGAGAGAGGGGAGAGAGAGAGGGAGAGAGAGAGAGAGGGAAAGAAAGAGAGAGAGAGGAAGGGGAGGAAGGAGAGAGAGAGGGAAACATTATAACCACTCCACAACACAACACTATACTAACCTTGAACGAATATTGAGAAATTCCTTGTCGAGCTGAGCACCAGGTTAGCGGCAGAGCAGGAATACATGTCAGTATCGCTACCAATGGCTGAAGATAGGGTGAGTTCCTGAGTGACTAAAAACAGGTCGCCATCTGGAGTGGTATAGCTGTCTAGTGTGTTGGTGTCGCCTATTGTTATTCTTGGTACCGAGCTATCTAGCATGGACCCGTTCCTGTACCATGTGATACTGGGAGTGGGGATAGCTGAGGCATTGCATGTAATGATGAGAGAATCTGTCTGGTTGACAATGAACAGCTGATCGATGGCGGGGAACAAAATAGCAGGAGACACTGGAGAGAAAAAATAACTCCTTAATCACACACACTCACTCAGCAACTCACTCACTCACTCACTCACTCACTCACTCACTCACTCACTCACTCACTCACTCACTCACTCACTCACTCACTCACTCACTCACTCACTCACTCACTCACTCACTCACTCACTCACTCACTCACTCACTCACTCACTCACTCACTCACTCACTCACTCACTCACTCACTCACTCACTCACTCACTCACTCACTCACTCACTCACTCACTCACTCACTCACTCACCCACTCACTCACCCACTCACAAACCACTTACCATGCACGGTAAGAGTCACTGAACGAGTAACACTGCGCACTACATTGTCAGCCACACACAAATACTGCCCAGCGTCCAATGCTTGAGTCATGACGATAGTGAGATCACTCCTTACTTCTCTATTACCAGACATCATCTCATCAATGCTGAATTTTGGTCCAGGAACAATCTCTTCATTTACTCCAGTAACATTACGCAGCCAGCGCAATGAAGGCCGAGGTCTACCTTGGGCTGAGCAATTGAATGTAGTGGAGCCTGGTTGAACAGTGGTCTCATGTTGTGGTGGACTAAAGAACACTGGACCAACTAAAAGATGAAAGATTATGAAAGTTATGAGAGAGTCTCGATCACTTACGTTGTACAACTAGTTCAAATAGCGCTGTATTGTTCCCAGCAGCATTGGTGCCCACACAAGAGTAGTTCCCTGAGTCAGTGTCAGTTGTGTTGGTGATGGTGAGGTTCTGTGTGACCTGATACAGACCAGAGGAGACCAGCTGCTGCTGAATGGGCGAGCCAAAACTGACACGAGAATGATCCAAAGGAATCCCGTCCCTGTACCAGGTGACACTGGGAGCCGGGATACCAGTGACTGAGCACTGAAACACAACTGGTGTCATCTCATTGGTAACGTAAGTTTGATTAGAGGATGAGATCTCAGGAATCACTGTAAACAGACGAGAGACAATAAAATACTGACTCGTACAGGTATGGACAACTCACCATGTACAGTTACAGTGATGCTAGTGTTCCTCTCTCCTTCAGAATTACTAGCGCGGCAGATGTACTCAGCTGCATCGCTTGGATTGGTGTCTGATATAAATAGACTGCTGCTCCTGTTTCGGTCACCCGTCGGTATACTGATGATGCTGTATTTGGTCGAGTTCACTAATGGAGTGAGCGACTCGTTCATTTTGAACCACTGAATGTCAGGTCTGGGGTTCGCAATAGCTGAACAGAATACAGTGACATTGTTCGGCTGTATAATAGTCAAATTGTTAGCAGAATCGTAGATATCGGGAATATCTGAAAAAAGGATAAAAAGTATAATAATTTGTTCAAAATTATAGTACTTACATTGAACGTTCAAAGAAGCAGTGTCCGTGATGGAAGCTAGTAGGTTAGTGGCGTTGCAGATATACTGGCCCTCTCTCAGTCGTGATACTGGTGATACCACAAGAGTGCTATTGACTACTGAATCACTAGATAATACAATATTGATGGAGCTATTTAGTATTGGCTGTTGGAGGGTTCCGTCGGAAGAGTTGAAAAACCACGTCACGCTCGCAAGAGGTAGAGCCGTCACGATACAGACAAATGCAGCCTCCATGCCCTCTGATACTGTGAGTGCTTGGGGCGAGACGATCGGCCGTGGAGAAACTGTGTGAAGATAAGATTGATTGTGTGCACAGAGTGTAAATTATAACTTACATTGCACGACTAGTTCAAATTCATCGCTATCGGATCCAGCAGTATTGTTGCCTGCACAAGAGTAGTTCCCTGAGTCAGTGTCAGTTGTGTTGGTGATGGTGAGAGTCTGTGTGACCTGATACAGATCGAACGCTAGCAGAGCAGCTGATGATGTGGATATCGAGATTCTAGTACTGTTGATCAGAGCTGTCCCATTCCTGTACCAGGTGATACTGGGAACCGGGATACCAGTGGATGAGCATTGGAATGTGACTGGTCTTGTCTCATTTGTGGTGTAATTAGAAAAGAGTGACACTATCCTAGAGGCAACTGCAAAATTTTAAAGCAAAAATTTTGTCAAAATTTGTGCATTTAGTACAAAATTTTAACTATGAACAAAAATTTGAATACTCACCGTACACAGTAAGTGTAGCATCGCGTGAAACTGTGCTGACCACATTACCAGCCACACACTCATACACTGCTTTATCCTCAGGTCCAGCACTCAGTACTGTCAGTGAGCTAGTGTTCTGTCTGCCAGTATTACCATTGGTAGTAATGGAGTAGTTCCCTGAGGAGGTGAGTGGTGAGGTAGTGTTGCCCAGGACCCTTCTCCATGTGATGGCTGGCGGAGGCAGACCAGTAGCTGTGCAAGTGAACGTTGCATTATCAGGCGCTGTGACAGTCAAGTTAGCAGGTGGGTCGGTAATCACAGGATTAACTGCAATAAATAAAAAAGAAAGTAGTAATGCAAGTTGATGAAAAAACACCTTGCAATGCTGATAGTGAAAAACACAGAGCGACACTTTCATGCACTAATGTGTTCAGTCTCTTTATTCACATGATGGAGGATGATCAGAGACAGAACACATCAATGAAAGAAAGTAATGCTCTACGCTTTTCACTATCAGCATAACAAGAAGCTTGAATGCATTTACTTTGCACGACTAGTCCAAATTCATCGCTATCAGATCCAGCAGTATTGTTGCCCACACAAGAGTAGTTCCCTGAGTCAGTGTCAGTTGTGTTGGTGATGGTGAGGTTCTGTGTGACCTGATACAGACCAGAGGAGAGCACCTGCTGACTGGGTGAGCCAACACTGACACGAGGATCACTGCTGGGAGTCAGAGCAGACCCATTCCTGTACCAGGTGATACTGGGAACCGGGATGCCAGTGAATGAGCATTGGAATGTGACTGGTCTTGTCTCATTGGTGGTATAATCAGGAAAAGGTGACATTATCATAGAGACAACTGCAAAAATTTTGTAAAAATTCAAAAATTAGTGCATTTAGTACAAAATTTTAACTATGAACAAAAAATGTAATACTCACCATACACAGTAAGCGTAGCTTCGCGTGAAACTGTGCTGACCACATTGCTAGCCACACACTCATACACTGCTTCATCCTCAGGTCCAGCGCTCAGCACTGTCAGTGAGCTAGTGTTCTGTCTGCCAGTACTACCATTGGTAGTAATGGAGTAGTTCCCTGAGGAGGTGAGTGGTGAGGTAGTGTTGCCCAGGACCCTTCTCCATGTGATGGCTGGCGGAGGGAGACCAGTAGCTGTGCAAGTGAACGTTGCATTAGCTGGCGCTGTGACAATCAAGTTAGCAGGTGGCTCGGTGATCACAGGATTAACTGCAATAAAGAGAGATGATTAAATGCACAACATTAGTACAGCGCTTCTTGTTGTTGCAATGCTGAAGTGAAAAGCTCAGAGTGTCACTGTCATGCACTAATATGCTTAGTGCCTGTAACTCCTTATTCACAAGATGGAGACTGAACACAATAGTGCACGAAGGTGATGCTCTATGCTTTTCACTTCAGCACATTGCAAGAAGCCTGAAAATAATGAATGTATAGACGCCTTACTTTGTACGACTAGTCTAAATCCATCGTTATTGGTTCCAGCAATATTTGTGCCCGCACAAGAGTAGTTCCCTGAGTCAGTGTCAGTTGTGTTGGTGATGGTGAGGTTCTGTGTGACCTGATACAGACCAGAGGAGAGCACCTGCTGACTGGGCGAGCCAACATTGACACGAGGATCACTGCTGGGAGTCAGAGCAGTCCCATTCTTGTACCAGGTGATACTGGGAACCGGGATACCAGTGGACGTACATTGGAATGTGACTGGTCTTGTCTCATTGGTGGTATAAACTGGTTCCGATGAAGTCACCTCAAACAAAACTGGAGAACAAAATTCAAACATTTGCAATAACACAACTATCCCACAATACCTTCAACAGTAAGGTTAGCAAGCTCTTCCCGAGTGCCAATGGCATTAGAAGCTGAACAGTTGTACATGAGCAGTTGGGTAAAGTTTGGGTTGATCAGTGTGAGCATGCTAGTCACCGTATCACCCTGTGTGATAGATGTGATCACTGTATTATTAGTGTTGTTAGCTAATATGGTTGATCCCAGTGACCAGGTGATGGTGGATGGAGGGGATGAGGTAGCTGTGCAGTTGAAGACAGCGCTGCTGTTGAAGGTGATGGTAAGAGATGATGGAGATACCATGACTCGAGGAGCATCTAGGGAAGACAGAGAGGAAGGGAGAAAAGGAGCGTGAGAGAGAAATAGAGTGGAAGAAAAGAGAAGACAGATGAATAGTAAATTTTTGTATAATCATTCACTCACAGTTCACTGTTAAGTTTGTTACTGCTGTGTCATTTCCCGCCACATTGACCGCCACACACTGGTAGGTCCCTGAGTCAGTGTCTGTTACCATGGGTATTGTTAGTGAAAGGATGACAGAATATGCTCCGTCTGGTATTTCTTGCGCATCACTAGCATTCAATGAGTAGCTTGAGCCAAGACCGGGCTCTAACATCACTCCATTACGAACCAAGGCTAATGTAGGAACTGGATTACCAGTACCCGTGCAGTTGGCGTCCAGCCTATCTCCTTCATTGAGAGTTAAGTTAAATATTGTAATCTCAGCCTCGGGCAATACTGTGATAGAGAGACAAAAGCTTTAGTAGTGGAAACCAGATAATAACTCACTGAAGATGTTAACAGTAGCATTGGCACTGTCCTGTCCAAACGTGTTGTTGGCAGTGCACATGTATACTCCTGAGTCCGCCTGGCTTGAGTTAGCAATAGTCAGCTCACTCACTACTAGGCTGCCGTTAAATGATTCTATCACGCCATCTTGTACGATGGCGCCTGCTCTGGTCCAGGTGACTTGAGGCGGTGGTTGACCAGAAGCACTACACACTAGCGTCACGTTGGTCATTGCGGTCACATTAGTGTCACTAGGATCACTGATAATACTGGATCCAACTATAGGAAAAAAAAAGAAAGGTCAAAGGTCAACTAGACTCCATACAATCAATGCTACAGAAGATTTGCAATGAAGTGTTTAAATTTATAAGAACAAGTGTACGAAGGTGATGATCTCAAAAAACTTTGAAATTCATTGGATGATCAAAACCTTATTATTGTATTTCTTCTAAAGATTCGGCACCTCAAAATTTCGGCAAGCACTTTGGTTCTTCGTCACAGTAAGCCAACAGCCCGACGTGAAAAGTCCTGTACTTCACGGAAAAGAGCTGTAGACGCGTTCTCGTTCAAAACACGTGCTCGTCGCCACACCTTCAATTATTCGGTGCTTCTGGAACTTCTGCCACAATTACTTCCAAATATTGGGCAAGCAAATCTGAAATTATTTATTTTGTACCGAATTTTTAGAAGAAATACGGTAAGTCACAATTTGATGTGTAAAACCTTCCTCTCTGTCTTACCTGCTTGGAATATGTCCATCTGTCCCTGATCCATGCCTAATGCATTGCTTGCAGTACATACATATGTACCAAACTGTCCCAGCTGTGTATTATCCAGAGTGAGCACGCCATCACTGCTATCAACAGTCTCTCCATTGAGCGTCCAGGTCAGGTTGAGTGGTTCAGATCCCACAGCAGAGCAGGTCAATGTGACAGAGCTGTCGAGCAGAACATACTCACTGGTAGAGCTAGAGGTGATGATAGTGATGGAGGGAAGTTCTGTAGAAAGGGAGATAGAGAGAGCGAGTGAGCAAGTGAGTGAGTGGATGAGTGAGTGAGCGAGCAAGCAAGCGAGTGGATGAGTGGATGAGTGAGTGAGTGAGGGAGTGAGAGAGCGAGCAAGGAAGCGAGTGGATGAGTGAGTGAGTGAGTGAATGAGTGAGCGAGCAAGCAAGCGAGCGAGTGAGCAAGAGTGATGAATGAGTAAGTGTTGCGTTATGATCATGTTAACTCGCCTCCTTGTGTGATATTGATGGAGTCAGTATCATCATAAATACTGTTGTTGGCTGTGCATTGGTAGACACCAAAATCTTCTTCCTGAATATCTGATAATACATATACTGCTCCTGTGGCGTCAGGTAGTATCATCTCCATATCATCGTCAGGTGAAGTGAAAGTCCACGTGTATGTGTAGTTAGTTGGGTTGCCTTCAGTGGTGTTGCAAAACAGCGATAAAGACTGCCCGACAGCTAGCTGGTTGGTGGATGAGTTAGCAGTGAGTTCAACAACTACTGGGACTGTGAGGGAGGGAGAGAGGGAGAGAGAGGGAGGGAGGGAGAGAGGGAGAGAGAGAGAGAGAGAGAGAGAGAGAGAGAGAGAGAGAGAGAGAGAGAGATGAAGCAATACCATAAGTGGGCAGTTTTAAAAACCAGTTTATAACTCTGTAAAACAAGGTTGGCTTAGAGAGTGCTAGAATGCTTACCTATTACAACAATGTCTATAGTAGCATTCACAGTGGTCTCCTCTCCTGTTTGAGGGTTAATATTGCTAGCAATACACACATAGGTACCGTTGTGATCATCAAAAGACAGTGAGTTTATAGTTAGTGTTGATATTGACATCGGTAGCAATGAAGGTTGGTTGATGTCGAAATCGAATGCCTCTGTAGTGATGTTTAAATATGCTGAGGCAGTGGTTGTCGTAGTAACATCGGGAAGAGGTGCTCCCGTTACTCGACAGTCAATGGAGAAATAATCATCTTCCTCTTGATGAAAAATGAAATAGTAGTCACTGGTACCAGTCAGAATATTGGGCGGGGCTGTATAAGAGTGTATTTAATAATAGTAACGGTTACTATTTTTAGTAACAACGTACCATATTCCACAACCAATACAACAACTGAGTTGTCAAGCTCTCCATCCGATCCGATACTGGTGATATTGTACACACTTGGGAGCTGGTCAGGGTTTGACACTGAAAACGTGTAATTTTGGAAAAAATTCGAAAACTGGTCCAGAGTCACGTTAAAATTTGAGGAGCCATCGAGTGAGAACAGCTCTTGGTCACGATAGTACTCGAGCCTCTCGTAGCTGCCGGAAGCATCCACAGCGATAGTGGTGGTAGTGGGCGGAGTCAGGATGATGACGGGAGGAGTGAGCAGTGACAGTGCGGATGGACCTGAGGAGTGAGTGAGTTTAGTGATGGTGCACTACGAAGTTGACTAACCTGATGTTAGCTCCAGAGGGTCACTGGATATGCTGGTATTGTATACTGAAGCAATGCAATGGTACACACCAGAATCCTCAGCTGTGAAAGGGTCAATGACTAGAGAACTCTCTGTTTCACTGGTCAATGGATTTGATGTCGCGATGGTCACGCTTTCTGTTCCCATGATAAGCTGACCATCCTTATACCATGATATGGACGGAGCAATGCTACTGTTCATATTGTTAGCCCGTGCTGTGCAGTTCAGCTCAACCAGGTCATCTTCATCTACAGAGCTATGCCTATCCAGTGGGAAGCTGTCTGTGTCCTCAGGAGCTATCAGCAGCTCAACTGTAAAAATTTCATAAAATGTAAAACGAACCCTGAAATTCATACACATTACAACACGGTGAAACACATGATCACAATGTTGTATCACATGACAATAGTACTGTATCACATGACAGCAGTACTGTATCACATGCATGGCAGCAGTACAGTATCACATGACAGCAGTACTGTATCACATGATCACAGTATACTGTACGTACCATACCTGGTATAGTTACGATTGAGGAATCTGACACTGATGAAATAATGTTCCCAGCCACACAAGTGTAGTTCCCTCCTAGGGAGGGGTCAGCATTCAGTATTGTCAGAGTGGACGAAATGTTTATAGGTGTGGCTTCATTGGCGATGTTAAAGCGGGAATCACTAGGCAAGATTGCGGTGTTGTTGAAAAACCAAGAGATGGTGGGCAGGTCATTGCCTACAGCAGAGCACTGCAAACTGACCGAGTCTCCACTAGACACAGTCATGTCGCTTAGCAGTGGTGAAAGAAAGCTTGGCGGCACTGAGTGAGGAAATAAAAAATAAGATGCTGGTATGCACTCTTTAAGTACACATGCTCACCTCTTCCATTTATGAACAGTCCAATACGTATCACATCGGTTTGGTTTCTCACGCATTGATAGTAACCCTCTAAAGCCTCATTCGAAAATCCCAAGTTCTGTATTAATCTTGCTGTACGACCAGAGTTGATGTCAGAAGATAACACAGTAGTGCTGCTATCTTCCAGTGCTGTTCCACTGGGATCTGACCAAGCAACGGTTCCAGTGGCTGAAACACACACTAGCTGTAGACTGTTCGAGTTGAACATATCATTACTGTCAGCTATCAGAACAGTGTTGTTCAAAACAGTCTGTAGAGTGTTCTGATCATAGACATTATAACCTGAAAGAATGATAAAAAACGATTAATATGCACACTTGGTTTACTTACCAGTGACTGTAACGGGAAAATTGACAGATACAGGTAGACTAGTAGTAGTAGGTATAGCTGTACATTGAAGATCACCAACATCGTCATCGGTCAAAGTAAGTACTTCACTGTACATAGTTGTTGATATTGTTTGGGATGTTATACGTCCCATTCCAGAAATGAGACAAGATGCTGAGCCACAAGCCCACTGGTAGCCAGCTTCTAGAATAGTGTTGGTAGTGCTATCCACTGCATCGCATGTGAAGTCAACAGCAGTGCCCACTGTGAACGGTGGACCAGGAACGGAAGCAGTGATCCGTGCTATAATCTGTTGAGCAGCGCTAGTTCCTGCAAGATGCAAAGAGTCTGTACGAGCCCCACCCCTTCCAACACCCACTCACCTGCTAGCGCGAGAAGAAACGCGCAGAGCAGCGAGTTGAACGCCATCACAGAGCAGCTAGTTCTTCACCGGAACAGCCCTACTTGGCGGTACATGAAAACGCCCTGTTGCTAGCACGTCTTGAATAGCGTTGCACAGTTCCTTTAGTGCAGCATAACTCCACTATGAATTCCCGCCACTCTGTTTGCGCAAGCACTCGTGAATACGCGTACCACCACTCGCTCGCGCGTACAAAATAGCGCGTAGCTGAGAGAACCATACACAAACTACTTGCTCCTACTAGTATCAAGAGTGTATACTATTGCTAGTATTAAGTAACAATGTCGAGGCATAAAAATTATATATAATGGTCGTTATTGATTGCCTTCTTTCTTCTCATTCTCCTCATCTGCAGTCCCTTGGTCTGGTGGAGGTTGCTGCTGTCCCATTTGTTGTTGGAATTGTTGTTGCAGATTCTGGTACACGGATGGGTTAGTCTCTTGCATCTGACGAGCCATTTCTTGGATTTGCGGCCTGTAACGACACACCCTTGCAATGTGAAAGAACCGACAGACCTCGCTTACATCATCCCAAACACGCCAGGAGGTCCTGAGGGTTCTCCCTCAGTCCCTGCTCCTGCTGAGGCGCCCATCTGTGACCCAAGCATGCCAGCTGCCCTACATGCATAGACAGGCAACTTCATCAATCGTTGTAACACGACAGGCTACTAACATTTTCTGAAATGATGGATTACTCATGACAGACGAGGCCTGAGGAGCGAAAAAGAAAGCATCGATGAAGATTCCATAGCTCATTTGCTCACCAGGTTCATGAAGGCAGGATTGGACATGAGACCAGTTATGTCAGCGCCAGCAAGATTGGGCAGAGCTCCACCTAATGCTGCTCCTAGGCCTGGACAAACTTCATATGATTGAGAAAACTAAACTTTGACCCAACCTGGTGGTATCTGCTGTTCTGCAGCTGACTGTTGCTACAGAAGAAGAGCACACGTAAAAACAGAGGGAGTAAAAAATCTAGCAATTGAACCTGCTGTTGTTCTAAATGCTGTGCTCTCTGCTCGGCTATATCGAGATTGGTTTTGTACTCAGCATTTTCAGGATCCAACTCAATGCACTACAAAAATGCAAATCGGTCAAATTTTTGCATATTAAGTCCAAAAAAAACTTGCAAGGTAAATTTTTTACCTTTTTGTAACATTCTCGAGCTTTCACCCATTCATCCAATGAGCTATACACAAATCTATACAAGAAGGAACATGTTAGATGCCGCATGCGTCGCTGTGAGTTTACCCCATTCTGCCGTGAGCCCGAGCATAGTTCGGATTCAACAGAACTGCGTGCTGGCAGTCATCCAGCGCTTTCTGTGACTCCTCCAGTTTAATATAGGCAGCAGCTCTGTGAACAAAACTGGCTGCTGCAGTAGTAGAGAAGATTATCCTAACCTGTTCGAATAGTATGTTGCATTTGAGGGGTCGAGAGTGATGGCTTTCGTGTACATGTCGACAGCTTCAGCAAAGTTTAGTGCCTTCAATGCTGCATTGCCTGTTGGGAGAAAGATACCAGTTAGCTAGCTATGAGTAGGGATCACCTTGATTTTTGAGTTTTTCAGCCTCTTCCTTATTGAGCTGTGTTGCTTGTTCGTCTTGCTGAAATAGCTCCTGATAATCGAGAAATAGCGAATATAAACAAGTTATGTTACACATCTCGGCTACCTGGAGGCTTCTAGAAGCGCCGTATTTAGCAACGCACGCCTTGTCTTGTAGATCGAGTCCGTAAACGGACTGAAGGCACATCACAGCAACTGGAGACCAATGAACATAATCACTTTGAAATACATGCACAAACTGTCATTACCCTCAAGGCTCTCTGTCTGGTCGGAGTTGAGGCTACCACTGTCTACGTCGTTCTGTAGGTGCTTGATAATGGCGTACGACAGCCGTAGCTTGCTCTCGCTGAACTGCTGCGCCATTGCTACTTCGCCTCGTCCACACGTGTTATGGGCGTGGTCAACAACAATATTAACCCTTATAACACCATGCTGCACGTGAGCAGAAGTCTCACTTCTTCTTGCAGGTGTGGTTTAGCCTGGTCCTCTGCTACAACAAGATCTCTTCAAAGTAAGTCATCTGAGTGTAGACAATCTCTCTTTTTATCTCTCTTTCTCTCACTACAGGTTCTCATTCCAATGAGGATAGTCTAAAGGAATGGCGAAGTAAGAAGACCATCTACTCAGCTGAGCAGACAAGAGACATTGTTTGTCACATGCAGACACTGTCCTTGCTGCAGCCTCCGGATGACATAGCTGCAGAGGTGGAAAAGAACCAATCACAGTACTTGCTGTCAGCGTTGCAGATAGCAGAGAAATTGAAGGAGGTGGACACCACTGGGGTGACTCCGATGCACAACCCCAGTGAGGTATTCTCGGCCTATCTTCGTGAAGACGATGAAACAGTGGATAGAGATAGAACCAGGGAAGAGATGCAGAGAAACTGCTCCAACACAAAAGATGGATTCTTCGTTGCTCCACCCACGACTGCTGGAAAAGCTTCTAAACTGTCGAATCTAGCAGACTAGTTTAGTTGTTGCATGCATTTCTCTCAATTTCAAAATTTGCGCTAAAATGTCTATGACGTCATTAAACTTGCGCAATACTTCATCTGTTCATCACAAAATGGCTGACGTACATGAAAATGTCGAATCGGATCCCGAGCTAGAAAGCGTCGAAGAAGGCACGGAGGAGACAGCAAACAAGTTTGCTAATGATGGCAGTTTTATGGAGATGTTCAGAAAGCGACTAGAAGAACAGAAGAAGGAAGAACCTGATGAAACAGACATTAAAAAATCACCTCCTAGAACAGTCGTTCCCAGCGAGGAAGAAGTCCAAAGAGTGAAGATATACCAGGTTCTCTGTCGCCAACGTGCTCCACAGTAGTAGACAGACTAGTTATCACGCGATCATGATGGCGGTCGTATGTGCTTGAAAATCACTTCTGGAGTTCTTCTCCATATAGGGAACAACTGGAAAGAGAAAGGCTTTGCTCAAGAGTGCAGAGTTGAGAGAGAAAAAGAAGAAGAAGAAAGAAGAGAAGGAGGTTGTGGACTGCATGTGTAGTGGGAGTGTGTGGTAATGTGCCGTGATTTATACCAGGAGCTGAAGCAAGCAGAAGAAGGGGAATATAAAAGTGCTGCGTGGAAGGCCTACATGCAGGAGGTGGAGGCTATCCAGGCACGCAGCTGCACAGATCAAGAGGGGCACAAAAGACCACTAGTTAAATAAACCACTAGTTAAATAAACAGTAGTTATGTTTGTTTTGTGTTGTCAGCTGTTAATAAGATGCGATTATCATTTGTTTTGATGTCTTCTAATTATACGTAAGTGGTTCTAATATTTTTCGGCAGAGTTTACCGCACATAATTTGCGCCCGGGAAGTAGTGAACATTACTGTGTTGATCTCTGAAGTTCGAGCATTCTACCACTGCCGATCGCCGGCTCCAGTCTCGTTATCGCTAGGATAGACTTCGTGCGAGGTTTCTCTGTCAGTACGCCCGTGTTTCCTGCAGGGCCAGTGCCCGCCTTCATCTGCCGATCTTCTCCGACCCGCCCGGCAATGCCCAGATAGCCCGTGGCTATCTACTACGCCGACCAGCAATCTACCAAGACACTAGTACTAGTACCAGACACAAGCCCGTCCATCTAACAGCTCTACCCGCGAAGACTTCGCTACAACTGACTTCAACCAGTATCCACATACACTACGCTAGCCGCGCTCAGCTCAACTGTGTGACAAGACTTTCACGATCATTCGACCACTTCAACGAACCAGCGTGTGCTAACCTCGATCAAGAAAGACTACTGTTTTCAACTCAACATGGCCGCCGTCCGTACCACTCACGACTACAGTCTCTGTGAAATTCTAGAAGGCAAGCATTGAACCGCTTTGTATGTGCGTGAATGAGAGAATTTGTCATTTTTATCCCCAGGACGATTCTTCTTTGCTACTCTTCGCCAGAGACCCCGCAACTCAGCCTCCTGTCATTACTTCTCCACCGATGAGGAGTTCCAATATGAGAAGTGAGTGTTTTGTTTAGTGCAAGTTGGATACACTCAATAGCTGACTATGAACACTACCCAGCACTGTTATCACCTTCTGAAGTGCAAACGGTTGCTAAGTGATCACAAAAAGACACATGTCACACCAACTCACATTATCACTTTGATCTGTGTATTGTATTACCATACCCTTCTCTCATCCCCTACTCTCTTTCCTTCCTTTCTCTCCCCTGCTCTCTCCCTCCTCCCTCTCTCTCTCTCTCTCTCTCTCTCTCTCTCTCTCTCTCTCTCTCTCTCTCTCTCTCTCTCTCTCTCTCTCTCTCTCTCTCTCTCTCTCTCTCTCTCTCTCTCTCTCTCTCTCTCTCTCTCCCTCTCTCTCCCCCTCTCTCCCTCTCTCTCTCCCTTAGCTTCTATGCTGATTTTGGACCCCTCAACTTGGCTCTACTCTACCGCTACTGTCAAAGATTAAACAAGAAACTAAAGGTACGTTGTGCGTGGATGTGACAAGGGGCTCTATTGGTAATATTGCCTATGTCCTGGTGTTTAATTGAGCATTTAGTGGAATCTACTCTACATTTTTCAGAACACCTGTGGCAGTAAATGCCTATCTTCCATAATTGGGCATAGAATTAGCTGCCATTAATCACTGTCAGTGTTACAGACATCCATAGCGTAACGGATCGACCAATTAGAATTCTTCCTGGTTATGTGGAACCAAGTTGTTTGTAACAAAGTTCTCTGCGCTAGGTAAAGGGAGACCTTGTTGTCTCTTTGTCTTTCCTTTTCTGATTGCTGTGCTCCAGACAGACCATTTCTTTATGGTTTTCCATAGCTAATGTATATGTCCTGGAGGCCTTGTGGTAGCATCCTGCAATGGGCTGTATATCTGTCTAGCTGTTACAAATGTTATGTTTGTGACAATGTTTTTGAGCAAGCAGATAGTGCTGGAGTGTGTGTACTTGCTCAAGGATATACTCAGTGCAGGTGGTGTACATGGGTCTGACATTCCCACCAAGGCAGGGATTACTAGACCTCCAGCTGTTGGGAAATTTCCCTCTGTCTTGAAGTATTGGTTATAAGCCTTGTAGACTATGCATGTACACAGCCGCACTGACAGACACACTTCACGGTTATTGGTGTGGTAATATTTGGCGGGCTCTTGAGTTGTGGTGATGATAATGGGGTGATATGCTCGCCCCTTTGTGATAGTCCCTCTCTCCTTGCTTGTGTAAGCTGTCTGTCAACCAATCTCCTCCCTGCCCACCGCCCTTCTCACAACATCACCAGCCAGCTCTCTAAGTGTTGACACACTCACAAATCGGACTTGTATGGGTGTGTCCACTATGTTGCCAGGGAAGTTGTAATGCATTACTCTTCCAAACCTGTTTAACAGGTTGCGGCATTTGTCTCAGCATTCCTTTGTGCACCTGATAAGTGGAGCAACAATTGAGTTAGATTTAACCCTTTGATCACTGTGAAGACTATGAAGTTTGTGACCAAGTTGACACCTATGTACCGTAGCCACACCTATCTTGTAGCTTTATTGCAATAGGCTGCCTTTCATGCCGACATGGTTAGTTCATGCTGCTTTGCTATTCATGGCCTCATAAACTCCGGACACCTGCTATGTAGCGTATAGACAATAGTCCCACTAACGATATTCATTGATATGCCGATGCTGTTAATGATATTCATTGAGCACAGAATCAGGTGTTTGAGATTTGTGCTGGTAATTTTTCAAGGGCTCAACCACTATGAAGGGTAATGAGTTAGTGGAAATTGAATTTTAGTGTCGATGCCGTTGACAAGTGTGGTTAGTCCCATGAGTGAGTGAGAGTATGTTAAGTGACGTTGGCGATTGTTTTATGTTGTGTTTGTCTCATGGTTGGTACTAGTGTTGTTGTGACTAGGGAACTAATGAGTGAGAATGTGTGTGCTTGTGGTCACTGGCTTCTATCCTCTCTCCCTCTCTCTATCCCTCCTCCCTGTCTCCATCCATCTATCCCTCCCTCCCTCTATCCATCCCTCTCTCCATCCCTCTCTCTCTCTCTCCCTCCCTCCCTCTCTCTCTCTCTCTCTCTCTCTCTTTCTCTCTCTCTCTCCAGAGCCCCAGTCACAAGGGCAAGAAAATCATCCACTACACGTCCTATGACAGCCACAAGCGTGCTAACGCTGCTTATCTCATTGGTTGTTATGTGGTAAGTCACGGTAACGCCTGGGGCTGTATTTGTCTGGGGATAACTAGTACTAGATTGGTCCTATTGGTAGCAATTAGTAGGCATTGAGCCATTGACCAGTGCTGTCTAGTTTGGCTTTGGATTGCAAAACACAATTATAATACGATACATTGCTGGAGTGGAGTTGTGAATGGGTGCACGCGTCGGTATAGCATGCGAAATTAACCTCACTAAACTGACTCTCTGCAGATTCTATACCACAAGAAGACTCCGGAAGAAGTTGCTAGGATAGTGTCTGGCCCCAGCTGCCCTCCATACTTGCCTTTCCGAGACGCCGCCATGGGCCCTTGCTCTTTCAACCTGACTCTAGTGCACTGCTACGCCGCCATCTACAAAGCAATGCGGTGCGGTTTCTTGGACTTCTCTCGGTTCAATGTTGACGAGTACGAACACTACGAGGTGAGTGTACGCGAGTGAGTGATTGACTGTGTGTGACACTTTGTTCTCTTGTTCACAGAGAGTCGAGAATGGTGACTTCAATTGGATAGTACCAGGTAATAATTGTCTCATTGCTGTTCTAATGGCGTAGTTGTTTTTGAGCGTAATTTGATACCACCAGTATGTGATACTGTAGTAGCTTGAGTACATTCCGGTCACTGGCTAAGTCAGGCAACATTTACCCGATATGTCGTGTGCACGGGCGCGGTCGCTTGCCCGAGTCCCCATATCGAATTTTATCTTAGTTACCTGGTTTTCAGCTGCTTGTTGTGGTTCGCAGTTAATTTGATATGTGCTTTATGTTTCTGAGAATTCTATCATTTCTACACACCCATTGGTTTTTGTTATGTTATGGGATGCTCAGTTATTCATTGTGAATTCCTGATAATTCAATTATCTCTTGATTACAGGCAAGTTTCTTGCTTTTGCTGGACCGCACAACAAGACCAGGATCGAGAATGGTGAGTGAACCAGGTGACTATCATGTGACATGTCATGTGATTTTGTCTACATGCAGGCTACCCTCAGCACGCCCCAGAATACTATTTCCCGTATTTCAGAGCCAATCATGTGACCACCATTGTGAGGCTGAGCAAGAGATTGTACGAAGCCCGTCGATTCACTGATGCTGGGTACGACCACAAAGATCTGTTCTTTGTGGATGGTAGCACTCCCAGTGACGCCATTGTCAGGTAAGTATGATAGTCATTTTTTTGTCATGTGTGAGTGACTGTCTGCTGCTTCTACAGACGATTCCTACAGATAGCCGAGAGTGCTGAGGGAGGTTTGGCTGTGCATTGCAAAGGTGAGAGGACATATCCACTATCATACAATAGTACCTCACTAACAAAGTGTCACAACTGTCTAGTTGTACTATAGAGGGGTCACTGCTGTGTAACTGTGTCTTTTAGAGCACCCTATGCACTCAGCAGTATCTAATTACTCTTACTAGTAGAGCCAGTTGTGGCTACTACAGCATGGGACATCCTCTATGAACTAAACAAGCAATGTATCTCTTGTAACTTGAGCTGAGAACACACACGAGTGTCCTACTCACTTGCTCTTATGGTCACAAACAAACAAACACACATGCACGCACCGCACTTGTATCGTAGTAATTATAGTGATCAAGTAGCATAGCTATGGTATCAGGCCGAGTGGTGCCATCGTGTTGATTAGTGGTTAGCGTGACATAACATTACTGATCCCTGTGGCTTCTGACCTGATCAATGTGGTATGCCTCTCTCTATAGCTGGGCTGGGCAGAACAGGGACTCTCATTGCCTGCTACATTATGAAGCACTACAAGTTCACAGCAGCCGAGTGCATTGCATGGATTCGTATCTGCCGCCCGGGATCCATTATCGGACCTCAGCAGAACTTTCTTGAAGAGTACGTTTTACACCCGCCCACTCACACACTTGCTCATTCACTCATTTCCTCTGTCTCCAGGAAGCAAATGTGGATGTGGGCTGCCGGTGAGCAGGAGAGAGCCCGTGAGAAAGCCATCATGATGGCTCGCTCTGACAAACTCAGCAAGGAGGAGAAAATGGACAAGATTGATGCTGATGACTGCGACAAGTTGAGCAAACTCAGATCTGGTGTGGGCACCATGATACTGGAGACCAAGGACTCAAAGAATGAGGCTGAGGTACATCACCCACTCACTGACTCACTCACTCACTCACTGACTCACTGACTCACTCACTCACTCACTCACTCACTCACTCACTCACTCACTCACTCACTCACTCACTCACTCACTTACTCACTCACTCACTTACTCACTCTTCTTCACTCACAGCTCTATCCCCAGGAAATCCTACCTGCCTATTCTCCCATGATGGAGGTATCCCAAGGAGACCGTCTCATTCAGATGAAGCAGAACCGCTCCCACCATCACCACTCTCCCTCACCCCCTCCCCTACCACCCAGGTCAGTGTGAGTCATCAAGGTGAATCACCTGGTCACAGCCGGCCCAAGTAGCTTAGTCATCATAAACAGGAAAAGCCTATATAGTTGAAGAGGTGGTTGTGGTGACATGTGTGTGGTCCAACTCTCTCCTCTGTACTGATGTTGCACTGTACATCATTAGGGTCACCTGCTGTCCTTGGTATGCATGCGAGTCACACTGGCGTTGACTTACTACGCTGTCTAAAGCATAATTCAAGGAGCGTCTTTATTATACGCAAACATGTTGACCGTCATTGCGTTTGGTATGAATGGACCGTGATTAGCAGTGATTGGCTGCCATGTTAGGCATGCATCTAGCACGGCTGTTTTACTGTCTGTGTGTGGGTTGGGGTAATTACTAGCATGTGTATTTATCAGAATGTTTTGATAAGGCGCATGTTAGTATCATAAGTATTTTGTTTGTCAGAGAGTTTAGATGAGTTGTGTGTCTGTGCAGGGCTGAAGTTCGCCCGGTTGGACCGCAGACCCGTTCCCAGACTGCTTACATGCGATCCAGCAGCCGTTCTGGTCACCTCATCTCCATGTCAGTCCCCCCTCACATGGTGACCAGGCCCTCTCGCGGCCCTCCACCCACCTCAGCCCCGCCCCCTCCAATGATGGTCTCAGTGCCAGCCGGCATGCATTATCCACCAGGCACTATACCAGGCTTGAAGACAGTCCCTCCAGCAGTCTCCATTGGGAGCAGGGGTCACCCTATCCCAGTATTCCAAGCGTAAGCTCATAATTATGCCCCAACTATTGTTATTCACTCTTCCACTTGCAGCCGAGCTAATGTCCGTGCTCGTGTGAGGACCAATCCGCCTGGCTCTGCCGCCATTTAACCAACTCACCCCCCTACCAGAGCAATAAGCATCTTGCTCATGCAGCGTGTTTCAGTCCCGATAATCACCGCACCGCTTACAATCATCCCCAAGTCAATCTTTTGTTTTTTACGTCCTAGCAATCGTCATGCCGACACTCTAACTATAATATACAGCATTAATGATAGACCCAACCCCCTTCAACCTGTTGACAATCTCTCAATACCGTCATGTGTATAATACCTGTTCTTGTTTGTATACCTTTAGTGACAATGGAATTTATTTTGTCGTTCGAATATTTTTTTTGTTCTTGTAAGTTCCCTGAATTATTTTTTTGAATACTGCATGTAATGTACAAATAATGGACAATCCTTTGCGAATGCAAACGCACTCGTAGATCACTGCCTGCACACTTTCAACATAGATTATATTATATTACGTAACTGGGATATGAAACTCTATTTACACAGCAGCGCCAGTGAGATGAAGATAAGTTACTGCACTACAGGATATTCAATCAGTACTTTTCTCGAACCACCCAGATTTACAGAAAACAATAAATTATTGACAACAATTTCAAGCTTTATGGTGTCATGTGATAAAACCATAGATAGTCAGATAATGTATTGTTAGAACAATAAGTGAGGTACTTTGATATGAAATGTTGACTTGTTATACACTACTTGAGTGTGAAAGTGACTGGATAGTGGTCACTGACTTGACGAGTCTGGAGAAGAGAAGAACATGTAGAATCCAGAAACTTGCCGAAAAGTCACATGTTAAAAGTATTGTGTGGTGTGTGTGTTCTGACTATCTGCACATTGCTATCTGGTGGTGCACATATGCTGTGATGTATGTTAGATGCTCACTTTAATGTAACTTAGACTCAGTTCTTCATCAAATTTAACCACTTGTACACTTCCTTCAACAACATGCTTTGTTAACCCTTTGTGAGTGATTATTCTGCGAGACAAAAAATGAGAATCAGAGCTATTTATCATAAAATTAGTTCCTTACCTATCAAATGCTCCAGAATGTCCTCTCTTGGTTGTTGTGTCAGTGTCGTAACCAATCCACCAGTGGAACACACTGTCTTGTACTAGGCTAAGCTCCCCGTACTTCTTGCGGCTCACGTATTCCGCACCACAGTTGAGATCTCCCATAATCACACCTGCATCTGTCTTGAAATGTCTAGCTGCACTCTTGAAGACATCAGAGAGAGCATCGATTTCAACTGCTGTGTTCAAAGGCTTTGTGTGGATTGGAACGATGAAAAAAGTCAGTCCTGAGAGAGTAGATGAACTAATGTTCTTCGTTATGGATCACATGTGTGTGTGTACCTGTTTCAATTGCCTTCACAAGAATCGTAAATGGTGGTCTGGAATACACATCACTTTCGTATTGAAATGTTTTCAGAATCTTCACTCGATCCTTCCTTGAAAATAAAAATGTACAGGATCAAACAACCATAATTATTACTGAACAAAATTGATAAGAGATTGATGTTACCAACCTGTAAATGAATGCGTATTCTTCTGGTCGACCAGCCTTGCTAAGCGGACCACTCTTCAGTCCAGCATAGTTACGTCCATATTTACTGAGTTATATAAGAACAGATTAGTGTAGATCCCACTCATGCTATAGCAAAACCATACACCTGTGCATTTTCCTCATAAAAATTATAATGATGGGGCGGCCAGTCAGCATGCATGCATGGGTGAGGGGCTGGTGATCATGATCATCTTACCTGTTCAACTGGTCTACTAAACCGGTCAGTACAACGTCATGGTCTTCCATTTCGAGTAAAAGAACAAGATCATAGTTTTTAACGATCTACAGGAACAAAAGAAATCTATAAGCTAGCTCTCACTCCAGGATCTCTGACTCAGTGCAACTACATGCAGCCGTCATATACCTCCAGTAGCACGTTCACTACTTCTTGATTCTGGTATTTCTTCTTTGAAAAGTTCTCAATGTTGAACGACAAGATCCTCACTCCGCTAGCAGCACTAGTACGGCTCGTTTTCTTTTCAGCCATGATGAGCTATTCGCGCGCCTATACGAACCCCGCCCTTATAATTATTAGCGTGGGAGTTATTTTTGTAGGGAAAGCGCAGCAAAAATAATTACGTATTATGTCACTGTGACATTAGCCATTTTCCACTGAGTTCATTTGCTAGCTGTTCTGCAAGAGATGTTTTGGTCTGTTTTCTGAATCGATATCAAGCTGCAACTTCAGTGATCCATCGATTGTCTCAGCGGCTACTTTGTTCAGTAAAATAAAGAAGGTCAGAGTTTAGAGTAGATGTGTGATGCTTATAGTTTCCTATACTGAAAAATAATGGTAACATATGAAATAATAGTGAACAACAGCACTTACCGGTATCGGTAGTACTAGTGTGTGCAGAAGTTGACGATGTCTCTAGGGTAGAACTAACTATTGAAATAGAGCATTATCACATGCATATGTGCCGTTTGACATTTGTCAAAATATTTACGGGTAACTTACTGAACGATTTTGTATAATTATTTGGATAGTAGCCATTCTTCCAGTTCCTTTGCTAGCTGATCTTTTCCGACTGAGGGAGCTCTGAGGGCTTTAATAACAGTAGCCCATGTGTAGGGAGGAGATCCCTTGTTTTTCCAAGCAGCAAAAACATCAAAGTAGCAACCCATTGGATTGCTTTGCTTCACAGACTGAATTGAGCAAATGTGATCAGATGTGATACCCAGATGTGCTGCAACTAGGGTCCATTCGTTTCTTGTCTGAGCAGCTACTCTATCCAGTAAATCACACAGGTCAGGAGGTGTGTTTAGTGCTGAGTGCATGGGTGAGGCTATGCGTCTTATAAACTGATAATGTCAATCAATACACGGCCACATACCTATATCAGTAGGATCAGTACTAGTGTGTGGAGGGGTCGGTGATACCTCAAGGGTAGAACTAACTATAGAAATAGAAGCAAAATGCATAAACGTGCTATTAGGAACAAAATGATTACCACAGGAACAAATATACCTATTTTCGTACTTTTAGATAAAGAAAGAACAGTAGCTGTAGTTAAAGCAAAAAAATTAATAGATAGAAAATTGAATTCAATAATAACATACTGTCTTGAACAGGAATCTGACCAGAAGAAGCCTGTAATGGACACATTATACACGTATATTTGTACACGTTGATATCAATTTACCTGGGGAGCAGCAGAGGATGATTTATCATCATCTAGTACAGGCTGGTCTGCAGCATCTAGCCTGTGAAAACACAGAAATGTTTTATGTTGTGTGTTTTCATGCTTGAACTGACTGTGTAGTGAGCTTCATATCAGAGAGGGCTTGAACCAGCATAGTTTCATCTCCACCAATCCTACGATACTGATGAATGACTGCAGTAAGTGGATTCAACTCTAGCCGATCTGCTAGGCCAAGGGCAGCATCAGGATAAGTTGACATTGTAAGCTGAATCCTTTTCTGTATTAACATTATAAAATCATGGTGAAGAATCAAAATTCAATATTCACCTCATATTGGGCTTGATCATGTTCAATTGCACTCATCTCCTTGTGCAGCCAGTATTGCTGATCATGAGTGGGTAGTGATATATGATCCATCTGGCACTGGAGGTGTTGACTGGCGCTCGGTAAATCAAGCGAAAAAGGGCAGAACTTTGCTCGAGAGAGGATATCAGGTTGTGCTTCACGAGCACAGTCAAGGCACAGGAATGCTAGCTGTGGTGTAGCTCCTGGTAGCCACTGATAGACTTCAGAGAAGCACTCATGAATTAGCTTCAGTAATCTTCGGCAGGACTCTCTGAAGGGCTCACTGATGATAGCTCGACGTGAGTACTGCAGCTCTATTGTCTCAGTGTGTTCTGTGATGGTCAGTCTATCTACTTCACCAATGCGCATGGTGATCTGGTCACGATAGATTCCAGGATGAAAGAGAACTGTAACATCTTTCTTTGAGGCAAGAGAAGTGACTAGTCGAACATAGAAGCCAGGAGGAACATACCCAGAGAGGAAAGTAAGATGAAAAGGAGCTGCATTTTTGAGTGAGGAAGACTGTGCTTGAGCAACACGAGACTTAGACAAGAGATGATGATGAAGCATATGTGGGACAAAATATTCCTTTACTTTACCACTTCTGGTATGGAGGCCAGTAGTGGCAATGGGGGCAGCCAAGAGGAAGTGCTCAAGCATCTCAATCATAGCAGTTGGAGTAAGATTTTGCTCAGAAACACTGCCCAGTACAGCTTCATAGAGAGGCTCAACAAGAATTCCATACTTTGTGAGAGTGTTCCACATGTCACTGTACTCAGTCCTCCCTTTCCAACTGGCAAACAGGTTTCCAAACTGATCAACCAGCCACTGAGGCTCAAGAATCACTACCGACTCAAGGCCTTTAACCTCTGGATAAAACAAGAAGACTCCAAGTTCATGATAAAATTCAAGAGCACTGATAACGTCATAGTAAGGTACATGGCATTCTGCTGCAATGGTGAACACTTCATCTATTGATATGACTTTCTTCAGCTTCTTAATGTGGAGTTGCAAAACCTTGCGGAAGTGGATCCAGTTTACTGGTGTCTCGATAGTGAGCTTATCACGAACAAAGCTGTAGACTATCTCTTGAATTTCTTGGAATCCAGGGTCTGGCTTGCTCTTTCCTGCAGTTGTGTTATCAAGCACAACAGTACCAATCACCATGTCAGCATACTCTTTTCCCTTGATCGATTCATAGAACATTTCACACATTCTTGAAGCAACCTGTTTTCTAAGAATCTTCTTTCTATGATGACTACCCGAACCAACCTGAAGTTGATCAGCATGAGTCCCAACAAGGAGTATTCGAGGATAGGAAGGTAGCTTTCCCTGTTCTTGAGCACCTCCAAAACGAGCATGAATTGCAGCCATCCACTTGTGAAATAGAGAGAGAGTGGCAATTGACAACCCTTGATACTTTCTTAAGCCATCATCAAAGGCATAAACTTTAAATGGAGCCATAAGACCTTTAGAAGCATTGAACACAAGTACAAACATTGTCCGAGAACTCAGAAACGCAGGAAGAACATCCAAGAACACGGGTTGACCACCACAGTCCCAGAGGTGAAGCAACACCTCGTCATCAGCTTTAGACTGACATAGCTCATCTGTAGCAGCTTGTTGTAAAACCTTCTCTTTATGCTCCACTACTTCAGCTAATTTTGTTTGGCTTACTGGGGTCCCAAGGTCAGAAAGCCACATAAACCTTGGGATATGCGTATTCTCTATTATTCGCACCTCCTCAGCTACTTCATCATCCTCAGTCATTTTAGCCCAATTATGGTCAATAGGATTACCAGTCATTGCCCAAGAATACTTGACACGATGGGTTTCAGCTAGTATGGTGGATTCAGCCTTGCGTGGAAGACGCTTGTTCATGAGACCATGTCTGAGACTAGTTTTTCCAACTGCTGCAGTACCCAGGAACATAACACGACCATATGAACAACGTCCTCTGCCTCTCAACAGTGCTTGTTGATACTTGTCTTCAACTGATTACATGAGACATCAAAATACACAGATGCATGCACTTACACACTTACGAGTCTACAACAACAAATGATTGGAGAAAGAAAACAGATGTGGTAGTTATTCATAGTGTAATTACACAGTCTAAGTGTACTTCTATGTAACTTACCAACTGAAGTATAGAGAGAATGATTGGATAAAGAATAAGAGATGTGGTGGTTATTCATAGCGCAATACACAATCTACTTGTACTTGTATGTAACTCACTATCTGAAGTATAGAGAGAATGATTGGAGAAAAAATAAGAGATATGGCGGTTATTCAAAGCGCAATACACAATCTACTTGTACTTCTAAGTAACTCACTGCCTGGAGTATAGAGAGAATGATTGGAGAAAGAATAAGAGATGTGGTGGTTATTCATAGCATAATACACAGTCTACTTGTACTTCTATGTAACCATAGATATTAACTCACTGGCTGAAGTACAGAGAGAATGATTGGAAAAAGAATAAGAGATGTGGTGGTTATTAATTTTATAGCACAATACACAATCTACTTGTACTTCTATGTAACTCACTCGCTGAAGTATAGAGAGAATGATTGGAAAAAGAATAAGAGATGTGGTGGTTATTCATAGCGCAATACAAAATATATACATAATCTACTTGTACTTCTAAGTAACTCACTGTCTGAAGTATAAAAAGAGAGAATGATTGGAGAAAGAATAAGAGATGTGGTGGTTATTCATAGCACAATACACAATCTACTTGTACTTCTATGTTACTCACTATCTGAAGTATAGAGAGAATGATTGGAAAAAGAATAAGAGATGTGGTGGTTATTGATAGCACAATACACAATCTACTTGTACTTATATATGTAACTCACTAACTGAAGTATAGAGAGAATGATTGGAGAAAAAAAAAGAGATGTGGTGGTTATTCATAGCACAATACACAACTTCTTTGTAACTCACTGCTGGCTGAAGTATAGAGAGAATGATTGGAAAAAGAATAAGAGATGTGGTGGTTATTCATAGCATAATACACAGTCTACTTGTACTTCTATGTAACTCACTTGCTGAAGCATAAAGAGAATGATTGGAAAAAGAATAAGAGATGTGGTGGTTATTAATTTTATAGCACAATACACAATCTACTTGTACTTCTATGTAACTCACTGGCTGAAGCATAGAGAGAATGATTGGAAAAAGAACAAGATATGTGGTGGTTATTGATAGCACAATACACAATCTACTCGTACGTCTATGTAACTCACCCACTAAAGTATAGAGAGAATGATTGGAGAAAGAATAAGAGATGTGGTGGTTATATAGCACAATACACAATCTATAGCTACTTGTACTTTTATGTAACTCACTGGCTGAAGTATAAAGAGAATGATTGCATGGAGAAAGAATAAGAGATGTGGTGGTTATTGATAGCACAATACACAATCTACTTGTACGTCTATGTAACTCACCCACTAAAGTATAGAGAGAATGATTGGAGAAAGAAAAAGAGATGTGGTGGTTATTCACAGCACAATACACAATCACTCTGAGTATACTACAATTTGATATACCCATGCAAGAGTACTACAATTTTAGACCATAATACATGGTACTGGCTGTCCCATTGTAGAAACAGTATGGCATCAAACTCTGTCATCTGACTCGTCTCCTCAGTTTAGTGTATTGGTGCCATGATTATGATATGAAAACTTATTGTTGAACAACAGTACCTATGTCAGTTGCTAGGGTTAAAATAATGAACGCTATCGCTCTTGTTGACAAAACTTGTGTCAACATCACTCGTTGAGGCAGTATGAGCAGATCAGGTATACAATCTGACTAATAGATTTTGTTATAAATGTCCTAGACTAAAGTTACCAATACTGTTGCGAACTTGACAGAGCTAGCTAGCTAGTGAACATACCTCATCGCTGTCTGGCGATGTTTCTCGAGTCGCCATAGCTAGTCTTTATATTGAACCTGACAAACCCTACCTGGTGCTGCACTCACCGCCCCTGCCAACGGCAGGGACAGGTATAAGAAAACACTAATAGTCAGACAAAATGCCCTTTGTGCTTGCTTTCGTATTCGTCTGTAAAATTGGAACCTCGTGGTGTTTGTACACTGAATTTAACTGAAAATTACGTTGATTTTGCCGTTGAGAAATTTTAGTCTTTGAGAGTTCAATATTTTCAAAAAATCTTTGATCTCTAAAGCCAAAAACAGTATGTCATTAAGGATTTTTTCACTACATCAGGTCATGCATCTCCTGATCTAGTCTAGCTATCTGCATAGCTTGATCCCATGCGCTGAAATCCCAGTTATGTGGATCTATAGTCCTTATAAATTACTGACTACATACTGATATGAGTGTCATACTCTCATGTCATACTCAGCGTTAAGTTCCTGTTAATGAAAGTAACTCAAGTTTGCTCATGCATGCTGCATGAACAATGCAGCATAATGACAAATGATTGATACAACTTTTAGTGTCGTATATTGCATGTTCCATGCATGTTGTTAGAATACTAAGTTGAAATAACCGATCAATACTAGTGTCCCAGCTATCATCAGACTTATCATTAACAGTTGGCAGATCATCTACAAGGATATAATGTAGGCAAGCTTTGCCCAACTGATGGAACTGGAAACAAAATTTTAATCAATCTATGATGGGGTGATAACAGAGTGTGAAGTGCTAGCATTATTTTCATAATCCACATAATTTATTATGACCTGGGTATGCACTGATATTAATGCACCTTTATCATGAGACTTACTGATCTTACCAGACTCGTGTCAGCCATGTGACCGAAACTGATCAGTGCAAATCGGACTTGAAAGAATTTTCAAACAAACTTACCATTTTGTGAATCTTTCCACTGTAACAATTCAAGTCAGAGACAACTCACCTTGCTCCAGCAGAGCCTGCATGAATCACGAACCAAAAGCAAAACATGTGTATAGATTTTGAAGGAATTGCTGGCTGCGTGTAATAAAAAGCACGAGTCCCTTGAACGAGAAGTTTGAGAACTAAAAGATGAAATAGCAATAAAATGCTATCATAGTTCTCATCTCATAACCAAATAATTAGCCACATCTAACTATGGACCGTGAATACCGTAAGCACATTAATTTCAATTGACAAGAACTAGAGTTTGCATTTTAGGCACTTGTAAAGTAGAAATAATGATTCACAATGATGATAATGTGCGATAATATAAAAATTACAGTTCCATATCCATAAACGACATGCCCTTAAAGACGTCAGAACCAACATGGGATTGTTCTGCATCAGGCAATGGTTCAGCATTCATCTCCTGCTCTTCCTGTGTTGCTCCCATGCTAGTGTCCCAGCTGTCATTAGACTCATCATTAACAGCTGATGTAGATCTGGTCCCTATCGACTACATTACCAGCAGTATGTAGTTATGTGAGTATTAATAATGTGTTATAACTCACTGTTATGAGAGGCAAATTATCAGCAATGTTATACCTTTGAGCTTGCTTAGTTCTTTTGCTAAAGAAAGATCAAAATGAGATGACATAGCTACATTGATGTGACACTCACATTATCACCACAACTAGGATGATGATTGCTAGTATTGCTACTATAACCACACCCACAACGGCTGCAACTATTAATATCGCTGGGATGACAGACTGACTGAACTGCACAGCAGTAGGATTAGCAGATGAAGATGGTAAAACTGAAACAGGAGTAATGATATTTTCGGTGAGACCAGTTATTGTGCTGCTGTAAGGCCCTGATCCAATGCTGGTCGCAGCAGCAATTTTGATGTAGTATCGAGTGTTGACTAATAGGTTTGTTAGCTGATGGGTGAGAGGGCTAGTAGCATTAATGGTGACAGACAGCTGGCTCTGGTCATCGTTCTGTGAGGGGCAGTGGTGTACAGTAGCTTGTAGCTGATGATTCGACCATTCTGTAGTGTAAGATCAGGCGGGCTCCATGTGACAGTGATGGTGGAGATAGTTGTAGTAGTAATTGTATCAGAGAGAGGAGGTCCAACAGGAACTGCAGTGATAATAATGCATTATTATAAACACAGAACGCAGAAATCACTCATTCACCATCTTCCAGAGTGTATGTGGTGCACTGGTCAGTGGAGGATGGTCCAGGACCCACAGCAGTGTATGCAGCGAGCATGATGGAGTAGGAGGTCCCCTTGAGTAGCTGGCTCAGTACTAGCTGAGTGGAGTTGTCTGCAGTTGATACTGTCTTTGACTGCGTGGATGATAGATCTAGTCCAGACAGTGACTGGACTGGTCGATAAGAGACTGTGTAGTACTGTATCAGTCCATTTGGAATGGAAGGAGCACTCCATGAGGTGTTAATAGAGGTTGATGAGACAGCTGTGGCTATACAGTTATGAGGAGCAGATCCTGGAACTTTGAGAAGAATAATAGCGCAATATGTGACAGCACTCACCAGCTGGGCTAGTCCTGAATGGTGAATACATCAACCTATTGCTGCTACACCCGATCATGTTGCAAGCCTCTACTGCAAACTCATATTTTGTGTATGGAGCAATGTTTGTAGTGATATTGATCATGGTGGCAGTGGTAGTGTACTGGCCGGCCCCAGAAAGCTGAGTTGGTGAGCTCTCACTGTCCATAGCACGCTGGTAGACCTTGTAGCCAAGGACAGCACTATTACCGATAAAGGAAGGAGAAATCCATGATAGGTAGACTGACACAGCCGTGTAGCTGATTGAAGATACTCCAGGAGCTGATGGCACCTCTGCAGAGACAGGCAATAACATAGCAACATTCATTAAAAAAATAATAATTACCAAGAACTATGATGGAGATGGCATTGGTAGCAACAGTGAATGTTACTGTCTCGTTAAAGGTGTTCATAGCTTGACACACGTACATTCCATTGTCCTTCCTCTGTAGTGAGCTAAACTGCAGTACTGATATCACGCCAACATCTCCAGTGAATGTTGCATTGACTTGCTGAAGATATCCAGGAGACACACTGGTAGCTGATTGGGTAGTGATGGTGATGGTAGAGTCAGTAGCTACTGGTAGACCATCCTTCAGCCATGAGATGGTTGGGAGTGGATAACCACGAACTGAACAGAACAAGCTAGCACTGCTGTTGATCACTTTACTGACTGGAGCTGATGATGATAGAATGCTAGGAGGCACTGTGTGAAGGAAATATAGTCTAGCAGTTATGTTAGATAGATTTTCCTCACCGTGTACAGTCAGAGTAGCTGATGCTGAAGCATTGCCAGCATCACTAATAGCAATGCACTGGTAGACACCACGATCAGAATACTGTACATTACTAACTGTTAGACTACCAAACTGCAGTGGAATGGATCGATCTCTGTTAATAGAGTACTTGGCAGTGTCTGCAGTATCGTTGGTGCTAAGTACTATAGAGCCGTTGAACCTCCACATTATATCATACTTGTAAACTGAATGTGCTTCACAAGTGAAAATTGCTTCGGTTTTGACAATAACAGTTTGATTCTGTGGTCGACTTGTAATTTCTGGAGGTGGTACAGATTCTATGAAATATAAAACAGCAAGCACGGAATTGATTTTCTTACCTAAACACTCGACTACAGCAGATCTTAGATAGGGACATTGAAGTGAAGTGCTGTAAGAGCAGTTGAATAAAGAGCTTTCATTACCCACACACTGCACATTACCAAACTGGATAGTACTACTAGAAGTATATGTGGTCTCTATAGCTATACAATAAAGCAAACAGAGGTAAATCTACAGATACTTTTCTTACCTGAATTAAATCCCAGCCCAGCGTGATATCCATATGAACTCTCATAGTTAATTGCATTCCAGCCATAGACTAATACAGATAGCTTAGCATCAGGATTATTGTGGCTGACAACATGTGTTGTTCCTCCTGTCACACTCTTGGTGCAACCATACCCAACAACAGTGCCTCTACTGTTGCATATTGCATTCCATGAGCATGAGATTGGTTGACCATCCAGTCTAATACTGCTGGGCTGGTAGTATTATGCTAGAACACTCACACTGATCTGATGGATATTGAAGTCTGCTGTGTTCAATGAGAAAAACGAATATCTGTTAATATACTGGTCCAGTGATGGTAGGATAGAGATGATGAGATCTCCTATGCTGTCTGTGCCTCCTCCAATACCCAGCTGAGAGACAATTAAGGACTGGCTTGTTGGCTACCACAGAGAAGTAGGTAGTTGAACTGGTAAAGAACATGAAAAAACTACCAGCAGAGGTGAGTGTCTGTGTTGAGGTCACGGAGTACGCTTAACTATGATAATTTATACAGCAGTAATGATAGACCTAACCCCCTTCAACCTGTTGACAATCTCTCAATACCGTCATGTGTATAATACCTGTTCTTGTTTGTATTAGGGAGTCACGGTAGTGACTCCCTATGTAGGGATGAACGAGAAAACAAGATGGCGGCTACATACAATGTATTAGCGTTCAAACGCTGATATTTCGCCTGGTGTTGAATTTTATACGTCTTTAGACACTTAGATCTGCTCTCTGACGTTGCCCCATCATACAGTAGCAAGGAGATTGCTCGAAATTGTTACTAAAGTGACGAACCTGGAAACGGTGAAAATCGAGTTTCGTCATCTTCGTTTTCTTATTCTTCTTTCTTCTTTCTTCCACTCGCCTAGCGCCTTTACGTGAGCAGTGCCGAGACCAAAACATCCACGAACAGTCGTGAAATTCTCCTGGCATGTGCCTTTTGAGCTTTGTTTTTAGCGTAACGGCGATCAAAGTTCCGCGATTTCTCGATCGTGATCCATTGTCAGCTTAGTGTTAGACGGGTCGCTCTAAAAGGAGGAACGAGGAAATAAGAAATTGGAAACGGAAATGAGGAAACGGAGAAATGACGAGATAATGTAGGGCGCCGGGGTAGTTTGGAACAAAAATTATGTTCTCGTGCCGGGCGTGAAGAAAATTGCTGGACGTCGGCTCACACAGGAGATACATTTATAGCCTCGAGTCGACCGTGGGCATAAAGAATCTTGGAGCCACCGCTTGGTGCTAGCTTTTTGTCTGCTTTGCAACCGAAGCTCGATTATGAAGTGAACTGGTAAATTAGTAGGTGGCTTGTGGTAACTTGGAACACAGTCTCGTTTACATATTCCTAATTTCCTGGCAATGTGTGCTATGGAAAATAGGGGCGAAGATGAATTCTAGTCGCCTTTAATCGCATGTCCGAAGCTTTTAGTGCATATTCGCAGACAAAATTGAGTATTTTCCGCGCAATCTGCGTGGCTAAGATAATCATAGCTAAACTGAGGCAAAGCCTGGTTTTCTTCACGAAACAATGAAACACAACAATCAGGATGATCTCCTTCTGGTGTTCTACACTCAGCTACTGTAAGTAGCAGAGTCGGTAAAATCTAAATCCAATGATTTTAGAGATGATCTAGAAATATTAGTTAACGCCACTATTTTGTGCTGGTCGGGTCCATATCGTCTAAAACACTACAGAAGTACGTTTAAAGGTGCCACACCGGCGACTGTTGGGAAATACGAGGTCCAAGGTTTGAATTTTGTTCCAAGACGGTACTCCACCCTACCTTGTCATTTCTCCGTTTCCTCGTTTCCGTTTCCCATTTCTCATTTCCTCGTTCCTCCTTTTAGAGCGACCCGTGTTAGACGCCATTATTGTGATTGCGCAATACGCACGTGACCAAACAATGGGTAGCGCACGTGACCAAGCAGCTAAAGTATCGCTGCGCCGTGTGGATCACTATCACGGAGAACACACACCCGGCATTTGTCTGGAGTCTTCGAAGAACGGTAAGCTCGTGTAGGATCGCCATTCTGCACTTGCCAGATAATTATAACCGTCTACAAACAAGTGTGGGCGGGGCTCGTATGCACTGCATGCATGCATAGGCGACTAGGCAGACCTGATACGTACAGCTTAACAATTTTAGCTACAAGTTTAAGAAAAGCCATCAACAACAGGAATACTAAACTAATGGTGGAAACAAAGACTTCTCCGTACATGCATGATATTGAACTGCACTTCACTAAAAAGAAAAAAGGTCACAAACAAGAAATTAAAAAGATTTCTATCGAAATCAAAAGGATGTAGTGATGAAGAAATCTACCACTGGTTCACAATGTAAACCAACAAGGAACAAGCATAGAATGGTAACACGATTGACTTGCTAACAGACCATAGATCCCTACATCAGTGGCTGTACATAAGATCAATATTTTGTCACAAGCTGAATTCTATTCAAAGTGTCAGTCAACAGTAAAGAGCTTAACTAGCTATAGTCTGGCCACAGCAGCCACTGATGTAGGGATCTATGGTCTGTTAGCAAGTCAATCGTGTTACCATTCTATGCTTGTTCCTTGTTGGTTTACATTGTGAACCAGTGGTAGATTTCTTCATCACTACATCCTTTTGATTTCGATAGAAATCTTTTTAATTTCTTGTACCTTTAGTGACAATGGAATTTATTTTGTCATTCGAATATTTTTTTGTTCTTGTAAGTTTACCTGAATTATTTTTTTGAATACTGTAATGTACAAAATAATGGACAATTCTTTGCGAATGCAAACACACTCGTAGAACACTGCCTGCAAACGTACATCATAGATTATATTATACTACGTAACCCAGATACGAAACTCTATTTACAGAGCATGCAGCAACAGCAAGAAGATGAAGATAAGTCACTGCACTACATGCAGGATGTTCAATCAATACTTCTCTCAAACCACCCCGATTTACAGAAAACAAAAAATCGACAACAATTTCAAGTAAAGCTTTATGGTATCATGATAAAACCATAGATAGTCAGATAATGTATTGTTAGAACAATAAGTGAGGTACTTCTCGATATGAAATTTTGACTTGTTATACACTACTGGAGTGTGAAAGTGACTGGATAGTGGTCACTGACTTGACGAGTCTGGAGAAGAGAAGAACATGTCGAATCCAGAAACTTGCCGAAAATGTCACATAATTATTAATTAAAGTATTGTGTAGAGCGCGTACATGTAAGTCCTTCTCTGGTGTGTGTGTTCTGACTATCTGCACATTGCTATCTGGTGGTGCACACATGCTGTGATGTATGTTAGATGCTCACTTTAATATAACTTAGGCTCAGTTCTTCATCAAATTTAACCACTTGTACACTTCCTTCAACAACGTGCTTTGTTAACCCTTTGTGAGTGATTATTCTGTGATACAAAAATAATGAGAATCAGAGCTGTTCACATTAGAAAATTAGTTCCTTACCTATCAAATGCTCCAGAATGTCCTCGCTTGGTTGTCGTGTCAGTGTCGTAACCAATCCACCAGTGGAACACACTGTTTTGTACTAGGCTAAGCTCCCCGTACTTCTTGCGGCTCACGTATTCTGCACCACAGTTGAGATCTCCCATAATCACGCCTGCATCTGTCTTGAAATGTCTCGCTGCACTCTTGAAGACGACAGAGAGAGCATCGATTTCAACTGCTGTATTCAAAGGTTTTGTGTGGATCGGAACGATGAAGAAAGTCAGTCCTGAGAGAGTAGATAAACTAATGTTCTTCGTTATGGATCACGTGTGTGTGTGTACCTGTTTCGATTGCCTTCACAAGAATCGTAAATGGTGGTCTGGAATACACATCACTTTCGTATTGAAATGTTTTCAGAATCTTCACTCGATCCTTCCTTGAAAATAAAAATATTTACAGGCTCAAACAAACATAATTATTACATTACAACTGAACAAAATTGATAAGAGATTGTTGTTACCAACCTGTAAATGAATGCGTACTCTTCTGGTCGACCAGCCTTGCTAAGCGGACCACTCTTTAGTCCAGCATAGTTACGTCCATATTTACTGAGTTATAAGAACAGACAAATGCAGATCCCACACATGCTATAGCAAAACTATACACTGATACATTTTCCTCATAAAAATTATAATGATGGGCCGGCCTAGGCTAGTCAGCATGCATGGGTGAGGGGCTGGTGATCATGATCTTCTTACCTGTTCAACTGGTCTACTAAACCGGTCAGTACAACGTCATGGTCTTCCATTTCGAGTAAAAGAACAAGATCATAGTTTTTAACGATCTACAGGAACAAGAGAAAACTAAGCTGGCTCTGACTCAGTCAGGATCTAACTGTAGCCGTCATATACCTCTAGCAGCACGTTCACTACTTCTTGATTCTTGTATTTCTTCTTTGAAAAGTTCTCAATGTTGAACGACAAGATCTTCACTCCGTTAGCAGCACTAGTACGGCTCGTTTTCTTTTCATCCATGATGAGCTATTCGCGCGCCTATACGAACCCCGCCCTTGTAATTATAAGCGTGGGAGTTATTATTTGTGGGAAAAGCAGCAGAAATTACTATTGTTATACTAATGTATTATGTCACTGTTAATGTGACAGTAGCCATTTTCAACTGAATTCATTTGCTAGCTGTTCTGCAGGAGATGTTTTGGTCTGTATTGCTTCACAATCTGAATCGATATCAACCTGCAACTTCAGTGATCCATCGATTGTCTCAGCGGCTACTTGTTCAGTAAAATTATAGAGAAGGTCAGAGTTTAGAGTAATGTGTGATGCTTATAGTTTCCTATACTGAAAAATAATGGTAACACATTATGAAATGAAGCACCATGGTGCAGATGCCTCGGTGGAATTGCATGCATACTGCACACTGGACATGAGGCTTTGACCGTCAACACACGGCAACTACATACAGCTAATCCATCAGCAGATGATGATTATAACAGATTTATTAAGTACAATGGTCATACAAGCTGGCAAAAATAACAGAAGCCAATAGTATGCTACCACAGTGTAATAGTTTGGAGCCTTCACTCCGATCGAAGCGGATCCCCGTACATGCACCATGACAGAATTTTAACCATGATTATTATTACGTAATGATAGTAG
Source organism: Haliclona indistincta (assembly GCA_964017065.1). Classification (NCBI taxonomy): domain Eukaryota; kingdom Metazoa; phylum Porifera; class Demospongiae; order Haplosclerida; family Chalinidae; genus Haliclona; species Haliclona indistincta. Next base: position 8,228,828 of record OZ024790.1, read on the forward strand.
GCGATAAATAGAATGAACAGAACAACACAAATATAACCGCCGGCCAAGACTGACTATAGTCTTATAATAATGACAATAATAGTAGTTCAATCACGTGACAGAGTAATGAGTCAAGTCTTGTATAGATCAGTTAATCCCTGAGGAGGAGAGCGACTTTGGTTACGGGTCTCTTGAACGTCCCGGTGGTGGTCTTGACCAGTACAACTCGGATGATAATTATTGTCTCTTCCTGGGTAAGTGGCGATGATGCGACCAAGAGGCCATTTTGAGGGCAGCATACCATCTTCATTCAGTAGGACCATGTCTCCTATCTTCAAATTTCGTGATGGAGTGTACCATCTCGTGAGCTTCCGGAGACTTGCAAAATAGTCTGTTGACCAACGTCTCCAGAAGTGATGCGTTAGCATTTGGCAAAGGTTCCAACAGCGCTGTATGGATTTAGATTTGAAGATGGATGGTGCATCAGGAAGCGATTCTAAAGGACGACCTATCAGGAAGTGTCCTGGAGTCAATGCCTCTATGCCGTCGTCGTCAGAGTCAACAGGCACGAGCGGTCGACTGTTCAAACAAGATTCAATCTGACAGAGTACAGTAGTATACTCCTCGAAGGTTAGCTTGGCATCTCTGAGAATCCGCCTCAAGTGTTTCTTCACGCTCTTAACTGCTGACTCCCACAAACCACCGAAGTGTGGTGCTCGCTCGGGTATATACACCCATTGTATCATCTGATGTGAACAAAAGTCTGAGATCTCACCATTTTTTTGTTGCTCTTCTAGGAATGCTGCAAGGTCTGCTAGCTCGCGTTCAGCACCAACAAAGTTCGATCCGTGGTCGCTCCAGATTGTGTGAGGCTTGCCACGGCGTGCGACGAACCTTCTTAGACATGCTATGAAAGAGGCTGAAGTGAGGTCGGACACCAACTCCAAATGAACGGCTTTAATTGTGAAAGATACGAAAACACCAATGTACGCCTTCACGAAAGTGGGCTTGCGTACATGTCCCACACGCAGATACACAGGACCAGCGTAGTCAACGCCAACTTGCTGAAACACTATGCCTGGAGTTATTCGTTCGACAGGTAGCTGACCTTCAAGCTGATTCTGCGGCCTAGTGGTTGTGTGACGACAAATGACACAAGCACGGGTAATAGTGCGGACAACTCTTCTCAGTCCAACAATGTGGAAATTCCTGCCAAGTGATGATGAGACCAATGCGGGCCCTGCATGTAGCAGACGAATATGCTCAGCACGGATCAATAATTTAGTTAGTGGGTGATTGCCATGAAGAATGACTGGATGGCGTTGCGCGAAAGAGAAATCAGAGTTGTGCACACGGCCACCTACTCGTAAGAGTCCAGATTTCTCGATAACAGGATCAGTGTACGCAAGCGACTCCTTTTGGTCAGTGGTGATCCACTCTGAAGCACACGTTTCTCTGGTAAGAAGTCATCAGATTGTGACCGTAGCCATAGGTACAATTCAGCTTTTCCAAGCTCAATAGTAGTGAGAGAACCATGCTGTCGTGTGCTGCCTGGAGTACAGTTATGGATGAAACGGACCATCCATGCTACGACACGTTGGAGATGACTGTACTTGGAGTAACGTTTGAAGTCGATGAATCCAGTGGGTTGATCGACGTTTGCTAGGCAAATGATCTCTTGATCTACTTCATCACAAGGCACGGCAGAACCAAGACCGTCAGTATGCTTGGGCCAGTGGGACGGATCTTGGTGAAGCCAGGGTGGACCAGACCACCAGAGGTCGTGGTCGATCAGTTCGGAGGGAAAGATCCCTCTTGACGCACAATCAGCCGGGTTGTCAGTTCCGCATACATGGCTCCACTTGCTGGGTGCGATGAGGTCGGTTATCTGGCTCACTCTGTTCCCAACAAACGTCTTGAAACGGCGCGGGTCTCCATTCAGCCATCCCAAGACCACCGTGCTATCAGTCCATGCGTGAACTTCACAGGAGGAGTAATCCAGCGTCCGTTGAACATGAGAGAGTATCTTCGCCAGTAGCAATGCACCGCATAGCTCGAGACGTGGTATGGTTAACCGTTTGAGAGGGGCGACCCGTGTCTTCGACATCACAAATGATACATGAATTGAGTTGTCAGGTGCCTGTACGCGAAGGTACACTACAGCTGCGTAGGCTTCTTCAGATGCGTCTGAGAATCCGTGCAATTGGATCTCACAATCACGTGAACAGCATGGAAAGTAGCATCGAGGGATGATCTTATTGGAAAGGATACTCAACTCGACTCTCCATTTCTGGTATGTGCGGTATATGTCAGGCGGCACAGCTTCATCCCAATCAATTCCTTTCTCCCAGATTCTCTGCAACAATATTTTTGCTTTAATAGTAGAAGGTGCGAAAAGCCCCAAAACATCAAAGGTCCTCGCGATTTCGGAGGTCAACAATCGCTTCGTGAGTGTATTGATATTGGGTCCAGTGAAGACAGCGAGTCGGAGAAGGTCATTCCTGCAATTCCACTCTATTCCCAAGGTCTTGTGATACTCAGAACCATCGGGTAGTGCTTGAGATGCATGAGATTCTTTCAATTCAGGAGAGACGTGCTCTAGTGCGGCTGGATGTGATGAGTTCCATTTGCGGAGAAGGAATTGTGCCTTACCGAACAGTTGTTGTAGATCAGTCTGTAATCTAGCTGCTTCTTCTATACTGTCTGCACCGGTGAGGCAGTCGTCAACATAGAGAGATGTTTTGATAACGAGAGAAGCGAGGGGATGTTCGTTCGAGAAGTCCACAGCATTCTGGGCCACAGACATATTGGCGGCAAATGATGAGGCAGATACTCCGAAGGTCAGTCGACGCATGCGGTAATCGATGAGTGGGTCACGTGGATCACGTCTCCATATGAACCGATGATAGTCTTTGTCAGATGGTGCAAGCTCAACAGCCCTGTACATCTTGCTGATGTCTGCTGTGATAGCAATCACATGACAGCGGAATCTGAGAAGAACATCAAGTAACGACGAGTGCAGAGTGGGTCCGACCATCAGGGTGTCGTTAAGAGAGATTCCAGAACTAGATTTTGCCGAGGCATCGAATACGACCCTGAGTTTAGTGGTGGTGCTTGCTTGCTTGTGCACGGCATGCATGGGTAGATAAAACACGTCACATGGCGGTTTCTGGAGATCAACGAGTGGGACTTCTTCGGCATGACAGAGTGAGAAATATTCTTCAATGACGTCAGCGAAAGCACTGAATTGTTCTTTAGAATGTAGAGATCGTTCAAGAGATAGAAATCTCCGGACGGCTTGTGAACGTGATTCTCCGATCTTGGATACGTCATCTCGTTTAGGGAGTGGAACCACGAATCTTCCATCAGGTAGGCGAAAGTGATTTTCTTTGAAGTGCTCCACTACTGCTTTCTCCTCAACTGAAAATACTGGTTCGGAAGGAGTCTCTTCTAGCTCCCAAAACTTGCGTAGCATATCGTCACCGGCTAGGGCTGTAGCGTGGTGAGAGACATGTTGGACTGGCAGAGAAACATTACCATGTGTGTCGCCAGCTAGTACCCAACCAAATTTAGTCTCCAATGCGGTAGGGGAGCCAAGTGCACCAGACCGCCGGCCGTGCAGTAATGATGACACAAAAACGTCCACTCCCAGTAGTAGATCTACAGCACCTGGTTGACAGAAGGTAGGATCAGCTAGTTGTAACCCTTCAATGTGGCTCCAGTTAGATTGGGGAGGAGTCAAGGAGGTAGGAAGATGACAGGTCACGCGAGGGATAACAACAGCTGAGACATTGAAATCTTCGCTAGAGCCGATGAGTGATGACACTCGAAACGAAGTGGTATCGTGAGATGCACCTGGATGAGTCAAACCACCAATTCCTGTAACCGTGATTGACTGCTTCTGACGACGAAGATGAAGTGACTTGGCTAACCATTCTGAAATAAAGGACGCGGATGAACCAGCATCAAGTAGTGCTCGTGCTTTGGCTGACAGACCGTTGTTGGCCGTTACGAGAACCTGGCACGTCATTAGTAGGGCATTGGGCTTCACTGATGCGGCGAGCGATGTTGCTGGGGTAGAATTGCTCTTCTGGTCGGGCTCTTCTTTCCTTTGTACAGGTCCATCCTTGACGGCGAAGTGAAGCAAGGAGTGATGAGGTCGTTGACACTCATGACATTTGTGAAGGGACTTGCACTGGCGGACAAAGTGTCCAGGGCGGAGGCAGTTGTGGCATAGGTTGTTCTCCTTGACAATTGCCATCTTACCATCACGTGACAGGGATCTGAATTTAGTACACGAGTACAATGGATGAGTTGTAGCATTCTTGCATGCGACGCAGATACCTGTGTCCTCGACCTTGATGTTTGCAGGGTGCGCTGGCAGTATCTTGTGGTTCTTGCGTTCTTCACCAGGGTTTGTCTTGTTGACAGTAGACGTAGAGTGTTCAGCCGCTTGAGCACGTAGGTTTATGAAACTTAGAAGCTCGCTGTAAGGAGGTATGCCGGTTGAGGTACTGGTGTGGCGTTGCCACTCGAACATTGTTCGACTGTCGAGTTTCAGTTCAAGCACAGAAGTCACGAAGGGTCCAGACGGTTCACACTCCATGGTCTTTAGAGCACGCAGGTGTTGTTGGGCGACGTCATGTAAATGTCGTAGTTCCTTGCCACTTCCTGTCTTGAGAGGTGGTATGTCCAAGATCGTCTTGACATGAGCCTGGTGGATGAGGCGTGGGCGGTCATATTGTTTTGTGAGGCACTCGATGGCCTCGTCATAGTCGTCGCTCGTCTTTGACAGTCCCTCAATGACGTTTTTTGCAGATCCTGATCTGAGAGATTGCCTGAGGTAGACTAGCTTTTCTGGTTTGGAGATGTCAGATCGGGAGTGTACAGAGACGTCAAACTGTTCCCAGAATGTCCTCCACGTGATCATGTCACCGTTAAATGTGGGAATGTCAATCTTGGGCAGTTTGATACTGAGAGTGCTGGACGGACGAGAGGACTCTAACTTCGCTATTTCGCTGAGCGCTCGCTTGAGTGCGAGGGAGTTATCGAAAGCACGCGCCTCAAGTTGGTCCTGCCTGGTTAACAGATCGTCCTTTGGATCCAGATCAAGCATAACGGGACTCTTCGCTACTTCGCAAAGTTCTTGCTTGACTTCACGAAGTTGTTCCTCCCACTGACAGAGAACACACTTGTCGTCTGGTTTGGATGACAGTTTGGTGATATTGTCTGTGATAACAGCTAGCTTGGCTTCGATACGTTCCAGACGCTTGGTAGCGACATGGCGTGGATCAGGTGTAGTAGCACCACGGTCCATGACAATCAGTCTGTTGATGCGGGCGATCAAGTCATCTACGACTGCTTCATGCTCGTCTAAAACGTCTTGCTCCTTGGCCAGATCCTCTTCTGACTCTAGTAGTTCGATCGTAGCTAAGTGAAGCTTCTTGAAGTCGACGTCGGCGTTCTCGATGTTTCTTAACGCTCGATTGGCAATTTGTGGAACGTCGGGGTCGGTCGCGCGTCGTTCCAAGTCTTTTATAGTGTTCGATGCTTTAGTGATGATGCCGCGAGGGAAACCTCGGCGTCGTCTAGCGGCTCCTACTTTGCTTGACATTGTATAGAGATGATATGCGTGGAGGCGTGGCCTTTAGCACGAGGGTAATCTTAGTTTGGTGGACGGAAACAACGTAGAAGTTCGAGAGTGATGATAATACGAGCACCGGTAAGATGATGCCCGTATACAACAACGAATGAACCGAGACAGGTGAATAAGTGATGCTGAGTTCAATGAGTTGATGCGTGCACGTGGATGTATAGTGTGAGTGTCAGACTGGGCACTCACCACTAAGTTTGATTCACGGAGGAGAGGTAACAACAAAATATGAGTAGTTCGGACAACGTATCCGGTTCGAAGGACCAGTTTTATGGAGCCTTCACTCCGATCGAAGCGGATCCCCGTACATGCACCATGACAGAATTTTAACCATGATTATTATTACGTAATGATAGTAGGCGATAAATAGAATGAACAGAACAACACAAACATAGTTAGCTGGGCGTGCACAAAGCAGCCATGCATGATGCATGCTTGTAGCAGCTAGCTTTTTCGGTTTTGCTGAATGTTATTCGGACCCGCCACGCTATCCTGTAGTCCAGATCAAACCTACAATATACTAGCCGGTTAACCATGGACACATTCGACTTCGGAGAAGTCCAGATCGTCAGCAACGGTAAACAAAGAAAGCAAATCACGCCATAACTCACGAACAAAGCTTTAATTCAAAAATCTAAGACCATCAAGTTCGAGCTCTTAACGTGTTATGTCGATATTGCAATTACCACCAGCTGATTCTTCGCCGTCTTTCAGAACTAGAGCGGACAGACATACACACACACAGACAGACAGACAGACACGCACGATTACTGTATGCCTCGTGGCTCCGCCCACCGAGGCATAATAATAGTGAACAATAGCACTTACCGGTATCAGTAGTACTATAGTGTGTGCAGAAGTTGACCATGTCTCAAGGGTAGAACTAACTATGGAAATAGAGCATTATCACATGCCGTTTGACATTTGGCGAATATTTACAGGTAACTTACTGAACGATTTTCGTATAATTATTTGGATAGTAGCCATTCTTCCAGTTCCTTTGCTAGCTGATCTTTTCCGACTGAGGGAGCTCTGAGGGCTTTAATAATAGTAGCCCATGTGTAGGGAGGAGATCCCTTGTTTTCCCAAGCAGCAAAAACATCAAAGTAGGAATCCATCGGATCGGTATGCCTCACAGATCGAATTGAGCAAATGTGGTCAGATTTGATGCCCAGTTGTGCTGCAACTAGAGTCCACTTGTTTCTTGTCTGAGCAGCTACTTTATCCAGTAAATCACACAAGTCAGGAGGTGTGTTTAGAGCAGAGTACATGGATGAGGCTATGCGTCTTATAAAACTGATAATGTAAATCAATCGTGACCACATACCAGTATCAGTAGAATCAGCACTAGTGTGTGGAGGGGTCGATGATACCTCAAGGGTAGAACTAACTATAGAAATAGAAGCAAAATACATAAACGTGCTGTTAGGAACAAAATCATACCACAGGAACAAATATACCTCTTTTCGTACTTTTAGAGAAAGAAGGAACAGTAGCTGCAAAAATTAATAGATAGAAAATTGTAACATTAAAAATCACATACTGTCTTGAACAGGAATCTGACTAGAAGAAGCCTGCAATGGACACATTATAAACGTATACTTGTACACGATATCAATTTACCTGGGGAGCAGCAGAGGATGATTTATCATCATCTAGTACAGGCTGGCCTGCACCAACTAGCCTGTGCAAAAACAGAAATGTTTATGTTGCGTATTTTCATGCATGAACTGACTGTGTAGTGAGCTTCATATCAGAGAGGGCTTGAACCAGCGTGGTTTCATCTCCACCAATCCTACGATACTGATGAATGACTGCAGTCAGTGGATTCAACTCTAGCCGATCTGCTAGGTCACAGGCAGCATCAGGAAAAGTTGACTTTGTAAGCTGAAGCCTTTTCTGTATTAAACAATTTGACATTATAAATTATAGCTAACAATCAAAATTCAAATATTCACCTCATACTGGGCTTGATCATGTTCAATCGCATTCATCTCGTAGTGCAGCCAATATTGCTGATCATGAGTGGGTAGTGATATATGATCCATCTGGCACTGGAGGTGTTGACTGGCGCTTGGTAAATCAAGTGAAAAAGGGCAAAACTTTGCTCGAGAGAGGATATCAGGTTGTGCTTCATGAGCACAGTCAAGGCACAGGAATGCTAGCTGTGGTGTAGCTCCTGGTAGCCACTGGTAGACATCAGAGAAGCACTCATCAAGTAGCTTCAGTAATCTTCGGCAGGACTCTCTGAAAGGCTCACTGATGATAGCTCGACGTGAGTACTGCAGCTCTATTGTCTCAGTGTGTTCTGTGATGGTCAGTCTATCTACTTCACCAATGCGCATGGTGATCTGGTCACGATAGATTCCAGGATGAAAGAGAACTGTAACATCTTTCTTTGAGGCAAGAGAAGTGACTAGTCGAACATAGAAGCCAGGAGGAACATACCCAGAGAGGAAAGTAAGATGAAAAGGAGCTGCATTTTTAAGTGAGGAAGACTGTGCTTGAGCAACACAGGACTTAGACAAGAGATGATGAAGCATATGTGGGACAAAATATTCCTTTACTATACCACTTCTGGTATGGAGGCTAGTAGTAACAATGGGGGCAGCCAAGAGGAAGTGCTCAAGCATCTCAATCATAGCAGTGGGAATAAGATTTTGCTCAGAAACACTGCCCAGTACAGCTTCATAGAGAGGCTCAATAAGAATTCCATACTTTGTGAGAGTGTTCCACATGTCACTGTACTCAGTACTCCCTTTCCAACTGGCAAACAGGTTTCCGAACTGATCAACCAGCCACTGAGGCTCAAGAATCACTACCGACTCGAGGCCTTTAACCTTTGGATAAAACAAGAAGACTCCAAGTTCATGGTAGAACAGGAGAGCACTGGTAACCTCACCATGAGGTACATGGCATTCTGCTGCAATGCTGTACACTTCATCTATTGATATGACAGTCTTCAGCCTCTTAGTGCGGAGTTGCAAAACCTTGCGGAAGTGGATCCAGTTTAATGGTGTCTCAATAGTGAGCTTATCACGAACAAAGCTGTAGACTGTCTCCTGAATTTCATTGAATCCAGGGTCTGGCTTGCTCGTTCCTGCAGTTGTGTTATCAAGCACAACAGTACCAATCACCATGTTAGCATACTCTTTTCCCTTGATCGATTCATAGAACATATCGCACATCCTCGAAGCAACCAGTTTTCTAAGAAACTTCTTTCTATGACGAATACCCAAACCAACCTGAAGTTGATCAGCATGAGTCCCAACAAGGAGTATTCGAGGATAGGAAGGTAACTTTCCCTGTTTTTGACCACCTCCAAAACGAGCATGAATTGCAGCCATCCACTTGTGAAATAGAGCGAGAGTGGTAATTGACAACCCTTGATACTTTCTTAAGCCATCATTAAAAGCATACACTTTAAATGGAGCCGTAAGACCTATAGAAGCATTGAACACAAGTACAAACATTGTCCGAGAACTCAGAAACGCAGGAAGAACATCCAAGAACACAGGTTGACCACCACAGTCCCAGAGGTGAAGCAACACCTCATCATCAGCTTTAGACTGACATAGCTCATATGTAGCAGCTTGTTGTAAAACATTCTCTTTGTGCTCCGCTACTTCAGCTAATTTTGTTCGCATTACTGGGGTCCTTTCGTCAGTAAGCAACTTCCTATTTGAGATCCAAGCATTCTCTATCATTCGCACCTCCTCAGCTACTTCATCATCCTCAGTCATATCAGCCCAGTTATGGTCAATAGGATTACCAGTCATTGCCCAAGAATACTTGACACGATGGGTTTCAGCTAGTATGGTGGATTCAGCCTTGCGTGGAAGACGCTCATTCATGAGACCATGTCTGAGACTAGTTTTTCCAACTGCTGCAGCACCCAGGAACATGACACGACCATATGAACAACGTCCTCTTCCTCTCAACAGTGCTCGTTGATACTTCTCTTCAACTAATTACATGAACCATCAAAATACACACAAGTACTTTTACACTTACAAGTCTACAACAACAAAAATGATCGGAGAAAGAAAAAGAGATGCAGTAGTTAGAATATACAATCTACCATCTAACTTACCAACTGTAGTATAGAAAAAATGATTGGATAAAGAATAAGAGATGTGGTGGTTATTCATTGCGCATTATACAATCTACTTGTACTTCTATGTAACTCACTGGCTGAAATAGCTATATAGAGAGAATGATAAGTGAAAGAATAATACATGTTGTTATTGAGCCTCGGTGGGCGGAGCCACGGGGCATATGGTAGTCAGTTAGTGTAGCTGTCTGTCTGTCTGTTGGCAGGATTTCTTGTTGCTCGCTGAAAACTAAGCACTGAAACGTGCAACACAAGCTAAAGTCGATATTTGTTTGAAAATGAATTGTAAGGATTTTAGTTATAAGGCTCTGTTCGTGAGTAATGGCGTGATTTGCTTACTGCGCGATCGATGGCGATCAAGAGTTGTAGACAAAACTATCCACGGTTGACTGCCTAGAAGCTGATAGGTTAGAATTTCACTACAGGATAGCAGCACATGTCTAAAGAAAATTTAAGAAATTGTGTAAGCAAGCTATGGACGCTATCTTTCTCGTGTGCTATACCCTGCATTCGAACTGAACATTATAGACACGCCCAATTGAATTAGTCATCAGCACTGATTGGTTTCTGATTGCATAACTATTATACCGCAATGTGATTGCTGTACAGAAAGGTATAACAGCTGCAGTTTACTGTGTAAGAGAAATGGTGGCATTCCACCGAGGCATCTGCACCTTTGGTGCTTCATTCATAGCGCAATACACAATCTACTTGTACTTCTATGTAACTCACATGCTGAAGTATAGAGAGAATGATTGGAGAAAGAACAAGAGATGTGGTGGTTATACATAGCGCAATAAACAATCTACTTGTACTTCTATGTAACTCACTTCCTAAAGTACAAGGAGAATGATTGGAAAAGAATAAGAGATGTGGCGATTATTTATAGCGTAATACACGATCTACTTGTACTTCTAAGTAACTCACAAACTGAAGAATAGAGAGAATGATTGGAAAAAGAATAAGAGATGTGCATGGTGATTATTGATAGCACAATACACGATCTAATTGTACTTCTATATGTAACTCACTGACTGAAGTATAGAGAGAATGATTGGAGAAAGAATAAGAGATGTGGTGGTTATTCAAAGTGTAATACACAATCTACTTGTACTTCTATGTAACTCACTGACTGAAGTATAGAGAGAATGATTGGAGAAAGAATAAGAGATGTGGTGGTAATTCAAAGTGTAATACACAATCTACTTGTACTTCTATGTAACTCACTGACTGAAGTATAGAGAGATTGATTGGAGAAAGAATAAGAGATGTGGCGGTTATTCATAGCGCAATACACAATCCATTTGTACTTCTATGCTGTAACTCACTCGCTGAAGTAAGAGAGAATGATTGGAGAAAGAATAAGAGATGTGGTGGTTATTCATAGCACAATATGCACAATCTAATTGTACTTTTATGTAACTCACTCGCTGAAGGATATATAGAGTTGGAGAAAGAATAGAAGATGAAGTGGTTATTCACAGCGCAATACACAATCTACTTGTACTTCTATGTAAACTCACTACCTAAAGTATAGAGAGAATGATTGAAAAAAGAATAAGAGATGTCAGGGGATGCCAGTGGCAGAAATTTTCGACCCCAGGCCGGTCAATACACACCACCCACTACGTTATAACTAGTCACATAACGATATTCACAAGGCGAGCTAATTAATATTCATTAGCAAATGACGATCGAGACACGTAGCTCATTGTCGATACAGCGGTTTTCAAAGATTTTGCTAATTTCAACCGAAAACCGTCGAGCGTTGTGCACGCATGCGTACTATCAAACATGCGCTTAATTGCTTACTAGGGAGGCACGGTAGTGTATAGCGCCTCCTTCCCAGGCCACCCCCTCTCATTACTAGCAATCGAGGTTCGATGGCTTCAAACCTCGATTGCTAGCAATGAGAGAGGTGTGGCTTGGGGGGGAGGCTATACACCGTGCCTCCTCCCTACAGGGCTTTGCAGGTTGCTTGACCAAACAATTTCCTGCTAGCACATGCGCATAGCGTGTTTCTGTATACAAATTGTACAGAAAACGTACTGTGCGCATGCGCTAGCAGTAAATTTTTGGTCAAGCAACCTGCAAAACCCTGTAATAAAGCAATTAAGCGCATGCTTGATAATACGCATGCGTGCACAACGCTCGACGGTTTTCAGTTGAAAATGGCAAAATCTTGGAAAACCGCTGTAGCGCGGGTGCATCAGTGTAGTATCGATCGTGATCATGCAGAACACTGCTGCAACAGCAGAGACCAGAAACCGACGGTGGTATCGCTGTGAATGTGGCCAAGATTACCACGCAGAGCACAAGCGCAGTGCTCGTCACAGAAAAGCACTCGATGCTGCTAAAACTCCACGATTTAGATAGCTTCTTTGGACGGAAGAACAACACTCAAGAGCTAAATGCAGCTGAATCTACTGCAGAAGCTGATGAGTACAATAACTGCCTGCTGCGGACTCGCTGCTTTGCTTGTTATGCTAGCCACGCCTCCAGTCCACACCCTTCAACAATGCTTTTACCTGCTTTTTACTGTGTATGTATATACACACTGTAAATATTAACAAAATTAAGTTATATCTGCATGATATAGTCCTCTACTGGTGTCAAGAACCTGTAAAACAACTCTACAGTGCACCAGAAATGTAGTGGCTAAAATTTACACAAAATGGCTGCACTAGTAAAACCTCTCAACCCAGGGGAGGTACGACAAGCTAATTTATTCTGACGTAATGCTGACGTTACTGCTCGTAGGGTAAATCAAAATACATTGCGAATTTCCTGGTCAGCTTCGTCTTTAGAGGACAATTTCAACGGTAAGTGTGTTGCGGAATGGATACTACTACCCAAGAGCTTTCGTTTAAGCTACCTTACCCCACCCTTACCTCTTTTAGTTTTTGCAGTATAGAGAGATGAAGATGGAGAATAGGTTGGCAAAACTATTCACCCAACAAAGCACCAACGTGATCAAAACAGCATCGCTATCATTCTTGAGTATCATTCAGTTAATAATGGAAAGAAATTGCGACTGTGGCGCACAAACTCTGGCTGCAATACGCACATAATGTTGTCCAATCACTGTAACAGTAGACACTTATTTCAGCTATTTTCAGTTGATTGTTCTGGAATATTACTTGCCTTCATCTGGAGTGTAAACAATGCACACCTGAGCTCGATATCATGTACTATAACACGATGGCAAACTGTTTAAACTATCCTGCACACATTCCATTCGTTAGTGGGCGTGTCGTATGTCAGCAATACGTCATATTAAATTAGCTTGTCGTACCCCCCCTGCTCTCAACCCACCTACCCACTTTATGGCCTGGGGTCGGTAATTTTTCTTTCTGGTACCCCTGAGAGATGTGGTGGTTATTCATAGCACAATACACAATCTACATGTACTTCTATATAACTCACTCCCTAAAGTATAGAGAGAAAGAATAAGAGATGTGGTGGTTATTCATAGCGCAATACACAATCTAATTGTACTTCTATGTAACTCACTTCCTAAAGCATATCGGGAATGATTGGAGAGATGTGGTGGTTATTCATATGGAACAATACACAATTGTACTTTTAACTAACTCACTGGCTGAAGTATAGAGAGAATGATTGGAAAAAGAATAAGAGATGTGGTGGTCATTCATAGCGCAATAAACAATCTACTTGTACTTCTATGTAACTCACTTGCTGAAGTATAGAGAGAATGATTGGAGAAATAATAAGAGATGTGGTGGTTGTTCACAGCGCAATACACAATCTACTTGTAATTCTACGTAACTCACGTGCTGAAGTATAGAGAGAATGATTGGAGAAAGATATCAATGATAAATATGACAGAGCTAACCGCATCGCTGTCTGGCGATGTTTCTCGAGTCGCCATAGCTAGTCTTTATATTGAACCTGACAAACCCTACCTGGTGCTGCACTCACCGCCCCTGCCAACGGCAGGGACAGGTAAGACAACACTAATAGTCAGACAAAATCCCTTTCGTGCTTGCTCTCGTATTCGTCTGTGAAACTATCTATGGTAAAACTGACTGGAACCTCGTGGTGTTTGTACATAAACGGAACGTAACGGAAGATTACGGAGATTTTGCATTCTGATAGTTGATAGTTCAACAATTTTTGGGTCTCTGATGTGAAAAACAGTATGTCGTTTTTTTCCCTACATCAGGTCAGCTTCATGCATCTCCTGCTCTAGTCTGCATAGCTCGATCCCATGCGCTGAGTGATATGAGACATCCCAGTTATCATCAGACTCATCATTAACAGCTGGTCATGTGGATCCAGTCCTTATTTTACTGACTACATTACCAGTAGTATACTGATATGAGTGTCATTGAAAAGTACTCTCATGTCATACTCAGTGTTAAGTTCCTGTTAACGAAAGTAACTCATTGTTAATGAAAGTAACTCATAGTTAACGAAAGTAATTCAAGTTTGCTCATGCATGCATGCTGCATGAACAATGCAGCATAATGACAAATGAGTGATACAACCATGGTCAATTTTATTGTCGTATATTGCAGTTCCATATTGTTAGAATCATAATTTGAAATAACAGATCAATGCTACAGCAGATTTCAGCTATCTTGAAACACTTGTCTAATGTCTATGTTCAATCCAGCATTTCATCCACTTAACACTTTACCTAGCAAAATGCAGAATTGAGCCTGAGGAAGCATTACAGTAAATTTCATCATGCTTTTCAATTTTATTTGATGACAGTTAAGATACATGAAAGACCAAAACTTATTGACCAACTCATTGCTAGTTCAATACTTTACAATTCGTTCATTTTCTTAAGAATAGTTTCCTTTTGCTGCTTGTCGTGCATGGACTTGTAACTGTGGCTATTTGCATTCTGATGACCTAGATTGGCATTTTATTTATCATATCATGTGTATTTAATAGCTGGAATTCCTAGAGCAGCTCAGCGCAATTTTCACAAACTTGAAGCCATAACTCTCTTTCTCAGGCTCACCTACTAGTTAGCGCTAATTTAAAAGTGTTAAGTGGATAAAATGCTGGATTGAACATTAGACAAGTGTTTCAAGATAGCTGAAATTTGCTGTAGCTAGTGTCCCAGCTATCATCAGACTCATCATTAACAGTTGGCAGATTATCTACAAGGATAACGTATAGGCGAGCTTCGCCCAACCGATGGAGCTGGAAACAAAATTTTAGTCAATCTATGTCTATGATGGGTTGATAACAGAGTGTGAAGTGCTGGCATTTCATTGTCCACTATGACCTGGGTATGCACTGATATTGATGCACCGTCATCATCAGACTTACTGATCTTACCAGACTCGTGCCAGCCATGAGACCGAAACTGAACAGTGAAATTCGGATTTGAAACAAACTTACCTACTGAGAATCTTTCCACTGTAAAACTCAAGTCAGAGACAACTCATCTTGCTCCAGCAGAGCCTGAATCATGAACCAAAAGCACTGGAAAAGATGTGTTGATAGATTTTGAAGGAATTGCTGGCCCGTGTTATAAAAAGTGAAACTCACTTGAACTAGAACTAAAAGATAAAAAATTAATAGCAATAAAATACCGTCAGTGTTCTCATCTCATAACCATTAATTAGTCACATCCAATTATGGACCGTGAACACAGCAAGCACATTAAATTTCATTGACAAGTACTTGAGTTAGCATTTTAGGTACTTGTAATTAAATGATTCACAATGATGATAATGTGTGATAATATAAATTAAAGTTCGATATCTTTGAATGACATGTCCTTATAAGACGTCAGAACCAATATGGGATTGTTCTGCATCAGGCAATGGTTCAGCATTCATCTCCTGCTCTTCCTGTGTTGCTCCCATGCTAGTGTCCCAGCTATCATTAGACTCATCATTAACAGCTGATGTAGATCTGGTCCCTATCGACTACATTACCAGCAGTATGTAGTTATGTGAGTATTAATAATGTGCTATAACTCACTGTTATGAGAGGCAAATTATCAGCAATGTTATACCTTTGAGCTCGCTTAGTTCTTTTGCTAAAGAAAAATCAAAATGAGATGACATAGCTACATTGATGTGACACTCACATTATCACCACAACTAGGATGATGATTGATAGTATAGCTACTATAACCACACCCACAATGGCTACTACTATTAATATCGCTGGGATGACAGACTGACTGAACTGCACAGCAGCACGGTAGGATTAGTAGATGAAGAAGGTAAAACTGAAACAGGAGTAATGATATTTTGGGTGAGAGCAGTTATTGTGTTGCTGTAAGGCCCTGATCCAATGCTGGTTGCTGCAGCAATTTTGATGTAGTATCGAGTGTTGACTAATAGGTCTGTTAGCTGATGGGTGAGAGGGCTAGTAGCATTAATGGTGACAGACTGGCTCTGGTCATCGTTCTGTGAGGGGTCAGTGGTGTACAGTAGCTTGTAGCTGATGATTCGACCATTCTGTAGTGCAAGATCAGGCGGGCTCCATGTGACAATGATGGTGGAGACAGTTGTAGTAGTAATTATGCCTCGGTGGGCGGAGCCACGAGGCATACAGTAGTTCGTTTGTGTATGTATCTGTCTGTCTGTCTGTCTGTCGGCAGGATTTCTCGTCGCTCGCTAAAAATTAAGCGCTGAAAAGTGCAACACAACCTAAAGTCGATATTTGCTTGAAAATGAATTGTAAGGATTTTGGTTATAAGGCTCTGTTCGTGAGTTATAGCGTGATTGCTTACCTCGCGATCGCCGGCTGGCGATCTAGTTGCTGATGTAACGACAAAATTGTCTATTGCTGGCTACCTTACAGCTAGTGAGTTCGCATTTACTTCAGAACAGCACGGCAGACTTGTATATGAAGCTGCGTTCTAGAGTTATGGCGTATAGCTTTGCTTACCTCGCGATCGATGGCCGTTGCTGGCGATCTGGAGTTCTCCGTAGACAAAACTATCCACAGTTGACTGCCTAGAAGCTGATAGGTTACATCGTAAGTCTAAAGAAATTGTGTAAGCAAGCTATCTCGCTCGTTGTACGTGCTGTGCCCTGAACAATATAGACACGCCCAGTTGAATTAGTGGTCAGCACTGATTGGCTTCTGATTGCATAACTATTATACTGCATTGTGATTGCTGTACAGAAAGGTACAACAGCTCCAGTTTGTTGCTGTGTATGTGAAATTGTTGCATTCCACCGACGCATCTGCACCTTTGGTTTACTGTCGGTTGTCCCTGTGTGCTCCACCGAGGCATCAGCACCTTTGGTGCCTAGTTGTAACAGAGAGAGGAGGTCCATCAGGAACTGCAGTGATAATAATGCATTATTGTAAACACAGATCGCAGACATCACTCACTCACCATCTTCCAGAGTGTATGTGGTGCACTGGTCAGTGGAGGATGGTCCAGGACCCACAACAGTGTATGCAGTGAGCATGATGGAGTAGGAGGTCCCCTTGAGTAGCTAGCGAAGCACTAGCTGAGTGGAGTTGTCAGTAGTTGTTGTTGTATTGGACTGTGTGGATGATAGATCTAGTCCAGACAGTGACTGGACTGGTCGGTAAGAGACTGTGTAGTACTGTATCAGTCCATTTGGAATAGAAGGAGGACTAAATGAGGTGTTAATAGAGCTTGATGAGACAGCTGTGGCTAGACAGTTACGAGGAGCAGATCCTGGAACTTTGAGAAGAATAATAACGCAATATGTGATAGCACTCACCAGCTTGGCTAGTCCTGAATGGTGAATACATCAACCTATTGCTGCTACACCCGATCATGTTACAAGCCTCTACTGTAAACTCATATTTTGTGTATGGAGCAATGTTTGTAGTGATATTGATCATGGTGGCAGTGGTAGTGTACTGGCCAGCCCCAGAAAGCTGAGTTGGTGAGCTCTCACTGTCCACAGCACGCTGGTAGACCTTGTACCCAAGGACAGCACTGTTACCAATAAAGGAAGGAGAACTCCATGATAGGTAGACTGACACAGCTGTGTAACTGATTGAAGATACTCCAGGAGCTGATGGCACCTCTGCAGAGACAGACAATAACATAGAAACATTCATGAAAAAATAATAATTACCAAGAACTACGATGGTGATGGCATTGGTAGCAACAGTGAATGTTAATGTCTGGTTAAAGGTGTTCATAGCTTGACAGACGTACATTCCATTGTCCTTCCTCTGTAGTGAGCTAAACTGCAGTACTGATATCACGCCAACATCTCCTGTGAATGTTGTATTGAGTTGCTGAAGATATCCAGGAGACACACTGGTAGCTGATTGGGTAGTGATGGCGATGGTAGAGTCAGTAGCTACTGGTAGACCATCCTTCAGCCATGAAATGGTTGGGAGTGGATAACCACGAACTGAACAGAACAAGCTAGCACTGCTGTTGATCACTTTACTGACTGGAGCTGATGATGATAGAATGCTAGGAGGCACTGTGTGAAGAAAATATAGTCTAGCAGTCATGTAAGATAGATTTTGCTCACCATGTACAGTCAGAGTAGCTGATGCTGAAGCATTGCCAGCATCACTAATAGCAATGCACTGGTAGACACCACGATCAGAATATTGTACATTACTAACTGTTAGACTACCAAACTGCAGTGGAATGGATCGATCTCTGTTAATAGAGTACTTGGCAGTGTCTGCAGTATCGTTGGTGCTAAGTACTATAGAGCCGTTTAACTTCCACATTATATCATACTTGTAAACTGAATGTGCTTCACAAGTGAAAGTTGCTTCTGTATTGACAATAACAGTTTGATTCTGTGGTCGACTTGTAATTTCTGGTGGTGGTACAGATTCTAAGGAATATAACAGTAGTATACAATACCACAAGCAAGCACAGAGTTCATTTTCTTACCTAGACATTCGACTACAGCCACAGCCAAAAAGGACTAAGTTTCCAAGTTGGACACTGTTTGGAAAAGTGCAATGTACATGGCAGTTTCCAAGGAAACTTTTAGTGTGCAAAACAGTTTCCAAACTTGTGAAATTTAGTCCATTTCCTGGGGGTTTCCAAGAGTAACTGGATAGTGGTATATGTGGTCTCTATAGCTAGAGATAATAAAACAAACACAGGTAAATGTTAAAACCATAACAGATACTTTTCTTACCTGAATTAAATCCCAGGCCAGCGTGATATCCATATGAACTCTCATGGTTACTTGCATTCCAGCCATAGACAAGCACAGATAGCTTAGCATCAGGATTGTTGTGGCTGACAACATGTGTTGTTCCTCCTGTCACACTCTTGGTGCAACCATACCCAACAACAGTACCTCCACTGTTGTATATTGCATTCCATGAGCATGAGATTGGTTGACCATCCAGTCTAATACTGCTGGGCTGGTAGTTCTGTGCTAGAACACTCACACTGATCTGATGGATATTGAAGTCTGTTGTGTTCAATGAGAAGAACGAATATCTGTTAGCATACTGGTCCAGTGATGGTATGTTTATGATAAATGGATCTTCTATTTCATCATTTGAACTTATTCCGAGATTAGAGACAAGGACTGGCTTGTTGGCTTACCACAGAGCAGTAAGTGGTCGAACTGGTGAAGAATGTGAAGGAACTGCCAACAGATGTGAGTGTCTGAGTTGAGGTAACTGAGTTGCATCTACGTACGACTGTTGTGACACTTTGAGAAGACACAACCTTGTAGTACTGGCCAATATTCCTTCCTCCATTTGGAACAAGAAAGAACTCCTGGCCCCAGGTAGATGTTGGTGGTACACTTACTGAAAGATTATCACATGAAAACCAAAGTGATGGCACACTACCGCACTCATGCATATGACCACTGATGACAGTCAATGGCTTGTTGGATACAATTTTTGATCCAGTTAGATCAACATTACTTTGACCGATAAGAAGTGTCTGCATTTTGTTGAGAGTGATAGTGTGGTCAGATCCACTCGTAACAGATTGACGATTCGATGAAGAGCTTTGAGCATCAATCGGAATACTGACCGTTTGAGTGGGAGTGATGGTAATGTTAGTGTTGTCTTCCCAGCCAACCAGAAGGAATTCACTGAGAGTTTCAGATGAAAATGAGCCAGTTGAGATGACATAGTACTCATATGGAGCATCACTAAGATCTTGATAAGGATAAGCTATGTAGTCTCCTACTGAACCTGTCTGATAATTAATGATCAGTACTGATACCGATCCTCGTCCTATGGTGTACACATGAACTCCTTTGTTACGAGAACTGTAGTCAGCATTATTAATGAGAAGACTTGTGGGTAGGTTGACAGTGACTGGACTGGAGGCAGTGGTTGTTCCAGTATACACCACTCCATTGGAGGTCTCCACACCAAACTGTACTAGTGAGCTGCCTAGAGCGGATACCACTAGTTGGAGACGAGAAGCTCTGAGACCAAAGTTCCTCATGAATCCAATGTAGAAATCTTCACCATAGTTTGAAATCCGTTTTGGAGGTGCTGTGTGCGAGAATGATCATGCAGCCATTGATGTAACACGTAATCTCACCATTGTAGTAGTATCCAAGCTGCCTACACACTACAGTAGCATCAGGTGTGTCCCACTGGTCACTGCAGACTGGTACCCACACTCCATTCTGACATACCTCCACAGTCCCAGCTCTCTCAGACTCTCCATCCACTAACCTGACACTTTCCTTGCAAACACCTGTAAAACAGTGAGTAGGCAATACTAGGCATACAGACAAACTTACCCAAAGCGGTCAAAATTGCTGAGCTGCTATCAGTAGTAGTACCATGCACCACTTGTTTGACACACATAAGTTCCAACATCCGATAACGTAACACTTATGACAGTAAGTTTACTGGTTTGGTTCAAAGTTCCTGAACTGAGTGTAGCCACGGAGTACTTTGTGGTGCTATTGAGCAATAGTAGGTGTCCATTCTCCAGTTAATTGTCGACACCAATGAATCATATGAGCCACAGCAGAGCATGTGAATGTAGCATTATCCTCAGCTATAACTGTGATATTTGTTGGATCTTGAGTAATCTTTGGTCCAGCTAATACAATGTACAAAATTAAAGAAAACATGCATGTATAGTTTAAATACCTAGACAATGTACTCCAGCTTGTTGGTTGGTGCTGCACTGAGCTGATGTGTTATAAGAGCAGTCTTTTAGTGTTTTCTCAGTACCAAAACACTTGAAACCTCCAAACAGTGCTTGCGAACCAGTCACTGAGTCGTAGTATGAGATCAATGGAGCTACTAGATTTCCTGTAAAATTATTTCAAATGTATAGTAATGAAAGCATCTGCAAATGTTCATAATATTATACCTTGATTGATTGCGTTTGGTTTTAATCCTGCAAGATATCCGTATCCTCGTAGCATTTCAGAATTCCATCCATAGACTACCACAGCTAGTTTGCCATCAGGATTGTTTTGGCTGACAACATGTGTTGTTCCTCCTGTCACACTCTTGGTGCAACCATACCCAAGAACAGTGCCTCCACTGTTGTATATTGCATTCCATGAGCATGAGATTGGTTGACCATCCAGTTTAATACTGCTGGGCTGGTAGTATTGCTGTGCTAGAACACTCACACTGATCTGATGGATATCGAAGTCTGTTGCACTCAATGAGAAGAACGAATATCTGTTAGCATACTGGTCCAGTGATGGTAGGATAGAGATGATGGGATCTCCTATGCTGTCTGTGCCTCCTCCAATACCAAGCTGAGAGACAAGGACTGGCTTGTTGGCTACCACAGAGCAGTAGGTGGTTGAACTGGTGAAGAGTGTGAAGGAACTGCCAGCAGAAATGAGTGTCTGAGTTGAGGTCACAAAGTTGCATCTGCGTACGACTGTAGTGGAACTTTGAGAGGACACAATCTTGTAGTATTGGCCAACATTTCTTCCTCCAAATGGAACAAGAAGGAACTCCTGGCCCCAGGTAGATGTTGGTGGTATACTTACTGCAAGATGATCACAATAATCTTGAGTGGATGGCACATTACCACACTCATGGCCACTGACCACTGTCAATGGCTTGTTGGACACAATTTTAGATCCAGTGAGATCGACATGTGCTTTCCCAATGAGCAGTGTCTGCATTTTGTTGAGAGTGATTTGATGGCTAGTCCCATTTGTAATGAATTCAAGATTAGAGGAAGGTTTCTGAGCATCTACTGGGATACCAACAGTTTGAGACGGAGTAATGGTGATGATGGTATTGTCTTCACAACCGACTAAAAGGAATTCGCTTTGAACTGCAGGCGAAGACACATATGAACCAGTTGAGATGACATAGTACTCAAATGGAGCATCACCAAGATCCAGACCACATGGATAGGCCAAATAGTCTCCTACTGAACCTGACTGCTAGTTGATGGTGAGCACCGATATTGATCCTTGTCCTATGGTATACACATGGATTCCATTGTTACGATAGAAATAGGAACCACTGTTAGTTTGAAGGCTATTGGAAATGCTGACAGTAACAGGACTGGAGGCAGTGGTTGTTCCCGTATACACCACTCCACTGGAGGTCTCCACACCAACCTTTACTGGTAAGTTATCTTCAGTCAACACCACTAGTTTGAGTTGAGATGTTGTTTGAATGTAGTTTCTCATGAATCCAACGTAGAAGTCTTCACCATAGTTTGAAATCTGTGGATGTGATGCTGTATGAAAGAAAGTGTAGAAGCAGAAAATAACTTGATTCATGCAAATTTCTCACCATTGTAGTAGTATCCAAGCTGCCTGCACACTACAGTAGCATCAGCTATGTCCCACTGGTCACTGCAGACTGCATGGTCTCCATACCCCGTTCACACACACCTCTACAGACCCAGCTCTATCAAATTCATTACCCACTAATCTGATACTGCTTTCATTGCATATACCTGTGGAAAATAAATTAAATAGGTATGCACATGACAACGATTGCATATAAACTCACTCAACATTGCTGAGCTAGTATCGGTAGTAACACCACTATTAGCTTGACACACATAAGTTCCAACATCCGATATTGTCGCATTCATGACAATCAGTTCACTAGTTTGGTTCATTGTTTCTGAACTGAGTGTAGTCACGGAGTACTTTGTGTTGTTAGTCAGTAACTGAAGGCTTCCGTTCTCCAGTTGTCGGAACCACTTGATCATAGGAGGAGGATATGCCATAGCAGAGCAGGTGAATGTAGCATTATCCATGACATTGACTGTGATATTTGCTAGTTCTAGTATAATCTGTGCTCCAGCTATACAGAAAGATAACACAAAATGTTTACTCAACAGTTTTCAGTACCTGAGCACAGCGCTCCAGCTTGCTGGTTGGTAGTGCACTGAGCTGATGTGTTATAAGAGCAGTCCAGTAGAGTGGTCTCATTACCAACACACTGAACACCTCCAAACAGTGCTTGACCAGACACTGACCCATAATATGAGGTGATTGGTGTTACTAGAGTCCCTAGATAAAATAACTATGAAATAAAATCTTTTTACGAGCTAATTTATTACCTTATCAACTTTCTTTGGTTTTAATCCAGCAAAGTGACCATATCCTCTTAGGACTTCAGAATTCCATCCATAAACCAGCACAGATAGCTTAGCATCAGCATTGTCGTGGCTTACAACATGTACTGTTCCTCCTAGGCCTGTCACACTCTTGGTGCAACCATACCCAACAACAGTACCTCCACTGTTGTATATTGCATTCCATGAGCATGAGATTGGTTGACCATCCAGTCTAATACTGCTGGGCTGGTAATATTGTGCTAGAACACTCACACTGATCTGATGGATATTGAAGTCTGTTGCACTCAATGAGAAGAACGAATATCTGTTAGCATACTGGTCCAGTGATGGTAGGATAGAGATGATGGGATCTCCTATGCTGTCTGTGCCTCCTCCAATACCAAGCTGAGAGACTAGGACTGGCTTGTTGGCTACCACAGAGCAGTAGGTGGTTGAACTGGTGAAGAATGTGAAAGAATTGCCAGCAGAGGTCATTGAGGTCACAGAGCTACATCCGTGTACGACTGTAGTGGAACTTTGAGAGGACACAATCTTGTAGTATTGGCCAACATTTCTTCTTCCAAATGGAACAAGAAGGAACTCATGGCCCCAGGTAGATATTGGTGGTATACTTACTGCAAGATGATCACAGTATGTTTGATTAGATGGCACATTACCACACTCATGGCCACTGACCACTGTCAATGGCTTGTTGGACACAATTTTAGATCCAGTGAGATCCACATGTGCTTTCCCAATGAGTAGTGTCTGCATTTTGTTGAGAGTGATTTGGTGGTCATATCCGCTTACAACTGATTGAAAATTTGAAGAAGAACTCTGAGCATCCACTGGGATATTGACTGTTGCAGTTGGGGTGATGGTAATGGTAGTGTTGTCCTCACAGCCGACTAGAAGTAATTCACTTTTAGCTGAGGACACAAGTGAACTAGTTGAGACGACATAGTACTCATATGGAGCACCACCGACATCTTGACATGTATAGGCCAAATAGTCACCTACTGAAGTGGACTGGTAGTTGATAGCCAGTACAGATACAGATCCTTGTCCTATGGTGTATACATGGACTCCTTTGTTACGATAGGTGTAGGTACCACTAGTAGTTTGAAGACTGGTGGGTAGGTTGACAGTGACTGGACTGGAGGCAGTGGTTGTTCCAGTATACACCACTCCATCGGAGATCTCCACACCAAACTGTACTGGTGAGCTACCTTCAGCTGAAACCACTAGTTGGAGACGAGTTGTAGTGCCTTGATAGTTCTGCATGAATCCAATATAGAAGTTTTCACCGTAGTTAGAAATCAGTCTATTAGGAGTTACTGTACAATAGTTGATCATTAATATTCCAAGGAATCAATACCCTAAAGTCTTACCATTGTAGTAGTGTTCAAGCTGCCTACACACTACAGTAGCATCAGGTGTGTCCCACTGGTCACTGCAGACTGGTCCCCACACTCCATCCAGACATACCTCCACAGTCCCAGCTCTCTCTAACTCTCCATTCACTAACCTAACAGTACTTTCAGAGCTGGTGCAATCTGCAGCAAATGGGGGTGGGGCTCACCGTGCGGTGCGCGCAGGCATGCTGCAACTTACTTTGAGAGCTGTTTTGAGCTTGACAAACTGTGAACAGAAAAGACACCACAGTATATAGTTTATGAATACTATAGTGTATTCTGTGCATACCTTCCGTGACTAGAATGACTAGAGAGAATAATGACAAGCAAAGTGAACTCCGTGCTGTCGGCATTGCAAGCACCCACAAACAGATCACGACTAACAAGACAAACTATCTCGACTTCAACTGACCAGAAATTGGGAGAGACTGGTAAATAAAATTGTTGTTGAAACTCGAGGAAATACACGAAATACCACCGTTTCCATGGTATATCGAACTACGTACGTATCTATCAGTGCTAACCTTAGTAGAGACTATCTTCTCGAACCAGTGAAAGGTATCAGTTCATATAGAGGCCCCTCGTTACTCGACTCAGCTGTAGTCCTAGCTGGTGTCTCTACAAAGCTAGCTACGTGACCGGGAATGTATATTGCGTAGTAGGCGTGACTTAAAGAATTTTCATAATGACGTGATCGAAACATTTTTGTGCATTATGACTTATCAATAATATTTTTATTAACAGTCAATGAACAATGACAGTATTATTGTTACTAAGTACATGACATGCACCAGCCGGTGGTGGTGATGGTGGCTCCACCCACTAGTGGTGAAGGGTCCAGCAAAAATGATTAAAAAGAACTATATATTATAGTGGTGTCATTACACGATATTTAATCCGCCTGACTAACTGTACGGCTACTGCGTGCACTGGAGATACCCATGAGCGCTCTCTCCCTGTAGCGAAACAAGAAGAGAACAGAAACAGAATGAATGATACAGAACAGCTCTATGGTCGTACCTAGCCTTTCCCCTGTGAGTGACTTTACGATGTGTGGTGACCATTGGCTGGAGTTGTTTCTGAAACTGCCTAAAATTTTGCTCCAACTCTTTCTGGTAGTCATACATATCTTCTCCTATCAGATTGTTATTCCTATCAAGAGCTTCTCTGCATCTGAAAAAAAGAGAAAAAAGCAACTTCAAAGAGAACAAGAATGATAGACTGTCCTTGTGGTGAATTCCTTGAAGCACACTTTCAACTTGTGATGAAGAAAAGTCTGCTCAGACTTGGGAACACCCTCAAGGAAACATTTGGCGATAGCGAAAGGACCCTAAAGAAAACACAAGTTATGAAAAAGAGATAAAATACACAAACACAATGAGAGAGAGAGAGAGAGAGAGAGAGAGAGAGAGAGAGAGAGAGGAGGGAGGGAAGGAAGGAGGGAAGGAAGGAAGGAGCTAGGGAGGGAGGGAGGGCCTAGGGAGGGAGAGAGAGAGAGAGGAGGGAGGGAGAGAGAAAGAGAGAGAGAGAAGACAGCTAACCTGGTTGACTGAGGTAGCTATTCCTCCTTGCAGCTGCATCTGGAGTAGCTTTGGATCACACGGTTCTTTGCTCAGCACATTTTTGAGGTCACCGATCTTGTTGGTCATATTGATAATGGCAACCTCTAATGGCTCCAGCACAATCTAAAAAACAGAACGACAAAGCAGTAATGTAGAGAATTAAACAAAAAGTAGAAAAATTACGAAAAATCATGTCAATTTTTAGTTACCTTTTCGGCTTCAATGACCTTCAATCTTCTCTTGATGTACGGGAATGGTTTTTTGGTTGTGAGAATGGTCTTGCGCATGTACTGCTCGTGAAGGTCACCTCTAGCTTTGCCTGATGGTGTGTATGGGGTGCTGTACACAAACCGCTCTAGAGGAGAGAGAGAGAGAGAGACGAGAAAGAGCAGTAATGGTGGTGCAGGGGAAGTCTCGGCATACTCACTAATGTTGAATCCTTTATCGAAAGCTGAAACTCTCTCCTTCAGCTCCCACTCTTCGAAGTACGGCTCCACGAAAGTCACCTGGATGTAGCCCTGTGGTGGATTACTCAGTCAATCATATAATAACTGTCTCTCTCTTTACTTACCTTTACAGGATCCAGGACAGATCTATCAACTTCATTCGAATCTTTCAAAATCTCAAGCTTGCCTTCACCAAGCTTCTTAGTGTACAATGTCTGCAAAGCCCATTCGTAAACAACGTCCATTCAATCATAATTTTCACCTACCTCTAGTCTCTGACAGAACTCTCCCAAACGTGTGAGAGGGTCCTCTTTGTAGATGAACTCTTTGTCATCTGATTCTCCGAACAAGATTCCGTAGAACCCGACACGGAAGTATGTCCCGAGGAAGCGCTTGTCTCCTTTCTTTGTGAGCTGTTTGTAGCACTCGGCCATCTTGTTGTAGATTGACTCCATGCTGCGATGTTGCCGTTTGTGATGGTATATCGGAGTGACTAGCTTGTAGACCTCACACGCTGCCTCATACAACTGGGACTGTGTGTGTGTGAGTAAGAGTGAGAGTGAGAGTGAGAGAGAGAGAGAGAGGGATGGAGAGAGAGAGAGAGTGAGAGTGAGAGTGAGAGTGAGAGAGAGAGAGAGAGAGAGAGAGAGAGAGAGAGAGAGAGAGAGAGGGGGATGGAGGGAGGGAGAGAGAGAGAGAGAGAGAGAGAGAGAGAGAGAGAGAGAGGGAGGGAGAGAGTTTAGTGATAGACATCTCATCTCTTCTTGTTACCTCTCTGAACAGTGGTGCTGCTTGTTCCAGCAGTTTGATCAAACCATATTCAGAGAACAACTTGTGAGTGCAAATTCCTTCTTCCTCCTGTAGAGAAAGAAAGCAGTATGCTGCCACTACCACCATAACAGAATAAGGAATCAGCTTACGGCATTGATGACATCGTCTGAAATGGCACTCTCCTCCAGTATATTGGGCGAGATGGCTTGGAATGCTGCACAGCCAACAGGAAGGTGTTTCTGACCCTCTAGCATGTACAGGTACTCAGCAACAAGAGCAGCTGCATGAACCAGACACATTGCCGCCTCCTGAAAATGCTTACGCTGGGAAAAATGAACAAAAATTGTGTAACAAGGGCTCTTGGTGTAGCTACATGTGAACAAGGGCTGCTTACCTCATTGTGGCTGTGAGCCATGTTTTGTAGCCAAGTGAGGCGAAGATCAGGCGAGTTACGATAGCCTTTGGAGATACGATACATAAGATCCATCAGCATTTCTGGATCCTAGAGGAGACAGGCAGAATGAGAATGAATGAGAGAGTAGCTGAGTGATTGAGTGAGTGGGTATGTGAGTGAGTGGGTATGTGATTGTGTTGTGTGTGTGTGTGTGTGAATGACGTACATCTTGATATTCTTGCATTTTTACAGTGTCCAGGAGAATTCGATGGAGATTGCTAGCGAGCTCTTTCACCTGTAGAGAAGCGAATAAAAAGGCTGGAATCAAGGCAGCAATGATGGCTGTACCTGTTCGGGAAATCGAGTGCCATGCATGTGAGGGTCTTCATCAGAATAGCCTTGTAGTGTCTTGAGAGAGCGACGGAGATGATGCTCATTGAAAGAAGACTACATAAGAGAGAGAGAGGGTGAGTGAAAAGTGTGTGAAAGTGTGTGAGCTGACAGAAGGGATGGTCTTACCGCGGTTCCTGCAACAACGGATGAGAGAGCAACAGTGACTTGGACCTTCACTCGAGCAAAGTTCTGAGAGAGAGAGAGAGAGAGAGAGAGAGAGAGAGAGAGATCAAAACTGCAGGTAGTACTGATGTACAGTTAAACCTTTCCAATCTCAAAGTTCTGTCTCATAAGGAGATACAGAGAGGCGCAAGCCCATGAGCGAATCTCCGGTACAGTTGAGCTACAGTGCTGAAGCAAGCGAGCACACAGCTCTGCACAATGCTCAGTCTCGGCATAGAAAATAAGTTCAGGGTATTTTACGACGATAGCTCGCTGCGTAGCGAAGATGCACTTCATAACTTCAGTGCTCTGGTTGCGCTGCATAAGGAGTAGAAGAACTTCCAAAGCCTTGCCTAAGACGCTCTGAACGTTCTCCATCTCTGACTGCATCAGCTGTTCAATAGCGTCCAGTATTATCAGACTGCCCTCTCCTGCAAGAGCGCTCTCAATTTGTGCATCCAGCAAGAGAAGAATTGAGGAATACTGTAAAAATAGAGTACAACAGGCGTAAAAAGTTAATTTTTGTTTTGTTACAGGCAGGCGGCTTTGACATGTATTATGTCAAAGCCGTCACTATAAGCATACAAATTTTCATCATGTAAAATACTTGATTAGATAACCAAATTTGTTGTACATTACCTGTCCGAGTGTTCAGCTGCTTGCCAGTAGGTCTTGCCCCATCTATTGCCCGGGCTCTCTCCTCCCGTGGTGCCCATCTTTCTCCTGGCTAGCCTCTCCCTGGCTGTGTTGAACAGTATCTGATTAGCTATCTCTGCCTTCACCTGCAGAACAACCACAATCTCATACCACGAATCAACTATTGTACACAGTACGTATTCGTATTCTGTAAAATGCCGTAACACGTCATTTTACAGTACCTGAGCTGATTTGGATCCCATGGTAGCTACAGCTGTGACTGAGTTGCTAAGATTCTTCTTGCCCTATACAAGAATGGTTAGATTGGTTACTACACATGTTGATATGATAATGAGCTCACTCTGTATTCAAAACAAGCAACACACAACTCCAACACATTGAGCATAGTGTTAAGCCTGAGGGAGGGAAGAGAGAAGGAAGAGAGAGTGTATGAGTGAGTGAGTGAGTGAACGAGTGGGTGAGTGAACGTGATGCATGTTGAAGCTTAGATTGCTTACTTGATATTATAGAAGGAATCGTGTCCTTGCACTACATGTATGTGGTTGATAAGAGTGTCATGTAATCATAGTAGTACCATTTCTATCCCTTCATGCCCTCAAATCGATACAACATTCCAAAAAAAAACATTTGCAAGAATTATAAAAGTTTTACAATAATTATAGTGCATACAAGAAATTAAAAAGATTTCTATCGAAATCAAAAGGATGTAGTGATGAAGAAATCTACCACTGGTTCACAATGTAAACCAACAAGGAACAAGCATAGAATGGTAACACGATTGACTTGCTAACAGACCATAGATCCCTACATCAGTGGCTGCTGTGGCCAGACTATAGCTAGTTAAGCTATTTACTGTTGACTGACACTTTGAATAGAATTCAGCTTGTGACAAAATATTGATCTTATGTACAGCCACAGATGTAGGGATCTATGGTCTGTTAGCAAGTCAATCGTGTTACCATTCTATGCTTGTTCCTTGTTGGTTTACATTGTGAACCAGTGGTAGATTTCTTCATCACTACATCCTTTTGATTTCGATAGAAATCTTTTTAATTTCTTGTTTGTGTCCTTTTTTCTTTTTAGTGAAGTGCAGTTCAATATCATGCATGTACGGAGAAGTCTTTGTTTCCACCATTAGTTTAGTATTCCTGTTGTTGAGGGCTTTTCTTAAACTTGTAGCTAAAATTATATATCAGGTCTGCCTAGTCGCCTACGCATGCATGCAGTGCATACGAGCCCCGCCCACACTTGTTTGTAGAACTACACGGCGGTTATAACTATCTGGCAAGTGCAGAATGGCGATCCTACACGAGCTTACCGTTCTTCGAAGACTCCAGACAAATGCCGGGTGTGTGTTCTCCGTGATAGTGATCCAATCATCCACACGGCGCAGAGCTGCTTGGTCACGTGCACTACCCATTTGCTAATTGGTCACGTGCGTATTGCGCAATCACAATAACACTAAGCTGACAATGGATCACGATCGAGAAATCGCGGAACTTAGATCGCCGTTACGCTAAAAACAAAGCTCAAAAGGCACATGCCAGGAGAATTTCACGACTGTTCGTGGATGTTTTGGTCTCGGCACTGCTCGCGTAAAGGCGCTAGGCGAGTGGAAGAAAGAAAGAAAGAAAGAAAGAAAGAAGAAGAAAGAAAGAAGAAAACGAAGATGACGAAACTCGATTTTCACCGTTTCCAGGTTCGTCACTTTAGTAACAATTTCGAGCAATCTCCTTGCTACTGTAAGATGGGGCAACGCCAGAGAGCAGATCTAAGTGTCTAAAGACGTATAAAATTCAACACCAGGCGAAATATCAGCGCTTGAACGCTAATACATTGTATGTAGCCGCCATCTTGTTTTCTCGTTCATCCCTACATAGGGAGGCACTACCGTGTCTCCCTAATAAACATTAAGAGTAGTGTTGACACAATTAAGTATTACATGAAGTGTGTTAGTGTATACAGTATCTAGTCACTGCAGGTATCAGTAGCAGCATCAGCAACACACTGTAATAATGAATAATAATAATGATAACACAGTGTAGCTCATATAGTGATCTAGCCTCGTACCCAGGCTCTCGAGGTGAGTGGCGTACGCGGCAAACAGAGAGCCCAGTACGCATTGCAGGCACATGCACCGGATTTTGAAAAGCGTGAGAGAATAATCAAAAGACACCGCCCTCGCCGCGCCTTTATAAATTTATGCATTAATGCGAACAATGCTGGAAAGATATTTTGGGATCCAACCACGCTCAGGCAAGCTGCTGCATCTACTTGGCCGCTTGTCCAGGTACACACGACTAAATTGTGAGCAATTGGCGATCTGTCTAGATATAGAACATTTGCTTTGTCAAATCAGGCCAAAATCGAGAAAACGACGAGAATATTTGCCGTTTGTGGTGTACGATATGGCTCGTAACAGTACAATGGTTCATCGTGGAATGCTTAGCCGGCCTAAATACTGCTGCTTCTGTGTTCTTTCAAAACTAACAATGAGTATCCTGATATAAACAAGAGTGCACGGACATCAACAGTAGTTTACTGTAGCATACGGTGTAACCATCAGATGGATACATTTCGCGCATGCACATGCATTGCGTACCAGGCTCTCTTTTTGCCGCCCACACCACCCACGCCGAGAGCCTGGGTACGAGGCTAGTAGTAATCTATCAACATACCTTACTGATCATTGATGCTACATTACGTGCAGTGGGTCCTCCCTCTCCTATGATCCTCAGTAGCTCATTGAACACATCACTTGGAGCCTCGTGAGTGAGCACGAACACCTCGACCTCTTGTAGCAGAGAGTCAGCTTTAGCATCAGCAGTGGTTGTGGTGTGAGTATCGGTAGCCATTGAGCGGGTGGAAGCAGTGATGAACCCACGAGAGTACAGTGGTCTAGCTATGCTGGCAGGATCCTCACACATAGCACTGTGTAGCTCAGTATAATTGGTCCTCATGATCCTACCAATAGTGCCCTTTGGAAGGCACACAGCTACACAAGATAATGAACAAGATTCTACTATTATACACATTGAGCTCACTGGGTTGATTTGGACGTGAGAGAGTAGAAGGAGACAGAGTAGAGGATGGTGAGACAGAGAGTGCGGCTACAGAAGAGAGAATAGTATGTCATGAGACAATTCAAACTATTGCAGAGGGAGATGATGCAGTAGCTAAACTTCATTGGTAATAGCAGAAATACGTCAAGAAATATATTATTCTGATGGCACTAAAGTTGTACGCTCCTTCAGCTCATATGCTCCTGTGTAGCTACCGTATGGCAGGAAATTTTCGCGGGAGAAACTTTTTGTGAATGCTCAGGATAGAGCATTTCGTGAATCAGCGCTATTGGCCTATCTTCGTCAACTAAAACAAGATATTCGCTAAGCGATTAAACAAAAATTTCTCGCTATACCAAGAGTTTTTAATAAGAAGAGTGTCGAACGTAGCATGCCCGCATACAAAATCTTGACAGGTACGTGAGAAATCGCCATAAAATTAATGTGTACATAATTTGTTAGTAATATGTCATCTACTACGTTTGTGAGGCAGCATGGGAAAGCATCAGATGTCATCGTTGAGCCCGCGTCAGTCAAACAAGTACAGCCATCGATCCGCACCACACGCACGCCTATGGAGCAGCAGGATTCAGCGTCATTAGCTCACGTGCGTGTCATGTTACTTTACACACAGATTTTGTACACGGGTATGCTAAGTTTGATACTTGTCTTATTATAAACTCTTGGCTATACGGTATACACAATTGTCAATTTGCCAATAATTATTGTGTTTGAGTCTCTATCGTCACATTCTTCCGAGGTATTTGCATTACATTATCATACCAGGAGCATATAAGGGGAAGGAGCTAGCGTTTAACTGTGGATAATGAAATCTAAGTCCGCTGCTCGTGCTGACTGCATAAGACGGTGATCATGGCTCTGGCTGAATGCTCGCTTGTTTTAGCTGGGGACGGGCAGGACGAAGCGTGGATAGATGTATAGATAGGAAATAGCGAGCCACAACATGCAAAGAAAGGCCCAAGTGCATGAAAAGCAGAGTGCATGGGTGAAGCTAGAAACAAATTATCAAGCAAGCATGTTATGTATCAGTAGAATCAATTTTAGTGTGTGGAGGGGCCGGTGATACCTCAAGGGTAGAACTAACTATAGTAATAGAAGCAAAATGCATAAACGTGCTGTATAGGAACTAAATGATTACCACAGGAACAAAAATACCTCTTTTAGTACTTTTAGAGAAAGAAAGAACAGTAGCTGTAGTTAAAGCAAAAATTAATAGATAGAAAATCGCAACATTCAAAATCACATACTGTCTTGAACAGGAATCTGACTAGAAGAAGCCTGTAATGTACACATTATAAACGTATATTTGTATACGTTGATATCAATTTACCTGGGGAGCAGAATCAGTACTAATGTGTGCATGCAGGGGTTGACAATGTAGAACTAACTACAGAATTATAGAAGGGAAATTAAACAAGCTCTTTGAATCTTTTGTCGAATAATTAAATGAAAACACCCATATTTACCATCAGAGCAACAAATACCTGTTTGAGTACTTCTATCACATTTAGAGTGAACAGCAGCTGGTAAAGAATATGAAAATATTATACATCTTAAAGTATCACATACTGTCCGGTGGAGGATTCTGACCAGGAGAAGTCTGTAAAAATTTAATGCCGGTACAGGTACAGTAGATATAATAATCTAAGCACCTGAGGGGCAGCAGATGATGATTCATCAACATCTAGTACAGCAGCTTCCTGCCTGATTATAATAAATGAACATACGAAACTATAATTGAATGTTATGCATTGACTCACTGCTGTGCTGCGGCACTGTCTGAACCTATTTCAAAGAGATAATAAACTAGTACATTTATAAAATACTGGGGGCGAGCCTGAGCTGATTTATGTCCTGCACAATTCAAGAACAATCCATTTTTCTACATATGCACAACAGTAAGCCCTCTGCTCTTGTATTCCCGTTGTCGCTGCAGTCGTAGAGCTCTGTGATCAGGTGACTCTGCTGCTCGTTGTCGCTTCCTGGCAGTACTACTCTTACCGTGTAGAAGTCGATCCAGGCGTCTCCAATGCGCTGTCTTGTTTTGAATCGCGCCACGTGAGGCCGAGGATTACATCATGGGGCGCGGTCTATGTGTGCGCGCACGTGACTTCTCGGGAACATAGGGAGGACAAACGCACCACGCGGCCAGATACAAATATTCCCCGCGACGTGGGACGCACATCACCATCAATGTGGGGCTCGCTCAGGCTCGCCCCAATAATGCTTTAATATACAAGGTATAGCACATACTGTCAGGAACAGGAATCTGACCAGAAGAAATCTGTAAAATGTTATGTGCTAGATGATACAATATACAATGAATATTCAAGCACCTGGGTAGCAGCAGATGATGATTTATCATCATCTAGTACAGGCTGGCCTGCAGCATCTAGCCTGTGCAAACATAGCCTCGTACCCAGGCTCTCGGACGGGCTGCGTGGGTACGGTGGACGTGGCTATTAGAGAGCCTGGTACGCATTGCATGCGCATGCGTCAGATTTTGAAAAGCGCGGGTGAAAAATCGCAAGACACCGCCCTCGCCCCGCCTATATAAATTTATGCATTAATGCAAACAACGCTGGAACTATTGTTTGGGATCCAACCACGCTCGGGCAAGCTGCTGCATCTACTTGGCCGCTTGTCCAGGTACACACGACCAAATTGTGAGCAATTGGAGATCTGTCTAGACATAAAACACTTACTTTGTCGAAATCAGGCCAAAATCGAGAATATTTGCGGCTCGTGGCGTTCGATATGGCTCGTAACAGTACAATGTTTCATCGTGGCATGCTTAGCCGGCCTAAACACCGCTGCTTCTGTGTTTTTGTCCTAACTAACTATGAGTATCCTGACATAAGCAAGAGTGCACGGACATCAACAGTAGTTTACTGTAGTATACGGATTAACCATCAGATGGTTAATTTCGCGCATGCGCATGCAATGCGTACCAGGCTCTCTAATAGCCACCCACGCAGCCCGTCCGAGAGCCTGGGTACGAGGCTAGTGCAAACACAGAAATGTTTTATGTTGTGTGTTATCATGCATGAACTGACTGTGTAGTGAGCTTCATATCAGAGAGGGCTTGAACCAGCATAGTTTCATCTCTACCAATCCTACGATACTGATGAATGATTGCAGTCAGTGGATTCAACTCTAGCGGATCTGCTACATGTAGGTCAAGGGCAGCATCAGGATAGGTTGACATTGTTAGCTGAAGCCTTTTCTGTATTTAATAGTTTGACATTAAAAATTATGGTAAAATTCAAATATTCACCTCATACTGGGCTTGATCATGTTCAATTGCATTCATCTCGTAGTGCAGCCAATATTGCTGATCGTGAGTGGGTAGTGATACATGATCCATCTGGCACTGGAGGTGTTGACTGGCGCTCGGAGGTGTGTTTAATGCAGAGTGCATGGGTGAAGCTAGAAAAAAGATTATCAAACAAACTGTAAGCATGTTATGTACCTTTATCAGTAGAATCAGTACTAGTGTGTGGAGGGGTCGGTGATACCTCAAGGGTAGAACTAACTGTAGTAATAGAAGCAAATTGCATAAATGTGCTGTTAGGAACAAAATGATTACCACAGGAACAAATATACCTCTTTTAGTACTTTTAGACAAAGAAAGAACAGCAGCTGTAGTTAAATCAATAAATTAATAGATAGAAAATTGCAACATTAAAATTACATACTGTCTTGAGCAGGAATCTGACTAGAAAAAGCCTGCAACGTACAGTATTATAAATGTATATTTGTACACATTGACACCAATTTACCTGGGTAGCAGAATCAGCACTAGTGTGTGCAGGGGTTGACAATGTAGAACTAACTATAGAAATTATAGAAGGGAA
The DNA here is from genome assembly GCA_964017065.1 of Haliclona indistincta. Taxonomy (NCBI): domain Eukaryota; kingdom Metazoa; phylum Porifera; class Demospongiae; order Haplosclerida; family Chalinidae; genus Haliclona; species Haliclona indistincta. The sequence goes on from OZ024790.1 coordinate 8,264,773, forward strand.
ATTAAACATGGTCTTTGAAGTTTTTGTCGAATAATTACATGAAAACACCCATATTTACCGTCAGAGCAACAAATACCTGTTTGAGTACTTCCATCACATTTAGAGTGAACAGCAGCTGATAAAGAATATGAAAATATTATACATATTAAAAGTATCACATACTGTCCGGTGCAGGATTCTGACCAGGAGAAGTCTGTAAAAATTAATGCCAATGCATGTACAGTAGATATAATAATCTAAGCACCTGAGGGGCAGCAGATGATGATTCATCAACATCTAGTAAAGCAGTTTCCTGCCTGATTATATAAATGAACATACAAAACTATAATTGAATGTTGTGTATTCACTCACTGCCGTGCGGTACTACCTGAACCTATTTCAAAGAGATAATAAATAATGCTTTACTATACAAGGTACGTATAGTACATACTGTCAGGAACAGGAATCTGACCAGAAGAAATCTGTACAATGTTATATACTAGATGATACAGTATACAATGAATATTCAAGCACCTGGGGAGCAGCAGAGGATGATTTATCATCATCTAGTACAGGCTGGCCTGCAGCATCTAGCCTGTGCAAACACAGAAGTGTTTATGTTGTGTGTTTTCATGCATGAACTGACTGTGTAGTGAGCTTCAAATCAGAGAGGGCTTGACCCAGCATAGTTTCATCTCCACCAATCCTACGATACTGATGAATGACTGCAGTCAGTGGATTCAACTCTAGCCGATCTGCTAGGTCAAATACAACTTCAGGAGAAATTGACTTAGTAAGCTCAAGCCTTTTCTGTATTAAAAAGATTGAATTACGGTGAACAATCAAAATTCAAATATTCACCTCATACTGGGCTTGATCATGTTCAATTGCATTCATATCGTAGTGCAGCCAATATTGCTGATCATGAGTGGGTAGTGATATATGATCCATCTGGCACTGGAGGTGTTGACTGGCGCTCGGAAAATCAAGCGAAAAAGGGCTGAACTTTGCTCGAGAGAGGATATCAGGTTGTGCTTCACGAGCACAGTCAAGGCACAGGAATGCTAGCTGTGGTGTAGCTCCTGGTAGCCACTGGTAGACATCAGAGAAGCACTCATGAAGTAACTTCAGGAATCTTCGGCAGGACTCTCTGAAAGGCTCACTGATGATAGCTCGACGTGAGTACTGCAGCTCTATTGTCTCAGTGTGTTCTGTGATGGTCAGTCTATCTACTTCACCAATGCGCATGGTGATCTGGTCGCGATAGATTCCAGGATGAAAGAGAACTGTAACATCTTTCTTTGAGGCAAGAGAAGTGACTAGTCGAACATAGAAGCCAGGAGGAACATACCCAGAGAGGAAAGTAAGATGAAAAGGAGCTGCATTTTTGAGTGAGGAAGATTCTGCTTGAGCAACACGGGACTTAGACAAGAGATGATGTTGCAGCATATGTGGGACAAAATATTCCTTTACTTTGCCACTTCTGCTATGGAGGCCAGTAGTGGCAATGGGGGCAGCCAAGAGGAAGTGCTCAAGCATCTCAATCATAGCAGTGGGAGTAAGATTTTGCTCAGAAACACTGTCCAGTACAGCTTCATAGAGAGGCTCAACAAGAATTCCATACTTTGTGAGAGTGTTCCACATGTCACTGTACTCAGTCCTCCCTTTCCAACTGGCAAACAGGTTTCCGAACTGATCAACCAGCCACTGAGGCTCAAGAATTACTACCGACTCAAGGCCTTTAACCTTTGGATAAAACAAGAAGACTCCAAGTTCATGGTAGAACAGGAGAGCACTGGTAACGTCATCGTGAGGTACATGGCATTCTGCTGCAATGCTGAACACTTCATCTATTGATATGACTTTCTTCAGCTTCTTAATGTGGAGTTGCAAAACCTTGCGGAAGTGGATCCAGTTTACTGGTGTCTCGATAGTGAGCTTATCACGAACAAAGCTGTAGACTATCTCTTGAATTTCTTGGAATCCAGGGTCTGGCTTGCTCTTTCCTGCAGTCGTGTTATCAAGCACAACAGTACCAATCACCATGTTAGCATACTCTTTTCCCTTGATCGATTCATAGAACATTTCACATATTCTCGAAGCAACCTGTTTTCTCAGAATCTTCTTTCTATGATGAGTACCCGAACCAACCTGAAGTTGATCAGCATGAGTCCCAACAAGGAGTATTCGAGGATAGGAAGGTAACTTTCCCTGTTCTTGACCACCTCCAAAACGAGCATGAATTGCAGCCATCCACTTGTGAAATAGAGAGAGAGTGGTAATTGACAACCCTTGATACTTTCTTAAGCCGTCATCAAAGGCATAAACTTTAAATGGAGCCGGAAGACCTTTAGAAGCATTGAACACAAGTACAAACATTGTCCGAGAACTCAGAAACGCAGGAAGAACATCCAAGAACACAGGTTGACCACCACAGTCCCAGAGGTGAAGCAACACCTCGTCATCAGCTTTAGACTGACATAGCTCATCTGTTGCAGCTTGTTTTAAAACCTTCTCTTTATGCTCTGCTACTTCAGCTAATGTTGTTTGGCTTACTGAGAACATATCGTCTGTATGCAACATCACCGTTGAGATACGCGTATTCTCTATCATTCGCACCTCCTCAGCTACTTCATCATCCTCAGTCATTTTAGCCCAGTTATGGTCAATAGGATTACCAGTCATTGCCCAAGAATACTTGACACGACAGGTTTCAGCTAGTATGGTGGATTCAGCCTTGCGTGGACGACGCTCGTTCATCAGACCATGCCTGAGACTAGTTTTCCCAACTGCTGCAGCACCCAGGAACATGACACGACCATATGAACAACGTCCTCTTCCTCTCAACAGTGCTTGTTGATACTTCTCTTCAACTGATTACATGAGACATCAAAACACACACATGCATGCACTTACACACTTACGAGTCTACAACAACAAATGATCGGAGAAAGAAAAACAGATGTGGTAGTTATTCATAGCGCAATACACAATCTAATTATACTTCTATGTAACTCACCAACTGAAGTATAGAGAGAATGATTGGATAAAGAATAAGAGATGTGGCGGTTATTCATAGCACAATGCACAATCTACTTGTAACTCTATGCAACTCACTTCCTAAAGTATAGAGGGAATGATTGGATAAAGAATAAGAGATGTGGCGGTTATTCATAGCACAATGCACAATCTACTTGTAATTCTATGTAACTCACTTCCTAAAGTATAGAGATAATGATTGGAGAAAGAATAAGAGATGTGGCGGTTATTCATAGCACAATGCACAACTTCTATGTAACTCACTCGCTGAAGTATATAGAGAGAACGATTGGAGAAAGAATAAGAGATGTGGTGGTTATTCATAGCGCAATACACAACTTCTATGTAACTCACCAACTGAAGTATAGAGAGAATGATTGGAGAACGAATAAGAGATGTGGTGGTTATTCATAGCGCAATACACAACTTCTATGTAACTCACCATCTGAAGTATAGAGAGAATGATTGGAGAAAGAAGAAGAGATGTGGTGGTTATTCATAGCGCAATACATAATCTACTTGTACTTCTATGTAACTCACTCGCTGAAGTATAGAGAGAATGATTGAAGAAAGAATAAGAGATGTGGCGGTTATTCATAGCACAATGCACAATCTACTTGTACTTCTATGTAACTCACTTCCTAAAGTATAGAGAGAATGATTGGAGAAAGAATAAGAGATGTGGTGGTTATTCATAGCGCAATACACAACTTCTTTGTAACTCACTTGCTGAAGTATAGAGAGAATGATTGGAGAAAGAATAATATATTATGGTGGTTATTCATAGCGCAATACACAACTTCTATGTAACTCACCCACTGAAGTGTAGAGGGAATGATCGGAGAAAGAAGAAGAGATGTGGTGGTTATTCATAGCGCAATACACAACTTCTTTGTAACTCACTTGCTGAAGTATAGAGAGAATGATTGGAGAAAGAATAAGAGATGTGGTGGTTATTCATAGCGCAATACACAACTTCTTTGTAACTTACTCGCTGAAGAATAGAGAGAATGATTGGAGAAAGAATATTAAGAGATGTGGTGGTTATTCATAGCGCAATACACAATCTAATTGTACTTCAATGTAACTCACCAACTGAAGGATAGAGAGAATGATTGGAGAAAGAATAAGAGATATGGTGGTTATTCATAGCGCAATACACAATCTAATTCTACTTCAATGTAACTCACCAACTGAAGGATAGAGAGAATGATTGGAGAAAGAAGAAGAGATGTGGCGGTTATTCATAGCACAATGCATAATCTACTTGTACTTCTATGTAACTCACTTCCTAAAGTATAAAGAGAATGATTGGAGAAAGAAAAAGAGATGTGGTGGTTATTCATAGCGCAATACACAACTTCTTTGTAACTCACTTGCTGAAGTATTGAGAGAATGATTGGAGAAAGAAGAAGAGATATTGTGGTTATTCATAGCGCAATACACAATCTAATTCTACTTCAATGTAACTCACCAACTGAAGGATAGAGAGAATGATTGGAGAAAGAATAAGAGATGTGGCGGTTATTCATAGCGCAATACACAGCTTCTATGTAACTCACATGCTGAAGTATAGAGAGAATGATTGGAGAAAGAATAAGAGATGTGGTGGTTATTCATAGCACAATACACAATCACTCTGAGTACTACAATTTGATATACCCACACAAGAGTACTACAATTTTAGACCATATGGTACTGGCTGTCCCATTGACGAAACAGTATGGCATCAAACACTGTCATCTGACTCGTCTCCTCAGTTTAGTGTATCGGTGCCATGATTATGATAATTAAGAAAACTTGTTGTTGAACAACAGTACTCAATAATATTTATACACATAACTTTTCAGTTGCTAAGGTTAAAATAATGGAATTGAGTCAACATCACTCGTTGAGGCAGTATGAGCAGGTTAGGCATACAATCTGACTAATGGATTTTGTTATAAATGTCAGTTACCAATACTACTAATGATAAATACAGTGACAGGTACATTGTCACATACTAACCTTATCGTCGCTGTCTGGCGATGTTTCTCGAGTCGCCATAGCTAGTCTTTATATTGAACCTGACAAACCCTACCTGGTGCTGCACTCACCGCCCCTGCCAACGGCAGGGACAGGTAAGACAACACTTAGTCAGACAAAATCCCTTTCGTGCTTGCTCTCGTATTCGTCTGTAAAATTGAAACCTCGTGGTGTTCGTACATAAACGGAAAATTACGGTGATTTTGAATGCTGAATTTTAGTTCAATAATCGGTGTCAATAATAATTATTTTTTTGTCTCTAAAGTCAAAAACAGTATGTCGTTTCTTCACTACATAAGGTCAGCATTCATGCATCTCCTGCTCTAGTCTGCATAGCTCGATCCCATGCGCTGACATCCCAGTTATCATCAGACTCATCATTAACAGCGGTCATGCTGATCCAGTCCTTATTTTACTGACTACATTACCAGTAGGATACTGATATGAGTGTCATTAAAAAATACTCTCGTGTCATACTCAGTGTTAAGATCCTGTTAACGAAAGTAACTCATGATCATATAGTCAACGAAAGTAATTGAAGTTTGCTCATGCATGCTGTATGAACAATACAGCATAATGACAAATGAGTGATACAACCATGATCAATTTTAGTGTCGTATATTGCAGTTCCATATTGAATCCTAAGTTGAAATAACAGATCAATGCTAGTGTCCCAGCTATCATCAGACTCGTCATTGACAGTGGATCATGTGGATCCAGTCTTTATTTTACTGACTACATTACCAGTAGTATACTGATATGAGTGTCATTGAAAAATACTCTCGTGTCATACTCAGTGTTAAGTTCCTGTTAACGAAAGTAACTCATAGTTAACGAAAGTAATTCTAGTTTGCTCATGCATGCTACATGAACAGTACAGCATAATAAGAAATGAGTGATACAACCATGGTCAATTCTAGTGTCGTATATTGCAGTTCCATATTGTTAGAATCCTAGGTTGAATAACATATCAATGCTAGTGTCCTAGCTATCATCAGACTCATCATTAACAGTTGGCTGATTATCTGCAAGGATAATGTAGGCAAGCTTCGGCCAACCGATAAAGCTGGAAACAAATTTTAGTCAATCTATGATGGGGTGATAACAGAGTGTGAAGTACTAGCTGCATTTCATTGTCCACATATTACGACCTGGGTATGCAATAATGCACTGATATTGATGCACCTTTATCATGAGACTTCAGACTCGTGCCAGCCATGAGACCGAAACTGATCAGTGCAAATCGTATTTGAAAGAATTTTCAAACAAACTTACCTACTGTGAATCTTTTCACTGTAAAATGAATCAACTCATGAACCAAAAGCACTGATGTGTTGATAGATTTTGAAGGAATTGCTGGCCATGTGTAATAGAAAGTGTAAGTAATTTGAACAAGAAGTTTGAGAACTGAAAGTTAAAATAGCAATAAAAATTAATACCGTCATTGTTCTCATCTCATAACCAAATAATTAGTCACATCCAATTATGGACCGTGAAGACCGCAAGCACATTAAATTTCATTGACAAGTACTTGAGTTAGCGTTTTAGGTACTTGTAAAGTAGAAATAATGATTCACAATGATGATAATGTGTGATAATCGTAAAAATTAAAGTTCTATATCTTTGAACGTGATGCCCTTAAAGACGTCAGAACCAACATTGGATTGTTCTGCATCAGGCAATGGTTCGGCATTCATCTCCTGCTGCTCTTCCAGTGTTGCTCCCATGCTAGTGTCCCAGCTATCATTAGACTGATCATTAACAGCTGATGTAGATCTGGTCCCTATCGACTACATTATCAGCAGTATGTAGTTATGTGAGTATTAATAATGTGTTATAACTCACTGTTATGAGAGGCAAATTATCAGCAATGTTATACCTTTGAGCTCGCTTAGTTCTTTTGCTAAAGAAAAATCAAAATGAGATTACATAGCTACATTGATGTGACACTCACATTATCACCACAACTAGGATGATGATTGCTAGTATTGCTACTATAACCACACCCACAATGGCTACTATATACTATTAATATCGCTGGGATGACAGATTGACTGAACTGCACAGCAGTAGGATTAGTAGATGAAGATGGTAAAACTGAAACAGGAGTGATGATTTTTTCGGTGATAGCAGTCATTGTGCTGCTGTAAGGCCCTGATCCAATGCTGGTTGCAGCAGCAATTTTGATGTAGTATCGAGTGTTGACTAATAGGTTTGTTAGATGATGGGTGTGAGGGCTAGTAGCATTAATGGTGACAGACCGGCTCTGGTCATTGTTCTGTGAGGGGTCAGTGGTGTACAGTAGCTTGTAGCTGATGATTCGACCATTCTGTAGTGTAAGATCAGGCGGGCTCCATGTGACAGTGATGGTGGAGACAGTTGTAGTAGTAATCGTAACAGGGAGAGGAGGTCCATCAGGAACTGCAGTGATAATAATGCATTATTGTAAACACAGAACGCAGACATCACTCACTCACTCACCATCTTCCAGAGTGTATGTGGTGCACTGGTCAGTGGAGGATGGTCCAGGACCCACAACAGTGTATGCAGTGAGCATGATGGAGTAGGAGGTCCCCTTGAGTAGCTGGTTTAGCACTAGCTGAGTGGAGTTGTCTGTAGTTGTTACTGTCTTTGACTGCGTGGATGATAGATTTAGTCCAGAAAATGACTGGACTGGTTGGTAAGAGACTGTGTAGTATTGGATCAGTCCATTTGGAACAGAAGGAACACTACATGAGGTGTTAATAGAGGTTGATGAGACAGCTGTGGCTAGACAGTCATGAGGAGCAGATCCTGGAACTTTGAGAAGAATAATAACGCAATATGTGACAGCACTCACCAGCTGGGCTAGTCCTGAATAGTGAATACATCAACCTATTACTGCTACACCCGATCATGTTACATGCCTCTACTGCAAACTCATATCTTGTGTATGGAGCAATGTTTGTAGTGATATTGATCATGGTGGCAGTGGTAGTGTACTGGCCAGCCCCAGCTGAGTTGGTGATCTCTCACTGTCCACAGCACGCTGGTAGACCTTGTAGCCAAGGACAGCACTGTTACCAATAAAGGAAGGAGAACTCCATGATAGGTAGACTAACACAGCTGTGCAGCTGATTGAAGATACTCCAGGAGCTGATGGCACCTCTGCAGAGACAGACAATAACATAGCAACATTCATGAAAAAATAATAATTTTTTAAAGGTGTTCATAGCTTGACACACGTACATTCCATTGTCCTTCCTCTGTAGTGAGCTAAACTGCAGTACTGATATCACACCAACATCACCTGTGAATGTTGTGTTGAGTTGCTGAAGATATCCAGGAGACACACTGATAGCTGATTGGGTAGTGATGGTGATGCTGGAATCAGCAGCTACTGGTAGACCATCCTTCAGCCATGAGATGGTTGGGAGTGGATAACCACGAAATAAACAGAACAAGCTAGCACTGCTGTTGATCACTTTACTGACTGGAGCTGATGATGATAGAATGCTTGGAGGCACTGTGTGAAGAAAATATAGTCTAGCAGTCATGTCAGATAGATTTTGCTCACCATGTACAGTCAGAGTAGCTGATGCTGAAGCATTGCCAGCGTCACTAATAGCAATGCACTGGTAGACATCACGATCAGAATACTGTACATTACTAACAGTTAGACTACCAAACTGCAGTTGAATGGATCGATCTCTGTTGATAGAGTACTTGACAGTGTCTGCAGTATCGTTGGTGCTAAGTACTATAGAGCCGTTGAACCTCCACATTATATCATACTTGTAAACTGAATGTGCTTCACAAGTGAAAGTCGCTTCGGTATTGACAATAACAGTTTGATTCTGTGGTCGACTTGTAATTTTTGGTGGTGGTACAGATTCTATGGAATGTAAAAGTGGTATACAATACCACAAGCATGCACAGAATTGATTTTCTTACCTAGACACTCGATTACAGCAGATCTTTGATAAGGACATTGAAGTGATGTGCTGTAAGAGCAGTTGAATAAAGAGCTTTCATTTCCCATGACACTGCACATTAGCAAACAGGATAGCACTATTACTGGTATATGTGGTCTCTATAGCTAGATACATGTAAAAAAAGAAACACAAATGTTATAACCATAACAGATACTTTTCTTACCTGAATTAAATCCCAGCCCAGCGTGATATCCATATGAACTCTCATGGTTACTTGCATTCCAGCCATAGACAATCACAGATAGCTTAGCATCAGGGTTGTTGTGGCTTACAACATGTGTTGTTCCTCCTGTCACACTCTTGGTGCAACCATACCCAACAACAGTACCTCCACTGTTGTATATTGCGTTCCATGAGCATGATATTGGTTGACCATCCAGTCTAATACTGCTGGGCTGGTAGTATTGTGCTAGAACACTCACACTGATCTGATGGATATTGAAGTCTGTTGCACTCAATGAGAAGAACGAATATCTGTTAGCATACTGGTCCAGTGATGGCAGGATAGAGATGATGGGATCTCCTATGTCATCATTTGAACTTATTCCGAGATTAGAGATAAGGACTGGCTTGTTGGCTACCACAGAGCAGTATGTGGTTGAACTGGTGAAGAATGTGAAGGAATTGCCAGCAGATGTGAGTGTCTGAGTTGAGGTCACTGAGTTGCATGTACGCACGACTGTTGTGGCACTTTGAGAGGACACAACCTTGTAGTACTGGCCAATATTTCTTCCTCCGTTTGGAACAAGAAGGAACTCCTGGCCCCAGGTAGATGTTGGTGGTATACTTACTGCAAGATTATCACATGAAAACCAAAGTGATGGCACACTACCGCACTCATGACCACTGATGACAGTCAATGGCTTGTTGGATAATATTTTTGATCCTGTTAGATCAACATTTCTTTGACCGATAAGAAGTGTCTGCATTTTGTTGAGAATGATAATGTGGTCAGATCCACTCGTGACAGATTGACGATTCGATGAAGAGCTTTGAGCATCAATCGGAATACTGACTGTTTGAGTGGGAGTGATGGTAATGTTAGTGTTGTCTTCCCAGCCAACCAGAAGGAATTCACTGAGAGTTTCAGATGAAAATGAGCCAGTTGAGATGACATAGTACTCATACGGAGCATCACTAAGATCTTGATAAGGATAAGCTATGTAGTCTCCTACTGAACCCGTCTGATAATTAATGATCATTACTGATACCGATCCTTGTCCTATGGTGTACACATGAACTCCTTTGTTACGAGAACTGTAGTCAGCATTATTAATGAGAAGACTGGTGGGTAGGTTGACAGTAACTGGACTGGAGGCAGTGGTTGTTCCAGTATACACCACTCCACTGGAGGTCTCCACACCAAACTTTACTAGTGAGCTGCCTTCAGCGGATACCACTAGTTGGAGACGAGAAGCTCTGAGACCAAAGTTCCTCATGAATCCAATGTAGAAATCTTCACCATAGTTTGAAATCCGTTTTGGAGGTGCTGTGTGCGAGAATGATCATGCAGCCATTGATGTAACACGCTATCTCACCATTGTAGTAGTATCCAATCTGCCTACACACTACAGCAGCATCAGGTGTGTCCCACTGGTCACTGCAGACTGGTACCCACACTCCATTCTGACATACCTCCACTGTCCCAGCTCTCTCAGACTCTCCATCCACTAACCTGACACTTTCCTTGCAAACACCTGTAAAACAGTTAGTAGGCAATACTAGGCATACAGATAAACTTACCCAAAGCGGTCAAAATTGCTGAGCTGCTATCAGTAGTAGTACCACCACTTGCTTGACACACATAAGTTCCAACATCCGATAACGTAACACTTATATGACTGTAAGTTTACTGGTTTGGTTCAAAGTTCCTGAACTGAGTGTAGCCATTGAGTACTTTGTGGTGCTATTGAGCAACAGTAGGTGTCCGTTCTCCAGTTGTCGATACCAATGAATCATATGAGCCACAGCAGAGCATGTGAACGTAGCATTATCCTCAGCACTAACTGCGATATCTGTTGGATCTTGAGTAATCTTTGGTCCAGCTAACACAAGGTACAAAATTAAAGATGACATGCATGTTTAGTTTAAATACCTAGACAATGTACTCCAGCTTGTTGGTTGGTGCTGCACTGAGCTGATGTGTTATAAGAGCAGTCTTTTAGTGTTTTCTCAATACCAAAACACTTGAAACCTCCAAACAGTGCTTGCGAACCAGTCACTGAGTCATAGTATGAGATCAATGGAGCTACTAGATTTCCTGTAAAATTATTTCAAACGTATAGTAATGAAAGCATCTACAAAATTAATAATCATAATATTATACCTTGATTGATTGCATTTGGTTTTAATCCTGCAAGATATCCGTATCCTCGTAGCATTTCAGAATTCCATCCATAGACTATCACAGCTAGTTTGCCATCAGGATTGTTGTGGCTGACAACATGTGTTGTTCCTCCTGTCACACTCTTGGTGCAACCATACCCAACAACAGTACCTCCACTGTTGTATATTGCACTCCATGAGCATGAGATTGGTTGACCATCCAGTTTAATACTGCTTGGCTGGTAGTATTGCTGAACTAGAACACTCACACTGATCTGATGGATATCGAAGTCTGTTGCACTCAATGAGAAGAACGAATATCTGTTAGCATACTGGTCTAGTGATGGTAGGATAGAGATGATGGGATCTCCTATGCTGTCTGTGCCTCCTCCAATACCAAGCTGAGAAACAAGGACTGGCTTGTTGGCTACCACAGAGCAGTAGGTGGTTGAACTGGTGAAGAATGTGAAAGAATTACCAGCAGAAATGAGTGTCTGAGTTGAGGTCACAAAGTTGCATCTGCGTACGACTGTAGTGGAACTTTGAGAGGACACAATCTTGTAGTACTGGCCAACATTTCTTCCTCCAAATGGAACAAGAAGGAACTCCTGACCCCAGGTAGATGTTGGTGGTATACTTACTGCAAGATGATCACAATAATCTTGAGTGGATGGCACATTACCACACTCATGGCCACTGACCACTGTCAATGGCTTGTTGGACACAATTTTAGATCCAGTGAGATCGACATTTGCTTTCCCAATGAGTAGTGTCTGCATTTTGTTGAGAGTGATTTGATGGCTAGTCCCATTTGTAATGAATTCAAGATTAGAGGAAGGATTCTGAGCATCTACTGGGATACCAACAGTTTGAGACGGAGTAATGGTTATGATGCTATTGTCTTCACAACCGACTAAAAGAAATTCACTTTGAACTGCAGGCGAAGACACATATGAACCAGTTGAGACGACATAGTACTCAAATGGAGCATCACCAAGATCCAGACCACATGGATAGGCCAAATAGTCTCCAACTGAACCTGACTGGTAGTTGGTGGTGAGCACCGATATTGATCCTTGTCCTATGGTATAGACATGGATTCCATTGTTACGATAGAAATAGGTACCACTGTCAGTTTGAAGGCTATTGGAAATGCTGACAGTAACTGGACTGGAGGCAGTGGTTGTTCCAGTATACACCACTCCACTAGAGGTCTCCACACCAAACCGTACTGGTAAGTTGTCTTCAGTCATCACCACTAGTTTGAGTTGAGATGTTTTTAAAATGTAGTTTCTCATGAATCCAACATAGAAATCTTCACCATAGTTTGAAATCTGCGGACATGATGCTGTATGAGAGAAAGTGTAAAAGCAAGAAATAACTTGATTCATGCAAATGTCTCACCATTGTAGTAGTATCCAAGCTGCCTACACACTACAGTAGCATCAGCTATGTCCCACTGGTCACTGCAGACTGGTCTCCATACTCCATTCACACACACCTCTACAGACCCAGCTCTATCAAGTTCATTACCCAATAATCTGATGCTGCTTTCATTGCATATACCTGTGCAAAATAAATTAAATACGTATGCACATGACAACGATTGCATATAAACTCACTCAACATTGCTGAGCTAGCATCAGTAGTAGCACCACTATGAGCTTGAAACACATAAGTTCCAACATCCAATACTGTCACATTCATGACAGTCAGTTCACTAGTTTGGTTCATAGTTTCTGAACTGAGTGTAGTCACGGAGTACTTTGTGTTGTCAGTAAGTAACTGAAGGCTTCCGTTCTCCATTTGTCGGAACCACTTGATCATAGGAGCAGGATATGCCATAGCAGAGCAGGTGAATGTAGCATTATCCATGACATTGACTGTGATATTTGCTAGTTCTAGTATAATCTGTGCTCCAGCTATACAGAAAGATAACACAAAATGTTCACTCAACAGTTTTTAGTACCTGGGCACAGTACTCCAGCTTGCAGGTTGGTAGTGCACTGAGCTGATGTGTTATAAGAGCAGTCTAGTAGAGTGGTCTCATTACCAACACACTGAACACCTCCAAACAGTGCTTGACCAGACACTGACCCATAAAATGAGGTCAATGGAGTCCCTAGATAAAATAATTATAAAATAAAATCTTTTTAGTACGAGCTAATTTATTACCTTGATCAATTTTCTTTGGTTTTAATCCAGCAAAGTGACCATATCCTCTTAAAACTTCAGAGTTCCATCCATAAACCAGCACAGATAGCTTAGCATCAGGGTTGTCATGGCTGACAACATGTGTTGTTCCTCCTGTCACACTCTTGGTGCAACCATACCCAACAACAGTACCTCCACTGTTGTATATTGCATTCCATGAGCATGAGATTGGTTGACCATCCAGTCTAATACTGCTGGGCTGGTAGTATTGTGCTAGAACACTCACACTGATCTGATGGATATTGAAGTCTGTTGCACTCAATGAGAAGAACGAATATCTGTTAGCATACTGGTCTAGTGATGGTAGGATAGAGATGATGGGATCTCCTATGCTGTCTTTGCCTCCTCCAACACCAAGCTGAGAGACAAGGACTGGCTTGTTGGCTACCACAGAGCAGTAGGTGGTTGAACTGGTGAAGAATGTGAAAGAATTGCCAGCAGAGGTGAGTGTCTGAGTTGAGGTCACAGAGTTGCATCTGCGTACGACTGTAGTGGAACTTTGAGAGGACACAATCTTGTAGTATTGGCCAACATTTCTTCCTCCAAATGGAACAAGAAGGAACTCCTGGCCCCAGGTAGATGTTGGTGGTATACTTACTGCAAGATGGTCACAGTATGTTTGATTAGATGGCACATTACCACACTGATGGCCACTGACCACTGTCAATGGCTTGTTGGACACAATTTTAGATCCAGTTAGATCGACATGTGCTTTCCCAATGAGTAGTGTCTGCATTTTGTTGAGAGTGATTTGGTGGACAGATCCGTTTACAACTGATTGAAAATTTGAAGAAGAACTCTGAGCATCCACTGGAATATTGACTGTTGCAGTTGGGGCGATGGTAATGGTAGTGTTGTCCTCACAGCTGACTAGAAGTAATTCACTTTTAGCTGAAGACACAAGTGAACTAGTTGAGACCACGTAGTATTCATTTGGAGCACCACCGACATCTTGACATGGATAGGCCAAATAGTCATCTGCTGAAGTGGACTGGTAGTTGATAGCCAGTACAGATACTGATCCTTGTCCTATGGTGTATACATGGACTCCATTGTTACGATAGGTGTAGGTACCACTAGTAGTTTGTAGACTGGTGGGTAGGTTGACAGTGACTGGACTGGAGGCAGTGGTTGTTCCAGTATACACCACTCCATCGGAGGTCTCCACACCAAACTGTACTGGTGAGCTACCTTCAGCTGAAACTACTAGTTGAAGACGAGTTGTAGTACCTTGATAGTTCTGCATGAATCCAATACAGAAGTTTTCACCATAGTTAGAAATCCGTCTATTAGGAGTTACTGTATAATACAATATTATACATTTCCAAGGAATCAATACCCTAAAGTCTCACCATTGTAGTAGTATCCAAGCTGCCTACACACTACAGTAGCATCAGGTGTGTCCCACTGCTCACTGCAGACTGGTACCCACACTCCATCCAGACATACCTCCACTGTCCCAGCTCTCTCTAACTCTCCATTCACTAACCTAACAGTACTTTCAGAGCTGGTGCAATCTGCAGCAAATGGGGGTGGGGCTCACCGTGCGGTGCAGGCAAGCTGCAACTTACTTTGAGTGCTGTTCTGAGCTTGACAAACTGTGAACAGAAAATACACCACAGATTATATAGTTTGAATATTATAGAGCATTCTGTGCATACCTGCGACTAGAATTACGAGAGAGAACAAGGAACAAGAACTCAGTGCAGTCGGCATTGCAAGCCGGTACCCAGAAACAGATCACGACTAACAAGACAAACTATCGCGCGACTTCAATTGCAACTGACCAGAAATTGGGAGAGACTGGTGAATAAAACTGTAGAAACTAGTGTAAAACTCGAGGAAATACACGAAATACCACCGTTTCCATATCGAACTACGTACGTATCTATCAGTGCTAACCTTAGTAGAAACTATCTTCTCGAACCAGTGAAGGATATCAGTTCTTATAGAGGCCCCTCGTTACTCGACTCAGCTATAGTCCTAGCTAGTGTCTCTACACAGCTAGCTACGTGACCGGGAATGTATATTGCGTAGTAGGCGTGACTTAAAGAATTTTACACATGTATATGTAGGTTAAACACCGAGGTGGAGGTGTATATGGGAATTTGGACACCGAGGGCGAAGCCCGAGGTGTGCAAATTCACATATACACCGACAACGAGGTGTTTGAACCTATTTAAACTATGTGCATTGTATGGCTTGTATGGTGCATTGTATGGCAACGAGGTGTTTAACCTATTTAAGCCAGGAAAACCCGAACTTTTCTTTCTTGCTGTCCTTTGCACAATATAATCTACAGTGTCCTGGCTATTACTTGCCCGTTTTATAAGGAAAATGGGTGTACCCACACTCCAGTAGCACTTGCCGTATTTGGAACAAAATTATTTCGTACTCGGCAATCACCAGAGACCCACATAGGGGTGGGTGGGTCGTGGGGAGGGTGGGAGGGCGTCAGGTGGCATTTTTTTGGCGCTCTGGCAAAAGGAGATGTATCTTCTTCCATCGCTCTTGCTGGTAGGGGATTTTTGCCGAAATCGTTTGTTCTCATTAAATATTCGCCCCTCTGTAACTTACAGACAGAGACCTTTTTGCAAAATCCGATACATACGTTTCTTCCTTGTGTACCAAAGTTTATGTCTGACATTTTTTGTGGGTGTGGCATGCTCAGGAAACAAACGCAACTTTTCGTCATTGGGTGGGGCTTGCTACGCCCACAAGACGAATGGCGACTTTCTTGGGTGATCAGTGTGACTGACCAAACCTTCAACTAACAGTAGAAACCAAAATATTCGTAATCCTGATGTTTGGAATTTCCACCCTTAAACTATGTGCATTGTACGGCTTGTATGGTGCATTGTATGGCATTGATGGTGCATTGTATGGCTAATGGTATAATAAGTGGTGCATTGTATGGCTTTGCTGCAGGTGTATATGGGAATTTGGACACCTCATTACATCAAAGAGAATTATTCATGTCATAGTTTAAAATGACGTTATCGAAATATTTTTCCGCATTATGACTTATCAATAATTATTATTTTTATTAACAGTCAATGAACAATGACAGTATTATTGTTACTAAGTACATGACATGCACCAGCCGGTGGTGGTGATGGTGGCTCCACCCACTAGTGGTGAAGGGTCCAGCAAAAATGATTAAAAAGAACTATATTATTATAGTGGTGTCATTACACGATATTTAATCCGCCTGACTAACTGTACGGCTACTGCGTGCACTGGAGATCCCCATTAGCGCTCTCTCCCTGTAGCGAAACAAGCAAGACAACAGCAACACAATGAATGATACAGAACAGCTTTATAATCGTACCTAGCCTTTCCCCTGTGAGTGACTTTACGATGTGTGGTGACCATTGGCTGCAGTTGTTTCTGAAACTGCCTAAAATTTTGCTCCAACTCTTTCTGGTAGTCGTACATATCTTCTCCTATCAGATTGTTATTCCTATCGAGAGCTTCTCTGCATCTGAAAAAAAAAGAGAAAAAAGCAACTTCAAAGAGAACAAGAATGATAGACTGACCTTGTGGTGAATTCCTTGAAGCACACTTTCAACTTGTGATGAAGAAAAGTCTGCACAGACTTGGGAACACCTTCAAGGAAACATTTGGCGATAGCAAATGGGCCCTAAAGAAAACACAAAGTTATGAAAAAAGAGAGAGGAGATAAAATACACAAACACAATGAGAGAGGAGAGGAAAGAGAGAGGGAGAGAGGGAGAGAGGAGGGAGGGAAGGAGGGAGGGAGGGAGAGGGAGAGGAGAGAAGGAGGGAGGGAAGGAGGGAGGGAAGGAGTGAGAGAAAGAGAGAGAGAGAGAGAGAGAGAGAGAGAGAGAGAGAGGAGAGAGAGAGAGAGAGAGAATATGGAGAGAGAAAGAGAGAGAGAAGACAGCTAACCTGGTTGACTGAGGTAGCTATTCCTCCTTGCAGCTGCATCTGGAGTAGCTTTGGATCACACGGTTCTTTGCTCAGCACATTTTTGAGGTCACCGATCTTGTTGGTCATATTGATAATGGCAACCTCTAATGGCTCCAGCACAATCTAAAAAACAGAACGACAAAGTAGTAATGTAGAGAATCAAACAAAAAGTAGAAAATTATGAAAAATCACGTAAATTTTTAGTTACCTTTTCGGCTTCGATGACCTTCAATCTTCTCTTGATGTACGGGAATGGTTTTTTGGTTGTGAGAATGGTCTTGCGCATGTACTGCTCGTGAAGGTCACCTCTAGCTTTGCCTGATGGTGTGAACGGGGTGCTGTACACAAACCGCTCTAGAGGAGAGAGAGAGCAGTAATGCTGGTGCAGGAGAAGTCTCGGCAAACTCACTAATGTTGAATCCTTTATCGAAAGCTGAAACTATTTCCTTCAGCTCCCACTCTTCGAAGTACGGCTCCATGAAAGTCACCTGGATGTAGCCCTGTGGAGGATTGCTCAGTCAACCATACTAACTGTCTCGCTCTTTACTTACCTTTACAGGATCCAGGACAGATCTATCAACTTCATTCGAATCTTTCAAAATCTCGAGCTTGCCTTCGCCGAGCTTCTTAGTGTACAATGTCTGCAAAGCCCCATTTGTAAACTACGTCTAATCGATCATAATTTTCACCTACCTCTAGTCTCTGGCAGAACTCTCCCAAACGTGTGAGAGGGTCCTCTTTGTAGATGAACTCTTTGTCGTCTGATTCTCCGAACAAAATTCCGTAGAACCCGACACGGAAGTAAGTCCCGAGGAAGCGCTTGTCTCCTTTCTTTGTGAGCTGTTTGTAGCACTCGGCCATCTTGTTGTAGATGGACTCCATGCTGCGATAGAGCCGCTTGTGATGGTATATCGGAGTGACTAGCTTGTAGACCTCACACGCTGCCTCATACAACTGGGACTATGTGTGTGTGTGTGTGTGAGAGAGAGAGAGAGGGAGGGAGGGGGGGAGGAAGAAAAGGAGGGTAGGATGGAGAGAGTTTAATGATTGACATCTCATCTCTTCTTGTTACCTCTCTGAACAGTGGTGCTGCTTGTTCCAGCAGTTTGATCAAACCATATTCAGAGAACAACTTGTGAGTGCAAATTCCTTCTTCCTCCTGTAGAGAAAGAAGGCAGTATGCCGCCACTAGCACTATAACAGAATAAGGAATCAGCTTACGGCATTGATGACATCGTCTGAAATGGCACTCTCCTCCAGCATATTGGGTGAGATGGTTTGGAATGCTGCACAGCCAACAGGAAGGTGTTTCTGACCCTCTAGCATGTACAGGTACTCAGCAACAAGAGCAGCTGCATGAACCAGACACATTGCCGCCTCCTGAAAATGCTTACGCTGGGAAAATGAACAAAAAATTGTGTAAAAAGTGTAGCTACATGTGAACAAGGGCTGCGTACCTCATTGTGGCTGTGAGCCATGTTTTGTAGCCAAGTGAGGCGAAGATCAGGCGAGTTACGATAGCCTTTGGAGATACGATACATGAGATCCATCAACATCTCTGGATCCTAGAGGAGACAGGCAGAATGAGAATGAATGAGAGAGTAGGTGTGTGTGTGTGTGTGTGTGTGTGTGTGTGAATGACGTAGATCTTGATATTCTTGCATTTTTACAGTGTCCAGGAGAATTCGATGGAGGTTGTTAGCGAGCTCTTTCACCTGTAGAGAAGCGAATAAAAAGGCTGGAACTAAGGCAGCAGTGATGGCTGTACCTGCTCGGGAAATCGAGTGCCATGCATGTGAGGGTCTTCATCAGAATAGCCTTGTAGTGTCTTGAGAGAGCGACGAAGATGATGCTCATTGAAAGAAGACTACACGAGAGAGAGAGAGAGAGAGAGAGAGAGAGAGAGAGAGTGAGTGAAAGTGTGTGAGCTGACAGAAGGGATGGTCTTACCGAGGTTCCTGCAACAACGGATGAGAGAGCAACAGTGACTTGGACCTTGACTCGAGCAAAGTTCTGAGAGAGAGAGAGAGAGAGAGAGAGAGAGAGAGAGAGAGAGAGATGATCAAAACTGCAGAGTAGTGAGTGATGTAGAGTTAAACCTTTCCAATCTCAAAGTTCTGTCTCATAAGGAGGTACAGAGAGGCGCAAGCCCATGAGCGAATCTCTGGCACAGTTGAGCTACAGTGCTGAAGCAAGCGAGCACACAGCTCTGCACACTGCTCAGTCTCGGCATAAAAAATAAGTTCAGGGTATTTTACGACGATAGCTCGCTGCGTAGAGAAGATGCACTTCATAACTTCAGTGCTCTGGTTACGCTGCATAAGGAGTAGAAGAACTTCCAAAGCCTTGCCTAACACGCTCTGAACGTTCTCCATCTCTGACTGCATCAACTGTTCGATAGCGTCCAGTATTATCAGACTGCCCTCTCCTGCAAGAGCGCTCTCAATCTGTGCATCCACCTCGATATCAACCTTGGGTCTGGAGAAAAACAAGACAGTGAGCAGCAAGAAAAGAATTGTAAAAATCAAAATCTACGGGCGTAAAAATTAATTCCTGTTTTGTTTCAGGCCAAGTGCTATGTCAATACCATCAGTAAACATACAACTTTTCGCCATGTTTGTATTCAAGATTTTCCCCATGCAAAATTTTACTTGACTAGATCACCAAATTTTGAATTTTCTTAAGTAAAATGTCATTGCTCTAACAAATTATTATGAAATGCATGGGACTTGGACAAGATTTTTCGCACTTTGAGACCACATACACAATTTTTTATGCACAAATATTCTACGTTTACGGTAACTTGTACATATGTTAAGCAAAATGGTAGCTTTGGTGTACATTACCTGTCTGAGTGTTCAGCTGCTGCCTGCCAGTAGGTCTTGCCCCATCTATTGCCCGGGCTCTCTCCTCCCACGGTGCCCATCTTTCTCCTGGCTAGCCTCTCCCTGGCTGTGTTGAACAGTATCTGATTAGCTATCTCTGCCTTCACCTGCAGAACAAGCACAATAAATTATCATACCATGAATAAACTATGATATAAAGTACATTTTTGTACGTATTCGTTTTCTGTAAAAATGCCGTAACACGTCATTTTACAGTACCTGAGCTGATTTGGATCCCATGGTAGCTACAGCTGTGACCGAGTTGCTAAGATTCTTCTTGCCCTATACAAGAATGGTTACTACACATGTTGATATGATAATGAGCTCACTCTATATTCAAAACAAGCTACACACAACTCCAACACATTGAGCATAGTGTTGAGCCTGAGGGAGGGAAGAGAGAGTGAATTCGAATGAGTGAGTGAATGTGTGGGTGGGTGGGTGAGTGAATGAATGAATGAATAAGTATGAGTAAGTGGGTGATGGAGTGAATGAGTGAGTGAGTGAACGAGTGTGAGTAAGTGGGTGAGTGAGTGAATGTGTGCGTGAGTGAGCGAGTGTCTGAGTAAATACAATACCTGCCAATAGAGAGAGTGAACCACCATTCGTTCAGGAAGATCTTGTCAATGTTCTTGAGCACCCAGAGGAAACACAGCTTCCTGAACTTAATGTTGTTTTTTTCAAGGTAAAGGAACAGGTTTTTTTAGGCAAAGGAACACGTTTTTATTGTAGGAGGTTTGACACGTGATATATAGGCCATCATCATGTTACCCGCCATCATGCATCATGAGCTAAAATGCGCGCCTTGTACATGCCCGCCCCAGAAAGTCAATCAGCGCGGGAGTTGCGGAAGCTTATACAGTGTATTATCAAGAATAAATTCAACTACATGTTACTGTGATTGTAGCCATTCTTCTAGTTCACTTGCTAGTTGTTGTTCTTCAACAGCAGGAGCTCTGAGAGCATCAATAATGGTACCCCACGTATAGGGAGATGCTTTGCTCTTGCGCCACAAATCAAAAATCTCAGAGTAGCAAGGAATCGGATTGCTATGCTCCTTAATTTCAATCGAGTGAATATGATCAGGCTCGATATCCAGCTGTATTGCAACTTGTTTCCATTTGTCTCTTGCCTTAGCAGCTACCTTGTTTTGTAAATCACGCAATTTAGGAGGTGTGATTAGTGCAGAGTGCATGGGTGAAGCTAGAAAAAGATTATCAAACGAACAGCAAGCATGTTATGTACCTTTATCAGTAGAATCAATTTTAGTGTGTGGAGGGGTCGATGATACCTCAAGGGTAGAACTAACTATAGATATAGAAGCAAAATACATAAACGTGCTGTTAGGAACAAAATGATTACCACAGGAACAAATATACCTCTTTTAGTACTTTTAGAGAAAGAAAGAACAGCAGCTGTAGTTAAAGCAAAAATTAATAGATAGAAAATAGCAATATTGAAAATCACATACTGTCTTGAACAGGAATCTGACTAGAAGAAGCCTGCAATGGACACATTATAACGTATATTTGTACATGATGACATCAATTTACCTGGGAAGCAGCAGAGGGTGATTTATCATCATCTAGTACAGGCTGGCCTGCAGCATCTAGCCTGTGCAAACACAGAAATGTTTTATGTTGTGTGTTTTCATGCATGAACTGACCGTTTAGTCAGCTTCATATCAGAGAGGGCTTGAACCAGCATAGTTTCATCTCCATCAATCCTACGATACTGATGAATGACTGCAGTCAGTGGATTCAACTCTAGCCGATCTGCTAGGTCACGAGCAGCATCAGGAAAAGTTGACTTTGTAAGCTGAAGTCTTTTCTGTATTAAAAAGTTTGACATTATAAAATTATGGTGAAGAATCAAAATTCAAATATTCACCTCATACTGGGCTTGATCATATACAATTGCACTCATCTCGTAGTGCAGCCAATATTGCTGATCATGAGTGGGTAGTGATATATGATCCATCTGGCACTGGAGGTGTTGACTGGCGCTCGGTAAATCAAGCGAAAAAGGGCAGAACTTTGCTCGAGAGAGGATATCAGGTTGTGCTTCACGAGCACAGTCAAGGCACAGGAATGCTAGCTGTGGTGTAGCTCCTGGTAGCCACTGGTAGACATCAGAGAAGCACTCATCAAGTAGCTCTAGGAATCTTCGGCAGGACTCTCTGAAAGGCTCACTGATGATAGCTCGGCGTGAGTACTGCAGCTCTATCGTCTCGGTGTGTTCTGTGATGGTCAGTCTATCTACTTCACCAATGCGCATGGTGATCTGGTCACGATAGATTCCAGGATGAAAGAAAACTGTAACATCTTTCTTTGAGGCAAGAGAAGTGACTAGTCGAACATAGAAGCCGGGAGGAACATACCCAGAGAGGAAAGTAAGATGAAAAGGAGCTGCATTTTTGAGAGAGGAAGACTGCGCTTGAGCAACACAAGACTTAGACAAGAGATGATGTTGAAGCATATGTGGGACAAAATATTCCTTTACTTTGCCACTTCTGCTATGGAGGCCAGTAGTAACAATGGGAGCAGCCAAGAGGAAGTGCTCAAGCATCTCAATCATAGCAGTGGGAGTAAGATTTTGCTCAGAAACACTGCCCAGTACAGCTTCATAGAGAGGCTCAACAAGAATTCCATACTTTGTGAGAGTGTTCCACATGTCACTGTACTCAGTCCTCCCTTTCCAACAGGCAAACAGGTTTCCGAACTGATCAACCAGCCACTGAGGCTCAAGAATCACTACTGACTCAAGGCCTTTAACCATTGGATAAAACAAGAAGACTCCAAGTTCATGGTAGAACAGGAGAGCACTGGTAACGTCATCGTGAGGAACATGGCATTCTGCTGCAATGCTGTACACTTCATCTATTGATATGACTTTCTTCAGCTTCTTAATGTGGAGTTGCAAAACCTTGCGGAAGTGGATCCAGTTTAATGGTGTCTCGATAGTGAGCTTATCACGAACAAAGCTGAAGACTGTCTCTTGAATTTCTTGGAATCCAGGGTCTGGCTTGCTCGTTCCTGCAGTCGTGTTATCAAGCACAACAGTACCAATCACCATGTTAGCATACTCTTTTCCCTTGATCGATTCATAGAACATTTCACACATTCTTGAAGCAACCTGCTTTCTCAGAATCTTCTTTCTATGATGAGTACCTGAACCAACCTGAAGTTGATCAGCATGAGTCCCAACAAGGAGTATTCGAGGATAGGAAGGTAACTTTCCCTGTTCTTGACCACCTCCAAAACGAGCATGAATTGCAGCCATCCACTTGTGAAATAGAGAGAGAGTGGTAATTGATAACCCTTGATACTTTCTTAAGCCATCATCAAAGGCATAAACTTTAAATGGAGCCGTAAGACCTTTAGAAGCATTGAACACAAGTACAAACATTGTCCGAGAACTCAGAAACGCAGGAAGAACATCCAAGAACACGGGTTGACCACCACAGTCCCAGATGTGAAGCAACACCTCGTCATCACCTTTAGACTGACATAGCTCATCTGTAGCAGCTTGTTGTAAAACCTTCTCTTTATGCTCTGCTACTTCAGCTAATTTTGTTTGGCTTACTGGGGTCCCATCGTCAGAAAACAACATATCCACTGAGATATGCGCATTCTCTATCATTCGCACCTCCTCAGCTACTTCATCATCCTCAGTCATTTTAGCCCAGTTATGGTCAATAGGATTACCAGTCATTGCCCAAGAATACTTGACACGATGGGTTTCAGCTAGTATGGTGGATTCAGCCTTGCGTGGAAGGCGTTCATTCATGAGACCATGTCTGAGACTAGTTTTTCCAACTGCTGCAGCACCCAGGAACATGACACGACCATATGAACAACGTCCTCTTCCTCTCAACAGTGCTTGTTGATACTTCTCTTCAACTGATTACATGAGTCATCGAAATACACACATGCATGCACTTACACACTTACGAGTCTACAACAACAAATGATTGGAGAAAGAATAAGAGATGTGGTAGTTATTCATAGCGCAATACACAATCTAATTGTACTTCTATGTAACTCACCAACTGAAGTATAGAGAGAATGATTGGAGAAAGAATAAGAGATGTGGTGGTTATTCATAGCACAATGCACAATCTACTTGTACATCTATGTAACTCACTTCCTAAAGTATAGAGAGAATGATTGGAGAAAGAATAAGAGAAGTGGTGGTTATTCATAGTGCAATACACAATCTAATTGTACTTCTATGTAACTCACTGGCTGAAGCATAAGAGAGAATGATTAGAGAAAAAATAAGAGATGTGGTGGTTATTCATAGCTCAATACGCAATCTACTTGTACTTCTATGTAACTCACAAACTGAAGTATAGAGAGAATGATCGCAGAAAGAATAAGAGATGTGGTGGTTATTCATAGCGCAATACACAATCTACTTGTACTTCTATGTAACTCACTCTCTGAAAGAATGATCGGAGAAAGAAAATATATGGTGGTTATTCATAGCGCAATATACAATCTACTTGCACATCTATGTAACTCACAAACTGAAGTATAGAGAGAATGATCGGAGAAAGAGTAAGAGAGGTGGTGGTTATTCATAGCTAGCGCAATACACAATCTACTGTGACTTGTACTTCTATGTAACTCACTGGCTGAAGTAAAGAGAATGATTGGAGAAAGAATAAGAGATTTGGTGGTTATTCATAGCGCAATACACAATCTAATTGTACTTCTATGTAACTCACTGGCTGAAGAGAAGAGAGAATGATTGGAGAAAGAATAAGAGATGTGGTGGTTATTCATAGCGCAATACACAATCTACTTGTACTGCTATGTAACTCACTATCTGAAGTATAGAGAGAAGATTGGAGAAAGAATAAGAGATTTGGTGGTTATTCATAGCGCAATACACAACTTCTATGTAACTCACTTGCTGAAGTATAGGGAGAATAATTGGACAAAGAATAAGAGATGTGGTGGTTATTTATAGTGCAATACACATTGTCTATGTAACTCACTGTCTGAAGTATAGAGAGAATGATTGGAGAAAGAATAAGAGAAGTGGTGGTTATTTATAGTGCAATACACATCGTCTATGTAACTCACTGTCTGAAGTATAGAGAGAATGATCGGAGAAAGAATAAGAGATGTGGTGGTTATTCATAGCACAATACACAATGTACTTGTACTTCTATGTAACTTACCCACTTATAAGTTCAGAGAGAATGATTGGAGAAAGAATAAGAGATGTGGTGGTTATTCATAGCGCAATACACAATCTACTTGTACTGCTATGTAACTCACTGGCTGTAGTATAGAGAGAATGATTGGAGAAAGAATAAGAGATGTGGTGGTTATTCATAGCGCAATACACAATCTACTTGTACTGCTATGTAACTCACTGGCTGTAGTATAGAGAGAATGATTGGAGAAACCGAGAAAGAATAAGAGATGTGGTGGTTATTCATAGCGCAATACACAATCTACTTGTACTGCTATGTAACTCACTGGCTGTAGTATAGAGAGAATGATTGGAGAAAGAATAAGAGATGTGGTGGTTATTCATAGCGCAATACACAATCTACTTGTACTGCTATGTAACTCACTGGCTGTAGTATAGAGAGAATGATTGGAGAAAGAATAAGAGATGTGGTGGTTATTCATAGCGCAATACACAATCTACTTGTACTGCTATGTAACTCACTGGCTGTAGTATAGAGAGAATGATTGGAGAAACCGAGAAAGAATAAGAGATGTGGTGGTTATTCATAGCGCAATACACAATCTACTTGTACTGCTATGTAACTCACTGGCTGTAGTATAGAGAGAATGATTGGAGAAAGAATAAGAGATGTGGTGGTTATTCATAGCGCAATACACAATCTACTTGTACTGCTATGTAACTCACTGGCTGTAGTATAGAGAGAATGATTGGAGAAAGAATAAGAGATGTGGTGGTTATTCATAGCGCAATACACAATCTACTTGTACTTCTATGTAACTCACGAACTGAAATATAGAGAGAATGATTGGAGAAAGAATAAGAGATGTGGTGGTTATTCATAGCGCAATACACAATCTACTTGTACTTCTATGTAACTCACGAGCTGAAATATAGAGAGAATGATTGGAGAAAGAATAAGAGATGTGGTGGTTATTCATAGCGCAATACACAATGTACTAGTACTTCTATGTAACTCACTGACTGTAGTATAGAAAGAATGATTGGAGAAAGAATAAGAGATGTGGTGGTTATTCATAGCGCAATACACAATCTACTTGTACTTCTATGTAACTCACGAGCTGAAATATAGAGAGAATGATTGGAGAAAGAATAAGAGATGTGGTGGTTATTCATAGCGCAATACACAATCTACTTGTACTTCTATGTAACTCACGAGCTGAAATATAGAGAGAATGATTGGAGAAAGAATAAGAGATGTGGTGGTTATTCATAGCGCAATACACAATGTACTAGTACTTCTATGTAACTCACTGACTGTAGTATAGAAAGAATGATTGGAGAAAGAATAAGAGATATGGTGGTTATTCATAGCGCAACACACAATCTACTTGTACTGCTATGTAACTCACATCCTAAAGTATAAAGAGAATGATTGGAGAAAGAATAAGAGATGTGGTGGTTATTCATAGCGCAACACACAATCTACTTGTACTTCTATGTAACTCACTCGCTGAAGTATAGGGAGAATGATTGGAGAAAGAATAAGAGATGTGGTGGTTATTCATAGCACAATACACAATGTACTTGTACTTCTATGTAACTCACTTTCTGAAGTGTAGAGAGAATGATTGGATAAAGAATAAGAGATGTGGTGGTTATTCATAGCACAATACACAATGTACTTGTACTTCTATGTAACTCACCCCCTTTAAAGGTCAGAGAGAATGATTGGAGAAAGAATAAGAGGTGTGGTGGTTATTCATAGCGCAATACACAATCTACTTGTACTGCTATGTAACTCACATCCTAAAGTATAAAGAGAATGATTGGAGAAAGAATAAGAGATATGGTGGTTATTCATAGCGCAACACACAATCTACTTGTACTGCTATGTAACTCACATCCTAAAGTATAAAGAGAATGATTGGAGAAAGAATAAGAGATGTGGTGGTTATTCATAGCGCAACACACAATCTACTTGTACTTCTATGTAACTCACTCGCTGAAGTATAGGGAGAATGATTGGAGAAAGAATAAGAGATGTGGTGGTTATTCATAGCACAATACACAATGTACTTGTACTTCTATGTAACTCACTTTCTGAAGTGTAGAGAGAATGATTGGATAAAGAATAAGAGATGTGGTGGTTATTCATAGCACAATACACAATGTACTTGTACTTCTATGTAACTTACCCACTTATAAGTTCAGAGAGAATGATTGGAGAAAGAATAAGAGGTGTGGTGGTTATTCATAGCGCAATACACAATCTACTTGTACTGCTATGTAACTCACTGGCTGTAGTATAGAGATAATGATTGGAGAAAGAATAAGAGATGTGGTGGTTATTCATAGCGCAATACACAATCTACTTGTACTGCTATGTAACTCACTGGCTGTAGTATAGAGAGAATGATTGGAGAAACCGAGAAAGAATAAGAGATGTGGTGGTTATTCATAGCGCAATACACAATCTACTTGTACTGCTATGTAACTCACTGGCTGTAGTATAGAGAGAATGATTGGAGAAAGAATAAGAGATGTGGTGGTTATTCATAGCGCAATACACAATCTACTTGTACTGCTATGTAACTCACTGGCTGTAGTATAGAGAGAATGATTGGAGAAACCGAGAAAGAATAAGAGATGTGGTGGTTATTCATAGCGCAATACACAATCTACTTGTACTGCTATGTAACTCACATCCTGAAGTATAAAGAGAATGATTGGAAAAGAAAAAGAGATATGGTGGTTATTCATAGCGCAATATCTACTTTTACTTCTATGTAACTCACTGGCTGTAGTATATAGAGAGAATGATTAGAGAAAGAATAAGAGATGCGGTGGTTATTCATAGCGCAATACACAATCTACTTGTACTTCTATGTAACTCACTATCTGAAGTATAGAGAGAATGATTGGAAAAGAAAAAGAGATATGGTGGTTATTCATAGCGCAATACACAATCTACTTGTACTTCTATGTAACTCACGAGCTGAAGTATAGAGAGAATGATTGGAGAAAGAATAAGAGATGTGGTGGTTATTCATAGCGCAATACACAATCTACTTGTACTTCTATGTAACTCACCCACTTAAGTTCAGAGAGAATGATTGGAGAAAGAATAAGAGATGTGGTGGTTATTCATAGCGCAATACACAATCTACTTGTACTGCTATGTAACTCACTGGCTGTAGTATAGAGAGAATGATTGGAGAAAGAATAAGAGATGTGGTGGTTATTCATAGCGCAATACACAATGTACTAGTACTTCTATGTAACTCACTCGCTGAAGTATAGGGAGAATGATTGGAGAAAGAATAAGAGATGTGGTGGTTATTCATAGCACAATACACAATGTACTAGTACTTCTATGTAACTCACCAACTTAAGTTCAGAGAGAATGATTGGAAAAAGAATAAGAGATGTTGCGGTTATTGATAGCACAATACACAATCTACTTGTACTTCTAGATAACTCACTTCCTAAATTTTAAAGAGAATGATTTCATGGTGAAATTAGAATAAGAGATGTGGTGGTTATTCTTAGTGCAATGCACAATCTACTTGTACTTCTATGCAACTCACTTGCTGAAGTAGAGACTAGAGTGAATGATTGGAGAAAGAATAAGTTAACAATACTACTAATGATAAATTAATATGACAGATCGAGCTGTGTACTAACCTCATCGCTATCTGGCGATGTTTCTCGAGTCGCCATAGCTAGTCTTTATATTGAACCTGACAAACCCTACCTGGTGCTGCACTCACCGCCCCTGCCAACGGCAGGGACAGGTAAGACAACACTAATATAATATTCAGACAAAATCCCTTTGGTGCTTGCTCTCGTATTCGTCTGTATAACTGGAACCTCGTGGTGTTTGTACATAAACGGAACTTAACGGAAAATTACTGTGATTTTACATAATTTTGGCATATCTTGGGTAATCGGATTCGCTCACACTCCGGTGATAAACTGTCGTTCAAATATCTATTGCAAAGAATCTCTATGGCTGTTCAACGGGGAAATGCAATTTCCATCCTGGACACTCTGGGCAGCTTTTCTTAATAATTATTATTGTTGTTATTATTATTGAGTCATATAATAAAATAATTAATTTTAATTAATTTTATTTTATTATATTACACGCAAAATAAGCGAACATTTTGACATTAATTTTTTAGTTGAACATCTTCAACAATTTTTGTCTCTAAATTCAAAACAGTATGTTCCTTTTTTCACTACATCAGGTCAGCATTCATGCATCTCCTGCTCTAGTCTGCATAGCTTGATCTCATGCGCTGACATCCCAGTTATCATCAGACTTATCATAATTAACAGCGGGTCATATGGATCTATATAGTCCTAATTTTACTGACTACATTACCAGTAATATACTGATATGAGTGTCATTGAAAAATACTCTCGTGTCATATACTCAGTGTTAAGTTCCTGTTAACGAAAGTATAACTCAAGTTTGCTCATGCATATGCTGCATGAACAATGAAGCATATAATGACAAATGAGTGATACAACCATGGTCAATTTTAGTGAGTTCCATGTTGTTAGAATCCTAAGTTGAAATAATAGATCAATGCTAGTGTCCCACAGAGCTATCATCAGACTCATCATTAATAGTTGGCAGATTATCAACAAGGATAGTGAGCTTCGACCTAATGATGGAGCTGCATGGTAACAATTAATTTTAGTCAATCTATGATGGGGTAATAACATAGTGTGAAGTGCTAGCATTTCATTGCCCTGCACATTATTATGACCTGGGTATGCACAGATATTGATCCACCTTTATCATGAGACTTACTGACCGACTTTTGCCATCCATGAGACCGAAACTGATCAGTGCAAACGGATTTGTAATAGCAAACTTACCTATGTGAATCTTTCCACTGGAAAAATTCAAGTCAGTGACAACTCATCTTGCCCCAGCAGAGCCTGAATCATGAACCAAAAGCACTGGAAAAGATGTATGAATAGATTTTGAAGGAATTGCTGGACACATGTAATAAAAGCGTGAATCACTTGAACAAGAAGTTTGAGAACTAAAATAATGATAATATATACTGTCATTGTTTTCATCGCATAAACAAAAATATAATTAGTCACATCCAATAATTATTCATGGACCGTGAATACCGCAAGCACATTAAATTTCATAGACAAGTACTTGAGTTAGCATTTTAGGTACTTGTAAAGTAGAAATAATGATTCATAATGATGATGATGTGTGATAATATAAAAAATTAAAGTTCTATATCTTTGAACGACATTCCCTTAAAGACGTCAGAACCAACATGGGATTGTTCTGCATCAGGCAATGGTTCAGCATTCATCTCCTGCTCTTCCTGTGTTGCTCCCATGCTAGTGTCCCAGCTATCATTAGACTCATCATTAACAGCTGATGTAGATCTGGTCCCTATCGACTACATTACCAGCAGTATGTAGTTATGTGAGTATTAATAATGTGTTATAACTCACTGTTATGAGGGGCATATTATCAGCAATGTTATACCTTTGAGCTCGCTTAGTTCTTTTGCTAAAGAAAATCAAAATGAGATGACATAGCTACATTGATGTGACACTCACATCATCACCACAACTAGGATGATGATTGCTAGTATTGCTACTATAACCACACCCACAATGGCTGCTACTATTAATATCGCTGGGATGACAGACTGACTGAACTGCACAGCAGTAGGATTAGTAGATGAAGTTGGTAAAACTGAAACAGGAGGAATCATTTTTTGAGTGAGAGCAGTTACTGTGTTGCTGTAAGGCCCTGATCCAATGCTGGTTGCAGCAGCAATTTTGATGTAGTATCGAGTGTTGACTAATAGGTTTGTTAGCTGATGGGTGAGAGGGCTAGTAGCATTAATGGTGACAGACTGGCTCTGGTCATCGTTCTGTGAGGGGTCAGTGGTGTACAGTAGCTTGTAGCTGATGATTCGACCATTCTGTAGTGTAAGATCAGGCGGGCTCCATGTGACAGTGATGGTGGAGACAGTTGTAGTAGTAATCGTAACAGAGAGAGGAGGTCCATCAGGAACTGCAGTGATAATAATGCATTATTGTAAACACAGAACGCAGACATCACTCACTCACCATCTTCCAGAGTGTATGTGGTGCACTGGTCAGTGGAGGATGGTCCAGGACCCAACACTCCATGATAGGTAGACTGATACAGCTGTGTAGCTGATTGAAGATACTCCAGGAGCTGATGGCACCTCTGCAGAGACAGACAATAACATAGCAACATTCAAGAAAAAATAATAATTACCAAGAACTATGATGGTGATGGCATTGGTAGCAGCAGTGAATGTTACTGTCTGGTTAAAGGTGTTCGTAGCTTGACACACGTACATTCCATTGTCCTTCCTCTGCAGTGAGCTAAACTGCAGTACTGATACCACACCAACATCTCCTGTGAATGTTGTATTAAGTTGCTGAAGATATCCAGCTTGAGACACACTGCAGCTATATGGTAGCTGATTGGGTAGTGATGGTGATGGTAGAATCAGTAGCTACTGGTAGACCATCCTTCAGCCATGAGATGGTTGGGAGTGGATAACCACGAACTGAACAGAACAAGCTAGCACTGCTGTTGATCACTTTACTGACTGGAGCTGATGATGATAGAATGCTAGGAGGCACTGTGTGAAGAAAATATAGTCTAGCAGTCATGAAAAATAGATTTTGCTCACACTGTACAGTCAGAGTAGCTGAAGCTGAAGCATTGCCAGCATCACTAATAGCAATGCACTGGTAGACACCACGATCAGAATACTGTACATTACTAACTGTTAGTCTACCAAACTGCAGTGGAATGGATCGATCTCTATTAATAGAGTACTTGACAGTGTCTGCAGTATCGTTGGTGCTAAGTACTATAGAGCCGTTGAACCTCCACATTATATGTCATACTTGTAAACTGAATGTGCTTCACAAGTGAAAGTCGCTTCGGTATTGACAATAACAGTTTGATTATGAGGTCGACTTGTAATTTCTGGTGGTGGTACAGATTCTATGGAATGTAAAAGTAGTGTACAATACCACAAGCAAGCACAGAGTTGATTTTCTTACCTAGACACTCGACTACAGCAGATCTTTGATAAGGACATTGAAGTGATGTGTTGTAAGAGCAGTTTAATAAAAATAAAGAGCTTTCGTTTCCCACACACTGCACATTAGCAAACAGGATAGCACTATTACTGGTATATGTGGTCTCTATAGCTAGATAATAAAACAAACACAGAGATAAATTATATAATCATAACAGATACTTTTCGTACCCGAATTAAATCCCAGCCCAGCGTGATATCCATATGAACTCTCATAGTTACTTGCATTCCAGCCATAGACTAACACAGATAGCTTAGCATCAGGATTATTGTGGCTGACAACATGTGTTGTTCCTCCTGTCACACTCTTGGTGCAACCATACCCAACAACAGTACCTCCACTGTTGTATATTGCACTCAATGAGCATGAGATTGGTTGACCATCCAGTCTAATACTGCTGGGCTGGTAGTATTGTGCTAGAACACTCACACTGATCTGATGGATATTGAAGTCTGTTGCACTCAATGAGAAGAACGAATATCTGTTAGCATACTGGTCTAGTGATGGTACGTTTATGATAATCGGATCTCCTATGTCATCATTTGAACTTATTCCGAGATTAGAGACAAGGACTGGCTTGTTGGCTACCACAGAGCAGTAGGTGGTTGAACTGGTGAAGAATGTGAAGGAACTGCCAGCAGAGGTGAGTGTCTGAGTTGAGGTAACTGAGTTGCATCTACATACGACTGCTGTGACACTTTGAGAGGACACAACCTTGTAGTACTGGCCAATATTCCTTCCTCCATTTGGAACAAGAAAAAACTCCTGGCCCCAGGTAGATGTTGGTGGTATACTTACTGCAAGGTTATCACATGAAAACCAAAGTGATGGCACACTACCGCACTCATGACCGCTGATGACAGTCAATGGCTAGTTGGATAATATTTTTGATCCTGTTAGATCAACATTACTTTGACCGATAAGAAGTGTCTGCATTTTGTTGAGAGTGATAATGTGGTCAGATCCACTCGTGACAGATTGACGATTCGATGAAGAGCTTTGAGCATCAATCGGAATACTGACCGTTTGAGTGGGAGTGATGGTAATGTTAGTGTTGTCTTCCCAGCCAACCAGAAGGAATTCACTGAGAGTTTCAGATGAAAATGAGCCAGTTGAGATGACATAATACTCAAATGGAGCAACACTAAGATCTTGATAAGGATAAGCTATGTAGCTAGTCTCCTACTGAACCCGTCTGAAAATTAATGATCAGTACTGATACCGATCCTTGTCCTATGGTGTACACACGAACTCCTTTGTTACGAGAACTGTAGTGAGCATTATTAATGAGAAGACTGGTGGGTAGGTTGACAGTGACTGGACTGGAGGCAGTGGTTGTTCCAGTATACACCACTCCACTGGAGGTCTCCACACCAAACTGTACTAGTGAGCTGCCTTCAGCTGATACCACTAGTTGGAGACGAGAAGCTCTGAGACCAAAGTTCCTCATGAATCCAATGTAGAAATCTTCACCATAGTTTGAAATCTGTTTTGGAGGTGCTGTGTGCGAGAATGAGCATGCAGCCATTGATGTAACACATTATCTCACCATTGTAGTAGTATCCAAGCTGCCTACACACTACAGTAGCATCAGGTGTGTCCCACTGGCCACTGCAGACTGGTACCCACACTCCATTCTGACATACCTCCACTGTCCCAGCTCTCTCAGACTCTCCATCCACTAACCTGACACTTTCTTTGCAAACACCTGTAAAACAGTTAGTAGACAATACTAGGCATACAGATAAACTTACCAAAAATGGTCAAAATTGCTGAGCTACTATCAGTAGTAGTACCACCACTTGCTTGACACACATAAGTTCCAACATCCGATAACGTAACACTTATGACTGTAAGTTTACTGGATTGGTTCAAAGTTCCTGAACTGAGTGTAGCCACGGAGTACTTTGTGGTGCTATTGAGCAACAGTAGGTGTCCATTCTCCAGTTGTCGATACCAATGAATCATATGAGCCACAGCAGAGCATGTGAATGTAGCATTACCCTCAGCAATAACTGCGATATCTGTTGGATCTTGAGTAATCTTTGGTCCAGCTAATACAATGTACAAAATTAAAAATAACATGCATGTATAGTTTAAATACCTAGACACTGTACTCCAGCTTGTCGGTTGGTGCTGCACTGAGCTGATGTGTTATAAGAGCAGTCTTTTAGTGTTTTCTCAGTACCAAATCACTTGAAACCTCCAAACAGTGCTTGCGAACCAGTCACTGAGTCATAGTATGAGATCAATGGAGCTACTAGATTTCCTGTGAAATTATTTCGAATGTATACTATAGTAATGAAAGTATCTACAAATAATCATAATAATTATACCTTGATTGATTGCGTTTGGTTTTAATCCTGCAAGATATCTGTATCCTCTTAGCATTCCAGAATGCCATCCATAGACTACCACAGCTAGTTTGCCATCAGGATTATTGTGGCTGACAACATGTGTTGTTCCTCCTGTCACACTCTTGGTGCAACCATACCCAACAACAGTACCTCCACTGTTGTATATTGCATTCCATGAGCATGAGATTGGTTGACCATCCAGTCTAATACTGCTGGGCTGGTAGTATTGTGCTAGAACACTCACACTGATCTGATGGATATTGAAGTCTGTTGTGTTCAAAGAGAAGAACGAATATCTGTTAGCATACTGGTCCAGTGATGGTACGTTTATGATAATTGGATCTCCTATTTCATCATTTGAACTTATTCCCAGATCAGAGACAAGGACTGGCTTGTTGGCTACCACAGAGCAGTATGTGGTTGAACTGGTGAAGAATGTGAAGGAACTGCCAGCAGATGTGAGTGTCTGAGTTGAGGTAACTGAGTTGCATCTACGTACGACTGTTGTGACACTTTGAGAGGACACAACCTTGTAGTACTGGCCAATATTCCTTCCTCCGTTTGGAACAAGAAAGAACTCTTGGCCCCAGGTAGATGTTGCAATTGGTGGTATACTTACTGCAAGATTATCACATGAAAACCAAAGTGATGGCACACTACCGCACTCATGACCACTGATGACAGTCAATGGCTTGTTGGATAATATTTTTGATCCTGTTAGATCAACATTACTTTGACCGATAAGAAGTGTCTGCATTTTGTTGAGAGTGACAATGTGGTCAGATCCACTCGTGACAGATTGACGATTTGATGAAGAGCTTTGAGCATCAATCGGAATACTGACCGTTTGAGTGGGAGTGATGGTAATGTTAGTGTTGTCTTCCCAGCCAACCAGAAGGAATTCACTGAGAATTTCAGATGAAAATGAGCCAGTTGAGATGACATAGTACTCATATGGAGCATCACTAAGATCTTGATAAGGATAAGCTAAGTAGTCTCCTACTGAACCCGTCTGATAATTAATGATCAGTACTGATACCGATCCTTGTCCTATGGTGTACACATGAACTCCTTTGTTACGAGAACTGTAGTCAGCATTATTAATGAGAAGACTGGTGGGTAGGTTGACAGTGACTGGACTGGAGGCAGTGGTTGTTCCAGTATACACCACTCCACTGGAGGTCTCCACACCAAACTGTACTGGTGAGCTGCCTTCAGCTGATACCACTAGTTGGAGACGAGAAGCTCTGAGACCAAAGTTCCTCATGAATCCAATGTAGAAATCTTCACCATAGTTTGAAATCCGTTTTGGAGGTGCTGTATGCGAGAATGAGCATGCAGCCATTGATGTAACACGTTATCTCACCATTGTAGTAGTATCCAAGCTGCCTACACACTACAGTAGCATCAGGTGTGTCCCACTGGTCACTGCAGACTGGTACCCACAATCCATTCTGACATACCTCCACTGTCCCAGCTCTCTCAGACTCTCCATCCACTAACCTGACACTTTCCTTGCAAACACCTGTAAAACAGTAAGTAGGCATTACAAGGCCTAAAGATAAACTTACCCATAATGGTCAAAATTGCTGAGCTGCTATCAGTAGTAGTACCACCACTTGCTTGAAACACATAAGTTCCAACATCTGATAATGTAACACTTGTTTACTGGTTTGGTTCAAAGTTCCCAAACTGAGTGTAGCCATGTAGTTGATGGCTTTTCTAAACACGTAGCTAAAATTACATAATCAGCTCGCCTACGCATGCATGCAGTGCATTCGAGCCCCGCCCACACTTGTTTGTAGACCTATATATCCAGCGGTTATCATGATCTGGCAAGCGCAGAATGATGATCCTACACGAGCTTACCGTTCTTCGAAGACTCCAGACAAATATGTGTTCTCCGTGATCCATATGGCACAGCTACACTCAAGTTAGTTCT
This sequence comes from Haliclona indistincta, assembly GCA_964017065.1. Taxonomy (NCBI): domain Eukaryota; kingdom Metazoa; phylum Porifera; class Demospongiae; order Haplosclerida; family Chalinidae; genus Haliclona; species Haliclona indistincta. The sequence continues at coordinate 8,301,758 of OZ024790.1, forward strand.
CGGTCACGTGTAGTCCTTGTCTCTAATTCTGAGATTTGAGACAAGAACTGGCTTGTTGCATGGCTACCACAGAGCAGTAGGTGGTTGAATTGGTGAAGAATGTGAAGGAACTGCCAGCAGAGGTGAGTGTCTAAGTTGAGGTCACTGAGTTGCATCTACGTACGACTGTAGTGGAACAATCTTGTAGTATTGGCCAACATTTCTTCCTCCAAATGGAACAAGAAGGAACTCCTGGCCCCAGGTAGATGTTGGTGGTATACTAACTGCAAGATGATCACAGTATGTTTGATTAGATGGCACATTACCACACTCATGGCCACTGATCATGACCACTGTCAATGGCTTGTTGGACACAATTTTAGATCCAGTGAGATCGACATGTGCTTTCCCAATGAGTAGTGTTTGCATTTTGTTGAGAGTGATTTGATGGCTAGTCCCATGTCTGTCTGTTTTTGACCAAAACATTCCTACGTCGGCAACTATATCTCTTATCAAATATTACTTTTGGACTTATTTCCTTGAGCATTACAATTCTGCTGATCCATGCTCTTTTCATGTATCATGTCCATGTACTAACTGTCTTTCTGCTTTCTCTAACAGACCTAATTTTGTTCGATCCTGATAATTTTCCAGGCTGTCTCACTGTTGAGTCAGTCCTTCAGTCACACTTTTTGATCTTTGATATTTCTCTGCTAAGCTCTCTATTTTTTGTGAAACATGTATTCTGTACCACATAATATGCATACAGTTTAAGTATCCCATGATCACATCTGTTTCTGTCTTAAAATTTGCACTGCACTCTTAAAAGCAATTATCTCTCAGTACTACTGCATGTATTCATCCGAGCTCCTGCCTATACTCCCGACACACTTTTACTGACTTACAATTATTTTGTAGGAAAGGGAAAGAAGAGCAGCAAATTATTATTATACATACTAATGCATAAATAATATTATAGTAATGTGACAGTAGCCATCTTTCTGCTTCAAAGTCTGAATCGATACCAAACTGTTGATCACTCTTGTCTCAGCGGCTACTTAGTTCAGTAAAATAAAGAAGGTCAGAGTTTAGAGTAGATGTGTGATGCTTATAGTTTCCTATAAAAATGGTAACAAATGAAATATCGAACAACACCAAACACGTACCAGTACTAGTGAGTGCAGGGATTGATGTCTCTAGAACAACTATTATAGAAATAGAAGGAAAATCACATGCTGTTTGAAATTACAGGCGACTTACTAAATGACGTATGGAAAAGCAGCAGCAAATTATACTAATGCATGTTATTGTGACAGTAGCCATTCTTCCAGTTCATTTGCTAGTTGTTGTTCTTCAACAGCAGGAGCTCTGAGAGCATCGATAATGGTACCCCATGTGTAGGGAGATGCTTTGCTCTTGCGCCACACATAAAAAATCTCAGAGTAGCAAGGAATCGGTCTGCTATGCTCCTCATCTTGAATCGAGTGAATATGATCAGGCTCGATACCCAGCTGTATCGCAACTAGTTTCCATTTGTCTCTCGCCTTAGAAGCTACCTTGTTTAGTAAATCACGCAATTCAGGAGGTGTGTTTAATGCAGAGTGCATGGGTGAAGCTAGAAAAAAGATTATCAAACAAACTGTAAGTATGTTATGTACCTTTATCAGTAGAATCAATTTTAGTGTGTGAAGGGGTCGATGATACCTCAAGGGTAGAACTAACTATATAGAAATAGAAGCACAATTCATAAATATGCTGCTAGGAATAGAATTACTACCACAGGAACAAATATACCTCTTTTAGTACTTTTAGAGAAAGAAAGAACAGTAGCTGTAGTTAAACTAACTATAGAAATTATAGAAGAGAAATTAAACATGCTCTTTGAAGGTTTTGTCGAATAATCAGAAGAAAACATCCATATTTACCGTCAGAGCAACAAATACCTGTTTGAGTATGTCTATCACATTTAGAGTGAACAGCAGCTGGTATAGAATATGAAAATATTATACATCTTAAAAGTATCACATACTGTCCGGTACAGGATTCTGACTAGGAGAAATCTGTAAAATTTAATGCTGATGCATGTACAGTAGATATAATAATCTAAGCACCTGAGGGGCAGCAGATGATGATTCATCAACATCTAGTGCAGCAGTTCCCTGCCTGATTAGATAAATGAACATACGAAACTATAATTGAATGTTATGCATTCACTCACTGCTGTGCTGCACTAACTGAACCTATTTCAAAGACATAATAAAATTAATAATGTTTTACTATACAAGGTATAGCACATACTGTCAGGAACAGGAATCTGACCAGAAGAAATCTGTAGAATGTTATGTACTAGATGATACAGTATATACAATGAATATTCAAGCACCTGGGGAGCAGCAGAGGATGATTTATCAATATCTAGTACAGCAGTCTCCTGCCTAATTATATCAATGAACAATTGTAATTGAATGTTATGCATTGACTCACTGCTGTACGGCACTAACTGAACCTATTTCAAAGAGATAATAAATAATACTTTAATATTCAAGGTATAGCACATACTGTCAGGAACAGGAATCTGACCAGAAGAAATCTGTAAAATGTTATGTACTAGGTGATACAGTATACAATGAATATTCAAGCACCTGGGAAGCAGCAGAGGATGATTTATCAATATCTAGTACAGGCTGGCCTGCAGCATCTAGCCTGCATATACATGACAATAAAGTATTGTACCGAATGTATTTTCATGCATTCACTCACTGTGTAACGAGCTTCAAATCAGAGAGGGCTTGAACCAGCACAGCATCATCTCCACCAATCCTACGATACTGATGAATGACTGCAGTCAGTGGATTCACTCCTAGCTGATCTGCTAGGTCAAAGGCAACATCAGGAGAAACATGTTTAGTAAGCCGAAGACTTTTCTATAAAATTGTAACACTATAGTAAATTTCACATGTAAAATTATAAGCAAGCAGTTGACCTCAAATTGGACTTGTTCACGTTCAATTGCATTCATGTGTAGCCAATACTCCTGAGCATCAGTGGGCATTGATTTGTGGCCATTCTTGCAGCGGAGGTGTTGATCAATATTCGTGAAAGGGCAAAACTTTGTTCGTGAGAGGATATCAGTGTCGTGTGGCTCACGACCACATTCTATACAAGAGAATGCTAGCTGTATTCTAGCTCCTGGTAGCCACTGCTCAACTTCAGAGAAACACCTTTTTAGTAGTAACAGCAATCTTCGGCAGGTCTCTCTGAAAGGGTCATCGGAAGTAATTTGACGTGAGTATTGCAGCTCTATTGTATCAATGTGCTCTGTGATGGTTAGCTTGTCCACACCAATGTCCATGGCGATCTGGTCACGATAGATAGGGTGGAAGAGAACCGCAACCCCTTGTTTAGTGGCAAGAGAAGTGGCTAGTCGAACAAAGTAGCCAGGAGGAACGTATCCAGAGCGGAACGTAAGGTGAACAGGGGCAGCTTTTTCGAGCGGGAAAGACTGCATTTTAACATCACAAGACTTGGAAGGTCTTAAAGAATCTTTTCTCTTACCAACATTTGAAGTGGTAGTAAGTGGAAGCTGTGAGAGATGATGTTGAAGCATATGAGGAACAAAATATTCCTTTACTATACCACTTCTTGTATGGAGGTCAGTAGTGACAATGGGAGCCGCCAAGAGAAAATGCACCAACATCTCAATCAATGAACCTGGGGCAAGATTGTGTTCATCAACACTGCTAAGTATATCTTCATAGAGAGGCTCAATAAGAATGCCATAACTTGTGAGAGTATCCCACATGTCACTGAACCCAAACTTTCTCTTCCAACTAGCAAACAGGTTTCCAAACTGATCAACTAGCCACTGAGGTTCAAGAATCACTACCGACTCAAGGCCTTTAACCTCTGGATAAAACAAGAAGACTCCAAGTTCATGGTAGAACAGGAGAGCACTGGTAACCTCGTCGTGAGGTACATGGCATTCTGCTGCAATGCGATACACTTCATCTAATGATATAACTCTCTTTAACTTTTTAGTGTGGAGTTGTAAAACCTTGCGAAAATGGATCCAGCTGACAGGAGTCTCTTTAGTCAGCTTGTCATGAACAAACTCATAGACAAGTTGTTGAATCTTCATAAATCCACGGTCTGCTTTAGAGCCTGTTCCAGCGGTGGTATTATTAACCAGGATCAAGCTATCTAGGATCATGTCACCATATTCTTTCCCCTTTATTGACTCCTTAAACATCTTGAGCATTTTTGCACATAATCGTTCCCTTCGTTTTTTTCTTACATGACGTGGTGTACTAGAAGCAATTTGATCAGCATGGGTACCAACTAAGATAATTCTAGGATATAAAGGCACCCTATAGCTACCCTTATCTTGAGCACTTCCAAAGCGATTGTGAATCATAGCCATCCACTTGTGAAATAGAGTAAGAGTGCTAATTACTGACATCCCTTGATCTTTCTGCTGACCATCATCGAAAGCAATTACTCTAAATGGAGCTTCAAGACCAATGGAAGCATTGAACACGAGAATAAACATTGTTCGAGAACTCAAGAACGCAGGAAGAACATCCAAGAACACAGGTTGACCACCACAGTCCCAGAGATGGAGTAACACCTCATGATCAGCTTTAGACTGAGACACCTCACCAGTACCAGCAACTTTTTGCAAGACCTTCTCTTTATGCTCTGCTACTTCAGTTAATTTTCTTGTTTGGCTAAGATTGTAAGAAACTGACATCATCTTATTCTGAATGACACATTCATCCTTGGGCTCTTCTTCCTCTTCTCTCTCACGATCTGTATTCACCGGCTAGACAAAGAGAGAGCAGGCAACAACACATTATAATAATCTCATATAATTATATTATCTTTGTGGAGTGTGCTACAATAGAGATATATATGTTCCGCGCTTTTTGGAAACTTGCGCAATTTCGAAACTGCGTTGCGCAAATTGGTGGTTACCAATTTGCCCGGTCAGTTTCGAAACTGCGCATCTCTTGCGCAATTTAGAAACTGCACGTACACGATCGCTACATGTACCTACTGTATGAACATTGCCTCTATACGTTGTTGTGCACGGTGCGTGCAGCTGCTGCTTTGGTGGCTTGTACATTATAGAACGCGAGATGATGTACTGTATACTGCTATTCATCAAAGAACAAGAGCACTAGCTGCTTGAGTAAGTCCAGGCTATGAATTATAATACATGTAGCAAGTTAGTATGCATGTGTGAGCTAGCTATTCATTGTCAACAGCTGCATGACCGTGGAAGACACTGTCACACGTCTTGGCAATCTGTTCATTTATTTCCACACACGATTACTCAGTTCCAGCATGGGCCTTATGCTTGCAGTGCACTTCAGTGATAATGTCAAAGAATCTTCAACAAAAACTAACTACTCTGTGCCAGTTGGCTAATACTGTAAGGTCATCAGTTGAATAAATAAATTAAACTCAGCTGTTTTGTGAACTAGTTATAATACCTTTTTGGCTGGGAGGCACAATACATGTCATCACAATACATCTTTTAACTCTGCTATTCCATCTTATTTTTCCCGTAATTATATTCTCCATTCAATTTTATTCCAATTCACTGCAAATCATCTTCATATTTAATTCATTTTATCCATCGTCAATCAAACTCTGGAATAGTCTCCCTGTATCTATTAAATCAGCTCATTCTCTCTCATATTTGAAGTCTCTCCTCTCTTCATCCTTTAATTAGCACTAGTTGCTATTCACATTTCTTTGAAATGAAAAATGAAAAAAGAGGACTATAACTCATACTTAAACCCTCTCTAACTTGTTGACTCATGCAGAATTTAAAAAAAATTTGAATAAGTATGTGCTCAGTACAGGATCTCCCTTTAGCACATGGACAATACGAGTTCTCTTTTCATTCCATGTTGCTTTGCTAGTACTCGGTGTGGCATTTGCTTCACCACTGTTACCATGCATCAGCATCACTAGTAGTAGAGCCTGAGAACTTCGCTCGACAATACTGTTCGAAGTGTGTGTCGATGCTGGCATCGGCATGACCTTCGCACGCCAATTTAGTAGGTGTGAAGGTATGTTTGCTGCTTGCAACCATAGCTGCAATAATGTAGACGGCCATTTCTAATTTGAGCAGAAATTCTCGTTGCGCAGTTTCGAAATCGCGCACGCAATTTCGAAACTGGCACGCAAATTGGCAACCACCAATTTGCGCAACGCAGTTTCGAAATTGCGCAAGTTGACAAAAAGCGCGGAACATATACTTGGCAACTTTGTTGAACACAAAGCAATAAATCGTACAGTGATTTTATCATTAAGTTGAACAGTCTAGAAACTGTATAGCACAAAAGAAGAAAATAAAATTGAGATACTCACATTCTTAATCATTCGCACCTCTTCAGCTATTTCATCATCCTCAGTCATTTCAACCCATTGATGGTCAGACAGATTACCAGCATTTGCCCAGGAATACCTGACAGGACGAGTCTCAGCTAGTATGGTGGATCTAGCCTTGCGCGGAAGACGCTGGTTCATGAGACCACGCCTGAGACTAGTTTTTCCAACTGCTGCAGCACCCAGGAACATGACACGACCATATGAACAACGTTCTCTTCCTCTCAACAGTGCTTGTTGATACTTATCTTCAACTGATTACATGAGACATTAAAACACACACACACAAGTACTATCACACTTACAAGTCTACAACAACAGAATGATTGAAAGATGTGGTAATTATTCAAACAATCAGTTTTATATAACTCACTCTCTGAAGTATAAAGAGAATGATTGGAGAAAGAATAAGAGATGTGGCGGTTATTCATGCATTGAGCAAATCTATTTGTACTTCTATGAAACTCACCCGCTGAAGAATAGAAAGAGAAAGAATAAGAGATGTGGTGGTTATTCATAGCGCAATACATAATCTACTTGTCTACTTCTATGTAACTCACTTCCTAAAGCATAAAGAGAATGAAGAGACGTGGTGGTTATTTATAGCGCAATACACAAACTACTTGTATTTCTATGTAACTCACTGCCTGAAGTATAGAGAGAATGATTGAAGAAAGAAAAAGAGACATGGTAGTTATTCATAGTGCAATACACAATCTACTATATAACTCACTCGCTGAAGTAAAGAGAGAATGATTGGAGAAAGAATTTAATAAGAGAAGTGGGAGTATTAATTGCGCTACACGAACTACTTGTACTTCTATGCAACTTACTTGCTAAAGTATAAAGAGAATGATTGGAGGAATAATAAGAGATATGGCAGTTATCATAGCTCAATGCACATCTACTTGTATTTCTATTAACTCACTGCCTGAAATCGTAAATGAAAAAAGAGTAAGAGACGTAGTCGTAATTCATAGCACAACACACAGCTACTTCTACTTCTATGATACTCACTTGCTGAGGGAATGATTGGAGAAAGAATAAGGTTATTGATAACACTATACACTTGCACTTCTATGTAACTCACTTGCTGAAGTAGCTATAGAGAGAATGATTCAGAGAAAGAATAAGAGATGTGGTGGTTATTCATAGCGCAATACACAGACAACTTTTACATGTAATTCTATATGTAACTCACTCTCTGAAGTTTATATAGAGAGAATGATTGGAGAAAGAATAAGCGATGTAGTGGTTATTCAAAGTCCAATCCAAAATCTACTTGTACTTCTATATGTAACTCACTCGCTAAAGTATGAAGAGAATGATTGGAGAAAGAATGAGAAATGTGGTGGTTATTGATTGCTCAATTCAAAATCTATTGCATTTCTATGTAACTCACTTCCTGAAGTAGAGAGAGAATGATTGAAGAAAGAAAAAGAGACGAGGTGGTTAGTCATGGTGCAATATATAGTCTACTTCTATTTATATGTAACTCACTTGCTAAAGTATAGAGAGAATGATTGGAGAAGGAATAAGATATGTGGTGGTTATTGATAGCACAATACACAATCTACTTGTACTTCGATGAAACTCACTTGCTGAAGTAGCTATAGAGAGAATGATTAGAGAAAGAATAAGAGATGTGGTGGTTATTCATAGCGCAATACACAGGCAACTTTTACATGTAATTCTATATGTAACTCACTCTCTGAAGTTTATATAGAGAGAATGATTGGAGAAAGAATAAGCGATGTAGTGGTTATTCAAAGTCCAATCCAAAATCTACTTGTACTTCTATATGTAACTCACTCGCTAAAGTATGAAGAGAATGATTGGAGAAAGAATGAGAAATGTGGTGGTTATTGATTGCTCAATTCAAAATCTATTGCATTTCTATGTAACTCACTTCCTGAAGTAGAGAGAGAATGATTGAAGAAAGAAAAAGAGATGTGGTGGTTAGTCATGGTGCAATATATAGTCTACTTCTATTTCTATGTAACTCACTTGCTAAAGTATAGAGAGAATGATTGGAGAAAGAATAAGAGATGTGGTGGTTATTGATAGCACAATACACAATCTACTTGTACTTCGATGAAACTCACTTGCTGAAGTAGCTATAGAGAGAATGATTGGAGAAAGAATAAGAGATGTGGTGGTTATTCATAGCACAATCCACAATCTATTTGTACTTATATGTAACTCACTCGCTAAAGTGTAAAGAGAAAGAATAAGAGATGTGGTGGTTATTCATTGCTCAATTCAAAATCTAATTGTATTTCTATGTAACTCACTTCCTGAAGTATAGAGAGAATGATTGAAGAAAAAATAAGAGGCGTGGTGGTTAGTCATGGCACAATACATAGTCTACTCCTATACTTCTATGTAACTCACTTGCTAAAGTATAGAGAGAATGATTGGACAAAGAATAAGAGATGTGGTGGTTATTAATAGGACAAAACACAATCTATATGTACTTAACTCACTTCCTGAAGTATAGAGAGAATGATTGAAGAAAAAATAAGAGACGTAGTGGTTAGTCATGGCACAATATATAGTCTACTCCTACTTCTATGTAACTCACTTGCTGAAGTGTAGACAGAATAAGAATAAGAGATGTGGTGGTCATTGATAGCACAATACACAATCTACTTGTACTTCGATGAAACTCACTTGCTGAAGTAGCTATAGAGAGAATGATTGGAGAAAGAATAAATGATGTGGTGGTTATTCATAGCGTAATCCACAATCGACGTGTACTTCTATGTAACTCACTTGCTAAAGTATAGAGAGATTGATTGGAGAAAGAATAAGAGATGTGGCGGTTATTCATTGCTCAATACAAAATCTATTATTTCTATGTAACTCACTTCCTGAAGTATAGAGAGAATGATTGAAAGCAGAATAAGAGGCGTGGTGGTTAGTCATAGCGCAATACACATGACAGTCTACTTCTATGTAACTCACTTGCTGAAGCATAGAGAGAGCGATTGAAGAAAGAATAAGAGATGTGATGGTTATTGATAGCACAATACACAATCTAGTTGTACTTCTATGAAACTCACTTGCTGAAGTAGCTATAGAGAGAATGATTGGAGAAAGAATAAGAGATGTGGTGGTTATTCATAGCACAATACACAATCTACTTGTACTTCTATGTAACTCACTTGCTAAAGTACAGAGAATGATTGGAGAAAGAATAAGACATGTGGAGGTTATTCATAGCAGAATACACAATCTACTTGTACTAATATGAGACTCACTGTCTATTGTATAGAGAGAATGATTGGTGAAAGAATAAGAGATGTAGTGGTTATTCATAGCAGAATACACAATCTACTTGTAATTCTATGAAACTCACTGCCTGAAGTATAAAGAGCATGATTGGATAAGAGATGTGGTGGTTATTGATAGCACAAAAAAAACAATCTACTTGTACTTCTATGTAACTCACTGCCTGATGTATAGAGAGAATAATTGGACAAAGAATAAGATATGTAGTGATTATTAATAGCAGAATGCACGATATACTTGTACTTCAATGTAACTCACTTCCTAATGCATTAAGATAACGATTGGAGAAAGAATAAGAGATGTGGTTGTTATTGATAACACAATACACAATCTACTTGTACTTCTATGTAACTCACTCGCTGAAGTAGAGAGAGAATGATTGGAGAAAGAATAAGAAATGTGGTTGTTATTGATAGCACAATACACAATCTACTTGTACTTCTATGTAACTCACTCGCTGAAGTAGAGAGAGAATGATTGGAGAAAGAATAAGAAATGTGGTTGTTATTGATAGCACAATACACAATCTACTTGTACTTCTATGTAACTCACTAGCTGAAGTAGAGAGAGAATGATTGGAGAAAGAATAAGAGATGTGGTGGTTATTCATTGCTCAATACAAAATCTACTTATATTTCTATGTAACTCACTTCCTGAAATATCGAGAGAATGATTGAAGAAAGAATAAGAGGTGTGGTGGTTAGTCATAGCGCAATACACACGACAGTCTACTTCTACTTCTATGTAACTCACTTGCTGAAGTATAGAGAGAATGATTGAAGAAAGAATAAGAGATGTGGTGGCCGGTTATTGATAGCACAATACACAATCTACTTCTACTTCTATGTAACTCACTTCCTAAAGTATATAGAGAGAATGATTGGACAAAGAATAAGAGATGTGGCGGTTATTCATTGCTCAATACACAATCTACTTGTACTTCTATGTAACTCACTGCCTGATGTATAGAGAGAATAATTGGACAAAGAATAAGATATGTAGTGATTATTAATAGCAGAATGCACGATATACTTGTACTTCAATGTAACTCACTTCCTAATGCATTAAGATAACGATTGGAGAAAGAATAAGAGATGTGGTTGTTATTGATAACACAATACACAATCTACTTGTACTTCTATGTAACTCACTCGCTGAAGTAGAGAGAGAATGATTGGAGAAAGAATAAGAAATGTGGTTGTTATTGATAGCACAATACACAATCTACTTGTACTTCTATCAAGAGTATATAATCTTACCAAGAGTATCGAACGCCAATTGCCACTGTAGAAACACTCTCGGGAAAGTAACGTGACAGAAACGTGATCTGATGACGTATACGCCTACACTGCAGGCTAGCCATTGACGTCATCGACGTTCAGCAACGATGCTAGCCAAGCTTTTTGGATGATCATTGGACTGTTGCAGGCGAGAATATAGCGATGTAGACACGACAAATGCTGAGAAAAACAGAAACACGTGCTAGTTATGCTTTTTAATCGAAGAATAAAAGCAGCAGCGAGCTCGGTCCGTCAGAGCGCGTTCGTCTACAAAAATCACATTGCTGATGTTCAGCGACTAACGAACGCCTGCTTGTTAGAGGTAGCTTGTCAATAAAGAGCCCTGAGTAGCTGTATTTTCCATCATGGTCGCTTGCTTCCCGCAGGACTCGCCTTCGTTGTGACGTAGTCATGGATTCGTGCAACACACTTTCGTCACAATGCGTAAAATATCTCACGTGCTGGTCATGTTACTTTCCCGAGAGTGTTTCTACAGTGGCAATTGGCGTTCGATACTCTTGGTAAGATTATATACTCTTGCTTCTATGTAACTCACTCGCTGAAGTAGAGAGAGAATGATTGGAGAAAGAATAAGAAATGTGGTTGTTATTGATAGCACAATACACAATCTACTTGTACTTCTATGTAACTCACTAGCTGAAGTAGAGAGAGAATGATTGGAGAAAGAATAAGAGATGTGGTGGTTATTCATTGCTCAATACAAAATCTACTTATATTTCTATGTAACTCACTTCCTGAAATATCGAGAGAATGATTGAAGAAAGAATAAGAGGCGTGGTGGTTAGTCATAGCGCAATACACATGACAGTCTACTTCTACTTCTATGTAACTCACTTGCTGAAGTATAGAGAGAATGATTGAAGAAAGAATAAGAGATGTGGTGGCCGGTTATTGATGGCACAATACACAATCTACTTCTACTTCTATGTAACTCACTTCCTGAAGTATAGAGAGAATGATTGGAGAAAGATTAAGAGATGTAGCGGTTACTCATAGCAGAATACACAATCTAATTGTACTTCTATGAAACTCACTGCCTGAAATATAAAGAGAATGATTGGAGAAAGAATATGAGATGTGGTGGTTATATTGATAGCACAATAAACAATCTACTTGTACTTCTATGTAACTCACTGTCTGAAGTATAGAGAGAATGATTGGAGAAAGAATAAGATATGGTGGTTATTCATAGTGCAATACACAATCTACTTGTGCTTCTATGTAACTCACTCCCTGAAGTATAAAGACAATGATTGGAGAAAGAATAAGAGTTGTGGTGGTTATTTATAGCACAATTAAGAGACTACTTGAACTTCTATGTAACTCACATCCTGGAGTATAGAGAGAATGATTGGAGAAAAAAATAGGAGATGTGGTGGTTATTCATAGCACAATACACAATCTACTTGTACTTCTATGCAACTCACTCGCTGAAGTATAGAGAGAATGTTTGGAGAAAGAATAAGATATGGTGGTTATTCATAGCGCAATACACAATCTACTTGTACTTCTAAGTAACTCACTATCTGAAGTATAGAGAGAATGATTTGAGAAAGAAAAAGATATGGTGCATGGTTATTCATAGCAAAATACACAATCTACTTGTGCTTCTATGAAACTCACTCCCTGAAGTATAGAGAGAATGATTGGAGAAAAAATAGGAGATGTGGTGGTTATTCATAGCACAATACACAATCTATACTTGTACTTCTATGTAACTCACTACCTGAAGTAAAGAGAATGATTCGAGAAAGAATAAGAGATGGGGTGGTTATTCATAGCGCAATACACAATCTACTTGTACTTCTATGTAACTCACAAACTGAAGTATAGAGAGAACGATTGGACAAAGAATAAGAGATGTTGTGGTTATTCATAGCACAATTAACAGACTACTTGAACTTCTATGTAACTCACTCGCTGAAGTATAGAGAGAATGATTGGAGAAAAATAGGAGATGTGGTGGTTATTCATAGCACAATAAACAATCTACTTGTACTTCTATGTAACTCACTTCCTGAAGTATAGAGAGAATGATAGGAGAAAAAATAGGAGATGTGGTGGTTATTCATAGCACAATACACAATCTATACTTGTACTTCTATGTAACTCACTACCTGAAGTAAAGAGAATGATTCGAGAAAGAATAAGAGATGGGGTGGTTATTCATAGCGCAATACACAATCTACTTGTACTTCTATGTAACTCACAAACTGAAGTATAGAGAGAACGATTGGACAAAGAATAAGAGATGTTGTGGTTATTCATAGCACAATTAACAGACTACTTGAACTTCTATGTAACTCACTCGCTGAAGTATAGAGAGAATGATTGGAGAAAAATAGGAGATGTGGTGGTTATTCATAGCACAATAAACAATCTACTTGTACTTCTATGTAACTCACTTCCTGAAGTATAGAGAGAATGATAGGAGAAAGATTAAGAGATGTAGTGGTTATTCATAGAAGAATACACAATCTACTTCTACTTCTATGAACTCACTTCCTGAAATATAAAGAGAATGATTGGAGAAAGAATATGAGATGTGGTGGTTATATTGATAGCACAATAAACAATCTACTTGTACTTCTATGTAACTCACTGTCTGAAGTATAGAGAGAATGATTGGAGAAAGAATAAGATATGGTGGTTATTCATAGCGTAATACACAATCTACTTGTACTTCTATGTAACTCACAAACTGAAGTATAGAGAAAACGATTGGACAAAGAATAAGAGATGTTGTGGTTATTCATAGCACAATTAAGAGACTACTTGAACTTCTATGTAACTCACATCCTGGAGTATAGAGAGAATGATTGGAGAAAAAAATAGGAGATGTGGTGGTTATTCATAGCACAATAAACAATCTACTTGTACTTCTATGTAACTCACTAGCTGAAGTATAGAGAGAACAATTGAGGAAAGAATATGAGATGTGGTGATTATTCATAGCACAATACACGATCTACCTGTACTTCTATGTAACTCACATCCTGGAGTATAGAGAGAATGATTGGAGAAAGAATAAGAGATGTAGTGGCTATTCATAGCGCAATACACGATCTACTTGTACTTCTATGTAACTCACTCCCTGAAGTATAGAGAGAATGATTGGAGAAAGAATAAGAGATATGGTGGTTATTATGCCTCGGTGGGCGGAGCCACGAGGCATACAGTAGTCGTAGTCAGTAGTTGGTCGGATTTGAATTTTAAAAAGTTTCATTTTAAAGCTTAGTGCGTAAGTTACCGTGTGAAATGCTCATGGCTGGTTCAGTTTTGTAGCGCACGCTGAAAATTAAGCTCTGAAACTGGCAATGCAAGTATAACACGGTATTATCTCGCTTTCGAACTTGTGAAAACTGTGTACGAAGCTGAGTTCATGAGTTATGGCGCTATTTGCTCACTTTGTTTACCGTTGCTGGTGATCTGGACTTCTCCACAGGCAAGCTGTCCACAGTTGACTGCCTAGAAGCTGATAGGCTAGAATTTTACTATAGGATAGCAGCGCAGGTCCAGAAAATCGTGTAAGCAAGCTATTGCAGCTATCTCGCTCATGGTATGCGTGTGACTACTGTGCTAAACACTGTAGAGACACGCCCAGTTGAATTGTGGTTAACACTGATTGGCTTCTGATTGCACAACTAAAGCACTGTGTTGATATGTATGGTGGGTATTCATAGTGTAATACACAATCCACTTGTACTTCTATATAACTCACTAGCTGAAGTATAGAGAGAATGATTGGAGAAAGAATAAGAGATTTGGTGGTTATTCATAGCGCAATACACAACTTCTATGTAACCCACTCGCTGAAGTATAGAGAGAATGATTGGAGAAAGAAGAAGAGATATGGTGGTTATTCATAGCACAATACACAATCTAATTGTACTTCTACGTAACTCACATACTGAAGTGTAGAGGGAATGATTGGAGAATTATATTTCAGAAGGCTCAGTCTCACATATCATAGATAAATACCCCATGTACAGGATTGGAAACAGCTCACGTGAGCAAATGCCCTAATACATTTCCACGCGGGCCGTCCGCGTTCGGGTTATTAGCACCTATGTTGGTCTTGACCTCCAGCTAGATCGCCGTCAAAGAGGAAAAATACGGCTATTTCAGGCACCCAGGAACACTTTCGCTGGAGAGAAGCTCAGAGAACGTTGATAGATATGCCAGCGATCGTTTGGCAGTGCGTTAAATAGTGCTGGAGGCTTCGTCGCAGCAGAATTGTCCTAGTCGCCGACGATCGCCGTTTCCACAGCTTAGTGTGGGACTAGAAGCCTCTTAGGAAAACAGCTACCAAAGTAAAAACACTGCTAGGATAACCATGTGGCATCGGTGCGATAGGATAACAGCCACATTAGCCGTTTGAACGTAGTTTGAAGAGCGTTTTGCTTGGTTTTACGCCTTGGCCGAAGTCGTAGGTGTGCCGTTTCTGTGGGACTGTAACTGTCCGAGTATACTTCTGTGCTCGGTTCTACTTATACAGTTGGAAAGCCTGGATCTTTGCGTGTTTGGTAAGAGTACTATGATGAGCATAGCTATCTTAGTCTTGGAGTACTGCAAGCACAAACATGGCCAAGTACGCGGGTTTTGTACAATTTTGACAAAAACTAACGACGTGGTCAAGGAACATCGAGTTCAGAGTAATTTAGCCCGAACACTGAGTGCCCGCGCTAATGTGGAAAAATTTCTTTGTTTCCAATCATGTACATGGGGTATTTATCTATGCACATATCAATTGTGTATGGCCCTGTTTTCTAATAATAATATATTATAGTTAGTTTGTAGTATTTACGGTAAGTAGCCCCGCCTAGGGGTGGGGATTTCTGTTACTATAAAAGTTAGCTACACGTGGTACACCTCGGCCTTTTTTCTAACTCGAAAAATGGAAGACATAAACTACGATCAAGAATTTGATGACACTAGTCAGAGCCCTGGTGTTAACGGTGAGGACCAGGGACGGAGTTCCCGTGAAAGCTCAAGCCATTTCGTGCTCGACCAGAGAGTCGGCGCGGGAAGTGCGAACCAGAGTGCTCGCACAGGTGGCTCCAACCTGGGGCAGAGCCCTCAACCAGGTTCGGACGCTACCACCGTCATCCTCGACGAGATCAAGAGGTTGGGCTCCTCGGTACACCAGATTGCCGACAGAGTCGGAAAACTGGAGGCCGAGGGTCCGACACCGAAAAAGCCAAGAGCGACAGAGCCTCACTCTTGGGCAGACGAAGTTGGGGACCGAGAGTCAGAGTATCTCTCGGATGACGATCTCGTTTCACGAGAAGCACCTAAGTCATTAGTGTTGTCAGAGAGCAACACCGCCATGGTCACATCTGCTTTTAGCAGCTCTTTGTCAAATGGCGAGAGACGAAGGTTGCGCAGCGCGTATCCGACACCAGAGGTTTCGGCTACACGCTGCCCAAACTTGACCTGTGTTCAAATCCTCGAAGGTCAAGCAAGAGGTCAAGTCCGCAGACACGGAGCTTGCCAGAATACAAGCGTTTGTAGATGACCCAGGTGCACCGCTGTTGCAGCTGATCCATGGGACTGACCCGAGCACAGAGGGGCGGGTTTGGACAAAGAGGATGTCATGAAGGCAGCCGCTGATACCATCCGGTTGCTTGGCAATGCGTCAGCCCAAATCTCTAAATTGAGAAGAAAGATCCTGAGAGCCGTCAATCCTGATATTCAGGATTTAGCTGAAGAGGACATCTTCGAAGGCGTTGCTCCCGATCTCTTCGGGAAGGACTTTGAGTCCAGAATGAAGGGCAGGGCCGAGTCTATTAAATTACTCGGCGAGTCTAAACCCCCTCATCCGAAGAAAAAGTTTTTCCACGGTGGCCGTCCCACTGCCCCCCAAAGAGGCGGCAGCCACTTCAGCCGCGGGGGAGACACTGGACCAAAAAGGACAAGCACAGCAGTTCCCAGAGCAAGTGACTCCCCAGAACCATGCTACAAATATTGTAAATTATTATTGCCAGAGTTCAATAAAACATGCATTGGTTCAAAGGGGGGTTGTACCCTTAATGGGCACTATCAGGGGATCATCCAGTTGCAGGAAAGATAGCACTCTTCCTCGACAACTGGACAAGAGTGACACACGACGACTGGGTACTAGCCACAGTACAGGGCTACAAGCTAGAATTGCTAGACAATCCAGCACAAGCATTTCGTCCCCGGGAGATAACACTTTCGTTGGAAGAGCAAAATCTCATCCAGGAGGAGTTACAAAAATGCTCCTGAAAGGGGCTATCACACCAATAGCCCCATCCGATCAGCAAGGGTTTTACTCAAACCTTTTCTTAGTTCCGAAAAAGGACGATGGCATGAGACCAGTGATAAATCTGAAGCGTCTCAACAAGTTCATCACCCCTCACTATTTCAAAATGGAGGGACTACACACATTGAAAGACCTGCTGAAAAGAAACGACTGGATGACAAAAGTAGACTTGAAAGACGCCTACTTTACAATCCTGGTCCACTCTCGGGACAGACCGCTTCTCCGTTTCTATGCCCTGGGATCTCAATACCAATTCACGTGCCTGCCATTCGGCCTGTCAAGCGCTCCATGGGTCTTCACCAAGACCCTAAAGCCAGTGACAACCCTGCTCAGAGAGCTAGGGGTAAGGCTAGTGATATACATAGACGACATCCTAGTGGTAGCGGAGTCGCTGGAATTAGCGAGAGAACATACCGAGGGTTTGGTTTACCTCCTAGAGAACCTGGGTTTCATAGTTCACCCAGAGAAAACCCAATTGACCCCCACCCAAACGATAGAATTCCTGGGAATGGAGGTCGACTCGCGCTCCCTGGAGCTACGTGTCCCAGGGAAGAAACTGAAAAAAATCAGACAGGAGGCAACCAGGATAAACAATCAGGACCCTCCTCCCACATCACGAGAAGTGTCACGCCTTCTCGGGAAGCTAACTTCGGTATCCCAGGCCATTCCCCGGGCCCCCTGTTTTGCAGGGCGGTTCAGAGAGATCTGGCGTGTGCACTAGAAAAGAACAGTCAATCATACGATGGCCCCTGTCCACTGTCGGCAGCGGCAAAAGAAGAGCTCACTTGGTGGAGCGACCAGTTGTCCAAGTGGAACGGGAAGAGCCTGGTTCTAAAGAACCCGGACCTACAGATAGAGTCGGATGCCTCCCGCACAGGCTGGGGAATGGCATGCGAACGCTCACGGACAGGGGGTCCTTGGTCGCACATAGAGACAGATTACCATATAAACTGTCTGGAACTGCTAGCAGCCACGCTAGCAGTCAAGACGTTTTTGAAGGAACAAACAAACAAATGCATACTCCTGTTGATCGACAATCGAACAGCAGTAGCGTACATAAACAACTTGGGCGGGACAGTCTCCGCCCAAGCGACAATCATGGCAAGGGACCTTTGGATTTGGTGCCTCGAGAGAGGGATACTGGTTACTGCCCAATACCTCCCGGGAGAGGAAAACACCAGAGCAGACACAGAGTCACGAGTGATGGGAGATCGCTCCGACTGGATGCTGAATCCGCCACTCTTCCAACAGATCCGGAGACGGTTCCTGGAGTTGGAGATAGATCTATTCGCGTCTCGTCTGTCCTTCCAACTTCCCGGATTCTTCAGCTGGAGGCCGGACCCTCTAGCTGAAGCAACAGACGCCTTCCTTCAGGACTGGAATGGGCTGTGTGCCTATGCGAACCCACCATGGAACCTCATAGGGCGAACCCTGTCGAGAGTGGAGGAACAGGCAGTAGACCTATTAGTACTAATAGCCCCAGTCTGGCCCTCGCAACCTTGGTACCCCAGACTCCTCAGTCTACTGGTCTCCAGCCCCCTACTAATCAATCAGCAGGAAGAGGTGATGGTGAAGGTATGGGGAGGAAGTCTTCCAGAGATATCGCCCCCTTAGCCGTGTGGCCTATCTCAGGCAACACTACGCTGACAAGAGAATTTCGGGAGAAGCTACCCAACTCCTCCTCTCATCATGGAGACAAAAGTCAGCTCAGACATATGATTCCCTCTGTAAAAGATGGATCAGCTGGTGCACTGAACGGAATGTCGATCCCGTTTCAGGACCTATAGAGGATGTAGTGAATTTTCTAGCACACCTCCACACTCAGGGCTATCAGTACAGATCCCTGAATAGCTGTAGGTCGGCAATAGCCTCTATGCACACTCCGATAGATGGAGCCTCTATAGGGCAACACCCATTGGTATCGCGCCTAATGAAAGGGGCGTTTCAATCACGCCCTCCTTTACCCAGGTACTCGGTAACTTGGGACATTTCCATGGTCCTGGCATGGCTTATTTGGACGGTCAGCCACTAGACGATAATATATCTCTCAAGCTGCTAACACTGCGGACAGTAATGTTCTTGGCATTAACCCGCCCTTCGAGGTCAGCAGACCTGACCAAACTAAACCTGACTGGGTTCAGGACCACCCCTGAGGGCGCAGTGTTCGTCCCAAGTGCCCTTGCGAAACAGTCCACGGCTAACAGGCGCGTGTCCAGAAATGAGGGAAGATAGGTGCGCGCGCGAAGCGCACCCGAAAAATCTAATTAATATTCATGATATTCATCAAATTGTGTCATTTTCGTTATTATTATCATGGCACACTGGATTTGTTCTTGGCTAGAACTAATGGAAACCAGCCTAAACCACCTTAGAATGGAATATTGGCAGCTGATAAGTTTGTTGCAATAACAGTTGTGATAAATTTATAGCCACAGTGTACTTTAATGTTTAAAACTTCAATGCTGAGGGGGGTGCTAGAGCATCCTGAGCCCTATCGTGGACACGCGCCTGGCTAACAAACTGCTTCAAGCAGTGGCGTATCCAGGATTTGGAGTAGGAGGGTGCTTAATTATATATTCATATAAACCACACCCATTATTAATTTATTGACCACGCCCGAAATTATTATTATTACAGTATAATCGAAATTCAAGCAAGCTATGCATAATGCAGTTGTTCTCTGAGCTGGTCTAGTAACACGTGCATTCCTATGGCTAGCAAGCCGCTAATCACCTTACTAAATATGGCAAACACTAATTATTTTGCTAAGCATGGTTAACTATATCTTATGCCTCATTAAAAAAGAAATTTTTGGTTCTTAGGGGGTGCTCAAGCACTGAAAGCACCCTTGTAAAAACGCCCCTGGCTTCAAGGACTTCCTTTTCCCAAGGTTTACGGAAAACGTTAGACTTTGTCCCGTTCACTCCCTTGCTCTTTACATCGAGAGGACGAAACAGCTTAGAGGAGGGAATTCCCAGCTGTTCATAGCCACCATAAAGCCACACCTCCCAGTGACTTCGTCCACGGTGGCGAGGTGGTTGAAGCAGGCGATCGGTGACTCAGGCATAGACACAAGCGTCTTTAAAGCACACTCAGTCAGAGGCGCAACCACGTTGGCAGCCTCTAATCAGGGAGTCACCACAGAAGATATTTTAAAGGCAGCTGACTGGAGCAATAGCTCCACCTTTCAGCGATTCTACTACAAGCCTGTTCGCAATTCAACATTTGGCAGAACAGTCCTATCCATTAGCTACAAACAACACAATTGATATGTGAGACTGAGCCTTCTGAAATATAATATCAGAATGGCTAAGACTACAGAGTGGTTGAATGCTATTCTGCATTATATGAAGAAGGTGAAGTCGAGCATATCAATGTCCCACCCTCCCACACCTGTATGATGTGATATGCTTCTTGACTTCACACCACAAGGCATAATTTGGTTCTCAAAAGGCCGAGGTGTACCACGTGAAGCTAACTTTTATAGTAACAGAAATCCCCACCCCTAGGCGGGTCTACTTACCGTAAATACTACAAACTAACTATAATTATTAGAATACAGGGCCATACACAATTGATATGCTCGACTTCACCTTCCTCATATAATGCAGAATAGCATTCAACCACTCTGTGGTCTTAGCCATTCGGATATTAAAGAATAAGAGATGTGGTGGTTATTCATAGCGCAATACACAATCTACTTGTACTTCTATGTAGCCTCGTTCCCAGGCCTTTAATAGAAGGACTGGTAACAATTGCACGCGCATGCGCCAAATTTTAGCTCAAATCGCGCTAATGGACATTTACGAGCACGTTTGGTATATTTATGTCCGTATACTGCTCCGTTTATACAATATACGGCATAAAAATAGGCAGGGTAAGAGGCGGAGCAATTTTGTTGCTGACGTGACATGACAAAGATGCGTTTACAGTATGCTTCTTGTAAGCCTCGTCCTGAACTCAACATCAGCATACAGCTATATCTGTGGACACAGTAGGACTCCCAAGACATGGGCCCGAAGAGGCATCGTAGCTATACGCTGAAACTGTGCTTTCTCTTCGATGTGCATCGCTCTCAAATGTAAGAGCCGACGGTTAACTGGCTGCAAAGCTCTAAAACCAAAATGTCTCTACGTATGGTCCTCTAGACTAACCGTGGACAGCTCCTGTAACACAGGGCTAGACACACGTACTCCGTGCTTGTGTCTAAGACGAAGAGTAATCATAGCTTTGCCTCCAGTGCTGCGGCACGCACTAAACTTTGCTGAATGAAGGAATTCTTTGTTGAGAGTCTATATTGCAACGAAGAGCAAGATAAGAACTACAGTAAGGAAATTACAAGCTTGTGAAGTTATACATTCATTTACTTTCACGGAACACAAAGAGTTAAACTTTCGCGCATGAGCGTGCAAATGTTACCAGGCCTAATTTCCTAGAAATTGGCCTGGGGACGAGGCTAACTTCTATGTAACTCACCAACTGAAATATAGAGAGAATGATTGGAGAAAGAATAAGAGATGTGGTGGTTATTAATAGCACAATAGACAATCACTTCTATGTAACTCACTCTCTGAAGTATAGAGAGAATGATTGGAGAAAGAATAAGATATGTGGTGGTTATTGATAGCACAATACTAACTAGTTAAAGCACCGTTGCGAGTGCAATACGGGAATTATTGCGCGAGGGGTGTGGTCGAGACGGTGATACAGAACGAGGCGAAGCCGAGTGCTGTATCAGCGTCGAGACCGACACCCCGAGCGCAATAATTCCCGTATTGCACGAGCAGACGGTGTTTTTACTGGTTTGTAGCACGACAGCTTGCCGCTATCACTGAATCTTTGTGCCAGGGCGACTTATTCTCGAGGTCAAGCCAAGGTCAGTCTCCGCCCACCGTGCTATATTTTCCCCGGCCGTGCTATATTTTCCCTGGCCATGCTATATTTTCCATATTGCGAACGGCGTTCACATTATGGAAAATATAGAACGGGTGGCGCCTTTGATACGCCCACGCAGAGTGCTACAAACAATCTACTTGTACTACTATGTAACTCACTAGCTGAAGTATAGAGAGAATGATTGGAGAAAGAATAAGAGATGTGGTGGTTATTGATAGCACAAATCACAATCTACTTGTACTTCTAAGTAACTCACTGGCTAAAGTATAGAGAGAATGATTGGAGAAAGAATATGAGATGTGGTGGTTATTGATAGCACAATACACAATCTACTTGTACTTCTAAGTAACTCACTGGCTAAAGCATAGAGAGAATGATTGGAGAAAGAATATGAGATGTGGTGGTTATTGATAGCACAATACACAATCTACTTGTACTTCTGAGTAACTTACTGGCTAAAGTATAGAGAGAATGATCGGAGAAAGAATAAGAGATGTGGTGGTTATTGATAGCACAATACACAATCTACTTGTACTTTTATGTAACTCACTGACTGATTGAAGTATAGATCGAGAGAATGAGAAGAAGAGATGTGGTGGTTATTCATAGCGCAAAACACAATCTACTTGTATTTCTAAGTAACTCACTTCCTAAAGTATATAGAGAATGATTGAAGAAAGATAAGAGATAAGGTGGTTATTTATAGCTCAACTACTTGTACTTCTATATAACTCACTGGCTGAAGTATAAAGAGAATCATTGGAGAAAGAATAAGAGATGTGGTGGTTATACATAACGCAACACACAATCTACTTGTACTTCTATGTAACTCACTAGCTGAAGTATAGAGAGAATGATTGGAGAAAGAATAAGAGATGTGGTGGTTATTGATAGCACAAAACACAATCTACTTGTACTTCTAAGTAACTCACTGGCTAAAGTATAGAGAGAATGATTGGAGAAAGAATATGAGATGTGGTGGTTATTGATAGCACAATACACAATCTACTTGTACTTCTAAGTAACTCACTGGCTAAAGTATAAAGAGAATGATTGGAGAAAGAATAAGAGATGTGGTGGTTATTGATAGCACAATACCAAGGGCGTATAGAGAAAGAGGGCATGCAACCGTCAATCACTCCCGTAGGATAGCGAAATATTTATTGTTACTAAAATTAGAAGTTACGGCCATCAATTACTGACGTAGAAAAAAGTAGGCGGTAACAAATGACGCATAATTTATATTCAGATCCATGCATGATCCATGCAGCCTACCTACGCCGCGCCTAAGCAACGTGTCCCGCGATCTCAGGCACAGCTAGCGACGCATACTAGTCCTACGCCGGTGTTCTCCATGGTGCCTTTCAGGCGGTCTTTGTCGTCTACGTGTTTGAATAGTGCAATGGCCTCCAGCTTGAAGAATGCGTGACTAGTGTGCCTTCCCTCGCGCATTTAGCAACAAGCAATCGTCTAGCGGTTACAGACAAGGGCGAGCAGCTACTACTGTCACTACGTCGCTGTTTAGATACAGGTGTACCTGCAGCCATTTCTGCACTCTCCGCATACGCTAAGTATACGTAGTTTAATTGATGTTTATTTTTAGTAACAATAAATATTTCGCTATCCTACGGGAGTAATTGACAGTTGCATGCCCTCTTTCTCTATACGCCCTTGACAATACACAATCTACTTGTATTTCTAAGTAACTCACTTCCTAAAGTATATAGATGATTGAAGAAAGATAAGAGATAAGGTGGTTATTTATAGCTCAACTACTTGTACTACTATGTAACTCACATCCTGAAGTATAAAGAGAATTATTGGAGAAAGAATAAGAGATGTGGTGGGCATTCATAACGCAATACACGATCTACTCGTACTTCTATGTAACTCACTATCTGAAGTATAGAGGGAATGATTGGAGAAAGAATAAGAGATGTGGTGGTCATTCATAACGCAATACACGATCTACTTGTACTTCTATATAACTCACCATCTGAAGTATAGAGAGAATGATTGGAGAAAGAAATAAGAGAATGTGGTGGTTATTCATATAGCACAATAAACCATCTACCGTAAATCGGGAAATTTTCGTTTTTAAAATATTTTCGTGGGTACAAAAATTAAACACACGAAAATTTTTAACAAAAATTTGTAAACACGTGTATGCCGAGTTGCGAGTTGTATGCTGTAAGTTTATGCTCAAGAGCTTGGCTGCAGCTGAAACACTGTCTGCCTGGAGCTACTGTTTAGCCAGCGACAGTGAGTGACCTTCTACTTTGCTGTTAGGAACGACCGTCTCAGATGATCGCCAGCGCCTGAGCGTTTTGGTCTGGCCCAGGCTAACAAATGGGCAGGATTCATTCATTCAGCTGGCTCCTACACTCTTGTATACACAATAACCATGAATACAAGCATCGTTACAGCTGTCAGCAGCAACAGCTGTGCAGTTTCATCTAGAAACTCCTTACACGTTGATAAATCTTCAATGTTAAAATATTTTCGTGGGCAAGTCGACCCACGAAAATATTTTAAGGTGGTATGGAAGTGAAGGTGTGAATTTGGAAGAATTTTTTTATTTATGTATAATTTCTGAAACATAAAATACTGTGCAAGTTGGAGTTATTATAATGGTTGTTTGAGGTGTGTAGCATGCAATCACAAAACAAGAAGAGGTCCTGAGAATTAGTGTTCATATTATGGCGCCTCAGATACACCCACTGTATTTGTTAATTCTTCTCAAAGCTATTTCCAGAAGCACTGTATGCCAGTATATTGAATAGAATTCTATGGAGAACGCCAAGGGCTAACTTTTCAGCAGAGGCCGCAATTGGATCGCCCTTTAGTATCCCGTAAGGCAGCAAAGAAGCAAACTTGGCTCACTTTCCTACAAAGACGCCAGTAGGAGCCTACGAAGAGCGTGGAACTGCGGCTTCCGGCCAAAAATTTAGCACGCTAATGTACTAGCGGGGAATCAATTCTTACCTGACAGTGCTGTTCGGTAGAAAAGTTACCGTACTCTTTGTGCACGCTACACGCAGTGGGTACATTATACACGGCCTTAGTCAGACTTTGTGAAAATACATCGTTTGTTTCGTGACTCGACACTCTACAGTAACCTTCTGAGTCATTCTGACCTCCACAAGCCCCACTAGATGTGACGCCGTCAGAACCGCAGCACAACCTAGCCGCGACCGCAGTGCCCCGCCCTAGCAACGCGTCCACAAATTACGAATAATATTAACATACACGTGCGATAAAACGTACCGCGAACGATCTTGGCTGCAACGTGTTGTAGCGTCACCTGTTGGCTGTAAAAGCTTTGTTTAGTCTTTGTACAGCTTCTTCTAGCCCAAGACTTGGACTGCGGCTGCACTAACACCACAGAGACGTTGTACTTACGTATACGGATTATAGGTCGCGTACACGTAGTTAATTGTTATTGCATTCCATCGCCCACGCATAGCAACCAGTTGGGTAACATTTGTACAACAATATCTTAGCAACCAAGGAGTTTACTTCAATTTCCTTTGAGGATCCTATTTGTATGCACCAACTCTACAACATACTTTAAAATGAAAAAATTGAAGAGGTCAAATTTCGCTTCCGTACCACCTTAACTCAAAAATTTAACACACGAAAATTTTGTTACACGAAAATTTCCCGATTTACGGTATTTGTACTTCTATGTACAACTCACTGTCTGTAGTACAGAGATAATGATTGGAGAAAGAATAAGATATGTGGTGGTAGTTATTGATAGCACATTCTACTTCTATGCAACTCACTACCTGAAGTATAGAGAGAATGATTGGATAAAGAATAAGAGACGTGGTGGTTATTCATAGCGCAATACACAATCTACTGGTACATCTATGTAACTCACTGACTGAAGTATAGAGAGAATGATTGGAGAAAGAATAGTAGATGTGGTGGTTATTGATAGCACAATACACAGTCTACATCTACTTCTATATAACTCACTGGCTGAAGTATAAATTAAGAGAATGATTGGAGAAAGAATAAGAGATGTGGTGGTTATTCATAGCTCAATACAAAATCTACTTGTACTTCTATGAAACTCACTCGCTAAAGTATAGAGAGAACGATTGGAGAAAGAATAAGAGATGTGGTGGTTATTCATAGCTCAATACACAATCTACTTCTACTTTTATGTAACTCACCAGCTGAAGTACATAGAGAGAAGGAGTGGAGAAAGAATAAGAGATGTGGTGGTTATTCATAGCTCAATACAAAATCTACTTGTACTTCTATGAAACTCACTCGCTAAAGTATAGAGAGAACGATTGGAGAAAGAATAAGAGATGTGGTGGTTATTCATAGCTCAATACACAATCTACTTCTACTTTTATGTAACTCACCAGCTGAAGTACATAGAGAGAACGATTGGAGAAAGAATAAGAGATGTGGTGGTTATTTAAAGTGTAATGCACATCTACTTGTACTTCTATGTAACTCACTTCCTAAAGTTTAAAGACAATGATTGGATAAAGAATTAGAGATGAGGTGGTTATTCAAAGCGCAATACATGATCTACTTGTACTTCTATGTAACTCACCGCCTGAAGTATAGAGAGAATGATTGGAGAAAGAATAAGAGATGTGGTGGTTATTGAAAGCACAATACATAATCTACTTGTACTTCTATGTAACTCACTTCCTAAGTATAAGGTGAATAATTGGAGTAAGAATAAGAGATGTGGTGGTTATTCATAGAGGAGTACACAATCTACTAGTAACTTTATGTAACTCACTCGCTGAAGTAAAAATAGAAAGAATGATTGGAGAGATGAGGTGGTTATTCAAAGTGCGATACACGATCAACTTGTATTTCTATGTAACTCACTTGCTGAAGTATATAGAGAGAATGATTGGAGAAAGAATAAGAGATGTAGTGGTTATTCATAGCGCAATACACAATTAACTTGTATTTCTATGTAACTCACTCGCTGAAGGATATACTTGGATAAAGAATAAGATATGGTGGTTATTCATAGCACAATACACAATCTACTTGTACTTCTATGTAACTCACTTCCTAAAGTATAAAGAGAATGATTGGAAAAAGAATAAGAGATGTGGTCGTAATTCCAAGCGCGATACACAATCTACTTGTACTTCTATGTAACTTACCCACTGAAATATAGAGAGAATGAAGGAGAAAGGATAAGAGATGTGGTGGTTATTGATAGCACAATACACAATCTACTTGTACTTCTATGTAACTCACAACCTAAAGTATAGACAGAAAGATTGGAGAAAGAATAAGAGTTGTGGTGGTTATTGATAGCACAATACACAATCTACTTGTATTTCTAAGTAACTCACATCCTAAAGTATAGAGAGAATGATTGAAGAAAGATAAGAGATAAGGTGGTTATTTATAGCTCAACTACTTGTATTTCTATATAACTCACATCCTAAAGTATAGAGAGAATGATTGGAGAAAGAATTAGAGATGTGGTGGTTATTTATAGCACAGACTACTTCTACTTCTATGTAACTCACCGGCTGAAGTATAGAGAAAATGATTGGAGAAAGCATTAGAGATATGGTGGTTATTTATAGCACAGACTACTTCTATAATTATAACTCACTACCTGAAGTATAGAGAGAATGATTGGAGAAAGAAATAAGAGAATGTGGTGGTTATTCATATAGCACAATACATATCAAAACGTTTGTCAAAAATGCCATACATTACAACATTCACGTCACGTATTGTGTGATAATAAATTTAACATTAGTTGCATTTATGACTTGTACTGATAAATAAATATTTCTTTAATTTTTAACTTACTGTTTACTTCTATCGAGATAGTATGGATGGATTCAAGATGCCCAAAGCTTCAGCTTTCGTTTGATAAGCATATTATGGCTTAGAAGTATCGATATATGCTCGTACTTACCGTGTTTTCTTGCATAGGTCTATACAAGCGCCCGTGTTTTAGTATATTACATGACCGCAAACAAACAATTTAGTCTTGTTAAAACCTCGGTAGCTGCTAATCAAAAGGGAATTTCCCTTCAGTACGGGCGGCGTCGATTAGAACACACTCTTAGCTGTCGTTTGGTACCTAACATGTCCACGTGCTACCAGTAGAACTGCTCGTACTATGGCACAGACTTATCCCATTAGCGAGTAAGTCTTTATATTCTAGCTAGATTGATTGCTATAGCTAGATCAGAGCTATGCATCATAGTGTGTCCCATAGGTTGGTACGCAGGCGTACGTCTACATTGTATTATCCAAGCACGATGTGTACTGTCACTTATGCTTTCTCCTTGTTTTCCTCAGCTACTATCTGTGGAGTATATCTCAGCCTGGAAAAACCGGTACACCTAATTTTGATCTCTCTAAAGACCCAGAAGCAAACGTTGCCAATTCCACTTCTTATACTCCAGTACAACTAGCACACGAAAGAGTGATAACAAAAGTGTTTAACCACTATGCTATTCCACTTGATATTACTGATTGCATCCGATCATCATTCAAAGCCAAGTTATGGCGCATGGGTAAACGATACTCAAAGCAAGGGGGCAAGCAACGTGAGCAGCAATTATCGCAATGGAAAGATGGTGTGTGGAGCTTTGAAGTTAGTAGCGTAGAAGTCAACAGACAACTACTCAAAAGGAGGCGGAGTACAGAGATTCAACTTAAAGAAGAAACTGAGAAGAGAAGAAAACTTGAATCAGAAATGAGAACTGTTCTGAGCACAACAAAAAAAACAAGCAAAAAGAATTGCAAGACTATCGACTGGCCGGAAAGCAAACAGTCGAGGATCTTCTTCAAAACCTTGGAGTCAATACACTAGACAACAACGGTACAACAAACGGAAAAGTCTAGTTGGTAGTATCCAAGGAGCACTATCAGTCTGCGAAGATGAAGGCTTTAAGGCACGCTCTGTCGAACTAGAGATTATTGATACGGGTACACGTGAAGTTGTTGACTTGGGTTCTGGAACATATTCTCCCATCGATATGCATACAAACTCTACCAAAAGTAATTCCGCACGTTCCGTTCTTTATATAAAGGACAAGTTTTCTGTTTCGAATGAAGCATTTCATGAGTTGAGCATGGTGTCAAGTCTTCCAAGCTCCAGTCAAATTAAATCAGTTACTAAAAAGCTAAATGATAGTTTCAATATCTACAGCACTCCAAATGGAACGGTAGGAGTTCAACAGAGCCTGCGTGAGCGTATTATTGTCCGTCTGACTTACCTCATTGACAAATCTGGAGATGTTCCAAGCACGATTCGAATAAAATTGACAGGAGATGGAACCCAAATTGCTCGAAATTTGTCTGTTGTGAATGTCAGCTTTACGATGCTAGAAGAAGGTCAACATAAAGCTTGTTCTGCGTTTGGAAACCACAGTTTGGCTATTTTAAGAGTGTCAGAGAAGTATGAAGAGCTGAAGGATGGATTAGAGGACATCATTGCGGAGGCTAAAGATTTAGAGGTACTTACCATTAGAGACAAAGTCTACACAATTCAGTTCTTTCTTGGTGGTGACTTGAAGTTCTTAGCAGCAGTTTGCGGAGTAGAAGCCGCCAATGCTGAACATGCTTGTGTATGGTGCAAATGCCCTAAGAATCAGAGGTGGGATATGTCCCTTACCTGGTCTATTCAGGATCAATCAAAAGGTGCTCGAACTGTTGAGGAAATCAAAGATAAATGCAAACTTGGCAAGACTAGCAAGAAGCGGTTCAACTGTTGTCACCCACCTATTTTTCCTTTCGTCCCTATACAAAGAGTTATTATTGATTCTCTTCATCTCTTTTTAAGAATTGCCGATGTTCTAATCAACCTGCTCATTCGTGACTTAAGAATTTTAGATGGGATCGATAAAGCCACCAACTTTGATCAAGCCAAGTTAGGCAATACAACAAACATGAAAGCATACCAGGTGTTTTTAAATGATGTATGTAAGATTCGCTTTCAATGGATTGTAGAAAAAGAAGGGAAAAAACTGATATGGCGTGACTTGACTGGTCCAGAGAAGAGAACACTGTTTGAAAAAATTAACGTTCCCACCCTTTTTCCTTCACTTTGACAAAAGCAACATATTCAGAAATTATGGGATGATTTCTATGAGCTAATCAGATCTCTCAGTAGAAGCGATTGCGATGCCGATAACTTTGAGATTTCCTCCAAGAATTGGGTGAGGCTTTTTATTTCCGTCTATCAAACGAAAGATGTTACTCCTTATATCCATGCATTCGCTCAGCATCTGCATGAGTTTTTGCGACTGTATGGAAATGTTGTAATCTTTTCTCAGCAAGGGCTTGAAAAACTTAATGACCTAACTACCAAGCACTATCAACGTGCCACCAATCACAAGGGCTGTGAAGCAGCTTTGAAGCAAGTACTTGAGAAAAGGAATCGAATTGAGCTGCTCGAAGATGATGGGTGTCAAAGGTCGAAACAAGTACAAAAATGCAGTTTATGTAAGCAGCCTGGTCACAATAGACGCTCATGCACACATGAAATCCCTGACTGTGAAGTTCAAACCACAGATAATGAATCTTGTATGTCTCCCTCATCCGAGAGTCCATGCCAAGAGTGACGAGCTGTTTGCCAAGTTGAGACTTCCACTTACAGACTAAAGCAATCCTCCGAACTTGTTTATGCTATTACCCTGTTTATCAGATGGAGGAGCCCTGACTTTCATAATTAATTAACTTGTAAGTCACCACATTGTGTAAAAGCTCTTGATCTTGTATTGTGTTAAAACAATGTTTAATGTTTAAATTGTGTTGTATTTGTATTCTGTTTAATTTTACAATTGTGTTGTCAATTTCCGTGTGTTTTCTAATAATTATGTTATTACGATATCATCTTAGTAAAACACTTTCCTATCTTTACCAAATGTGCTTTGTACACCATAACCACACACAAACATAAAAGTTAAATTATGTCCAGTGTCAACAAGTGACATACACGGTGATGATTCAGTGCTGTCTTGCTCTTGACTGGGTACATATTCTTCCAATGGCCTACATTTACGCAAGTAAAAATCCACTGTCTCTAGTACAACATAACCGTAGTCAGCGTTGACATTCAACCCCCTGAAATGCCAATTTTTCCCTAGTATTGGGTTCAAATCCTGATAACGCTTGATCGCGTAATGCTGTACCCCTTGCACTTTCTTAGACTGTATTCCTAGTAGTCCGAGGCCTCCGTTAAAAGTAATTGCATCGAACGGCACAATTATTTTCACTTGAGGTGAACCTTTTCTGCTACAGGATAGAGATTGCTTGATTTTCACCTTCAAGTTGTTGTGTAAAGAAAACGGTTCAAATGAGCATTGGAATTCACACGCTGTATCTTCTGAACTCGCTACTTCCTCACTAGTATCACTTGCGATAGACTCTAATTCACTCTCTTCGCGCCATTCATCATAATCGATAGAATATCCCACATAGTGGATCTTGACACGCTGGCCTTCCTTTTCAACTACTTTCACTGGAAAAAGCTTGTCGCTCTTGGCGCGAACTTTCTCGGGTCTTGGTAGGCGAGTATCACAATACCTTATAGTCCTTTTCGAACGTAGCCGCCTGGAAGACGAGCTAGGTTCGCCTTGACTAGTCGAGCCACTACTAGTGCTTGCCTCCATTTCATGTGTGGGACACGCCTATTACCTGATGTCATTTGACGTCATACGTAGTAGCGAATTATTTGACAATCCCAATCCCAACGTTTTCATATGAAACCATCTACCGTAAATCGGGAAAGTTTCGTTTTTTAAATATTTTCGTGGGTAGGTCCAACCATGAAAATGAACAGATTTCACGAAACCCTCGGCGTGTTGCACATTGTAGAGTTAGCTCCTTAGTTTTGGTTTGTAGAAGGAGCTTTGCAGCTAAAGCCAACCTGCTCGCTATTGAAACTGCACTGCTAAACCAGAAGACAGCAAAGTGCTGACCTCAACCGAGACAAGGTGTGTCAAGTGGGCATGACAATGAATACAGAGTAGGTAGCCATTGCTCTTGGCTTCGATAGGCTTTTTCTTGAGATGTCTACGCACCCTAAGAGCTGTCCTGCTGTTTAGATGGAATCTACAAGTACCTAGGTAGTCAACTAAGGGCGCGTTTGTTGTCAGAGAAGTCTAAGATGGCCGTCATGCAAGGTGAGCCAGCCATAACTCAAGAACAAGAGCACTTTAGCAAAATCCACGAGTCACATTGCAAGCCATTGTCGTGCTAAGCCTGTTTATACCTTTACCGAGTTTCAGAAGTTAGCGATGGTCTCTGCAGCTCATTGGACAGACAGAATGAAGAACAGACTTCACGAAACCCTCGGCGTGTTGCACATTGTAGAGTTAGCTCCTTAGTTTTGATTTGCAGAAGGAGCTTTGCAGCTAAAGCCAACCTGTTTGCTATTGAAACTGCACTGCTAACCAGAAGACACCAAAGTGCTGACCACAACCGAGACAAGGTGTGTCAAGTGGGCGTGACCGTGAACACTGAGTAGGTAGCCACTGCTCTTGGCTTTGATAAGCTTTTTCTTGAGATGTCTA
Organism: Haliclona indistincta; assembly: GCA_964017065.1. Lineage (NCBI taxonomy): Eukaryota > Metazoa > Porifera > Demospongiae > Haplosclerida > Chalinidae > Haliclona > Haliclona indistincta. The sequence goes on from OZ024790.1 coordinate 8,334,454, forward strand.
AGCACCCACAGAGCTGTCCTGCTGTATAGATGGAATCTAAAAGTACCTAGGTAGTCAACTATGGGCGCGTTTGTTGTCAGAGAAGTCTAAGATGGCCGTCAGGTCATGCAAGGTGAGCCAGCCATACATAACTCGAGAACGAAAGCAGTTTAGCAAAATCCACGAGTCACATTGCAAGCCATTGTCATGCTAAGCCTGTTTATACCTTCACCGAGTTTCAGAAGTGAACGATGGTCTCTGCAGCTTGATGGACAGAATGAACGAACGAACGAATGACAAACGAAGTACCGTAACCCTCGCGCATGCGCCGAGGGTTAATTAAACACACGAACATTTTTAACAACAAAAATTTGTAAACACGTGTATGCCGAGTTTCGAGTTGTATGCTGTAAGTTTATGCTCAAGAGCTTGGCTGCAGCTGAAACACTGTCTGCCTGGAGCTACTGTTTAGCCAGCGACAGTGAGTGACCTTCTACTTTGCTGTTATAGGAACGACCGTCTCAGATGATCGCCAGCGCCTGAGCGTTTTGGTCTGGCCCAGGCTAACAAATGGGCAGGATTCATTCATTCAGCTGGCTCCTACACTCTTGTATACACAATAACCATGAATACAAGCATCGTTACAGCTGTCAGCAGCAACAGCTGTGCAGTTTCATCTAGAAACTCCTTACACATTGATAAATCTTCGATGTTAAAATATTTTCGTGGGCAAGTCGACCAACGAAAATATTTTAAGTCGAAAATTTAACAGATGAAAATTTGTTACACGAAAATTTCCCGATTTACGGTATTTGTACTTATATGTACAACTCACTGTCTGTAGTACAGAGATAATGATTGGAGAAAGAATAAGATATGTGGTGGTAGTTATTGATAGCACATTCTACTTCTATGCAACTCACTACCTGAAGTATAGAGAGAATGATTGGATAAAGAATAAGAAACGTGGTGTTTATTCATAGCGCAATACACAATCTACTTGTACATCTATGTAACTCACTGACTGAAGTATAGAGAGAATGATTGGAGAAAGAATAGTAGATGTGGTGGTTATTGATAGCACAATACACAGTCTACATCTACTTCTATATAACTCACTGGCTGAAGTATAAAGAGAATGATTGGAGAAAGAATAAGAGATGTGGTGGTTATTCATAGCTCAATACACAATCTACTTCTACTTCTATGTAACTCACTGGCTGAAGTATAGAGAGAATGATTGGAGAAAGAATAAGAGATGTGGTGGTTATTGAAAGCACAATACACAATCTACTTGTACTTCTATGTAACTCACTTCCTAAGTATAAGGTGAATAATTGGAGTAAGAATAAGAGATGTGGTTATTCATAGAGGAATACACAATCTACTTGTACTTCTATGTAACTCACTTCCTAAGTATAAGGTGAATAATTGGAGTAAGAATAAGTGATGTGGTTATTCATAGAGGAATACACAATGTACTTGTAACTTTATGTAACTCACTCGCTGAAATAATAGTAGAAAGAATGATTGGAGAGATGAGGTGGTTATTCAAAGTGCGATACACGATCTACAACGTAACTCACTTCCTAAAATATAAAGGAGAATGAAAAAGTCATGTGGTGGTTATTGATAGCGCAATACACAATCAACTTGTATTTCTATGTAACTCACTCGCTGAAGTATAGAGACAATGATTGGATAAAGAATAAGATATTGTGGTTATTCATAGCACAATACACAATCTACTTGTACTTCTATGTAACTCACAAGCTGATGTATAGAGAAAATGATTAGAGAAAATGATTGGAGAAAGAATAAGAGATGTGGTGGTTAATGATAGCATAATAGACAATCTACTTGTACGTCTGCGAAACTCACTTGCTGAAGGATAGAGGGAACGATTGGAAAAAGAATAAGAGATTTAAATTGGTGGTTATTCATAGCGCATTACACAATCTACTTGTACTTCTATGTAACTCACTTCCTAAAGTATAAAGAGAATGATTGGAAAAAGAATAAGACATGTGGTCGTAATTCCAAGCGCGATACACAATCTACTTGTACTTCTATGTAACTCACTAGCTGAAGTATAGAGAGAATGATTGGAGAAAGAATAAGAGATATGGTGGTTATTCATAGGTCAATACACAATCTACTTGTACTTCTATGTAACTCACTATCTGAAGTATAGAGAGAATGATTGGAGAAAGAATAATTTACCAATACTACTAATGATAAACATGACAGAGGTACATACTAACCTTAGCTGCGCTTGGCGGCGATGTTTCTCTAGTCGCCATAGCTAGTCTTTATATTGAACCTGACAAACCCTACCTGGTGCTGCACTCACCGCCCCTGCCAATGGCAGGGACAGGACGGGTAAGACAACACTAATAGTCAGACAAGATCCCTTTCGTGCTTGCTCTCGTATTTGTCTGTAAAATTGGAACCTCGTGGTGTTTGTACATAAACGACATAAACGGAATTTAACGGAAAATTACGGTGATTTGTAATTTTAGTCTTTGAGAGTTGACAGGAGCACATGAACAGAACGCGCTCGCTGTCGTAAACTACCAAGTAATGCGCGTTAAATAGATATGACGTACGTTCATACCTAGGTACAGTAAAGCGGAAGTACGTCATTAATTACTAGTGAAATGCAGGACATTTGTGGGGCGAGCCTGAGCGAGTAGTGTTGGTAGCCATAAGTAGGTGTCTAGCTGAGGAGGTGCTTTCGAGAAGCTGTGATGCACTGATTGTGCCGCAGTCGAGTGAAGGGTAAGTATTGAGCCCGACAAAGCGCCTCAGGCTTTTGAGTTTCCACAAAGCGCCGCAACGCAAGGTCGTGTAGTATGAAACGCGGGTGTAGCCGACGGAATCCAGTTTACCGCGTTCAAGCATCGTTATTAGCCAGTAGAGTCAGTGAACGAGCTCCGATTGTCATACTATGTCGAAGAGAAAGTTGGAGTGGGATGTTTCCGAGGTAGAAGAGAGTGCTCATGCAACCATTCATGGCATCGTGACCGCTGTTTCGCCTGTTAAAGTCAGTCGGAAGGATTCGAGTTTGCACTACTTCGACGGGCGACTGACGGACGGCAGAAGCAGTGCTCGTATCGTATGCTTCGACCCATCTCTGCGTAGTGCTCTGGAAAGTTCAAGAGAAAAAAAGGAAGCAGTTTCTGTGGTGAATTGCAGTGTAAAGCAGAATTCGAATAAGGATCTTGAGATAGTCGGTAATAAGCATTCGAAAGTGGTGGCGTCGCCTCGGAAATATGTCCTACCGGAGACGTCTACTTTCAGTGACAATCTTGAACACAAGACGGTGGAATTGCGTGATGTGGATGATATATCTTGTACGCAAAGAGTAACAGTGCTTGTTAAAGTGAACAGTGTGACCGAAGGTGAAGTGGTTAGTACTAGAGAAGGTGTTCAAGTCAGGAAACAAGACTGCTACGTTGGCGATTCATCTGGTTGTTTAAAGATAGTTTTGTGGGAAGAAGATGTTGGTAGCATGGAGATAGGCATGAGCTATAAGGTCGAAGGTGCTGTGGTCAAAATATTTGATGGAGTCAAGTATTTATCGGTTGGTAAGACCAGTGCTGTCAGAATGATTGATGATATTGGAGAAGTAGAAGCTGATGAAGTGGAGGAAGATGATGAGCTTACAGCGAATAGTGGCACAGCTAGGCGTGGATGTGTGATTAGTGGAGAAATCAATGGTGTATTAGTGTGTTCTGAGTATTTGTCTTGCATATCCTGCAAATCTAAGGTGAAAGAACTTAATGAAATGATAGGGGAGTGCACCAAGTGCAAGATGACCATGAAGAATAGAAAATGCAGCAGTAGCAGTATGGCAAAGGTGCTGATAGCAGATAAAAAAGAACCAGTTACGTTGTTTGAAAACGTTATTGTCAAGATAATTGATGGAGTCCGTGGTGAGAATCTTTCAATGAAGCTGCTATGTGCACCTGAGTATAAATATTGCATTGATTATCGTGGCATTGTGTTTGCTGTGCAGAAGTTATGAACAGATCATAATGATTAATAATTACATTGTGTTTAATCACATTATCATTATGATTGAATGAAAAGAAATTTAATAGCAAATAATCATTGAGCAGAGAGGGTGGTCGTCCATTGGAGGAGGAGGATCAGACGATGCATGCTAGTCGTCCATTGGAGGAGGAGATGGTGTGTAGTCGTCCATTGGAGGAGGAGATGGTGTGTAGTCGTCCATTGGAGGAGGAGATGGTGTGTAGTCGTCCATTGGAGGAGGAGATGGTGTGTAGTCGTCCATTGGAGGAGGAGATGGTGTGTAGTCGTCCATTGGAGGAGGAGATGGTGTGTAGTCGTCCATTGGAGGAGTAGATGGTGTGTAGTCATCCGTTGGAGGAGGAGATGGTGTGAGATTGTAGTCATCCATTGGAGGAGATGGTGTGAAAGGATAGTTATCCATTGGTAGAGGAGATGAAGCAACAGGACTGTCGTTTGGTAGAGGAGATGGAGTGACAGGACAGTCATCCATTGAAGGAGATGGAGTGACAGGATAGTCGTCCATTGAAGGAGGAGATGGAGTGAGTGTTGTAACCATTAGAGAAAGAGATGGTGCAAGTGGCGACTGTGTAGGGGGATAATTATTCACTGGAAGAGATACAGTATTTGTAGTCCTGCAACCAATAGTAGAAAGTTCCATTGCAGACAGTCTGCCATCTTCGATCTGTCTTTCTTGCAGTCTGCGACTCTTTGAAAGGTTTGCTAAGCGTTGAAAAGGAAAGGGCGGATGAAGTAACAAGTTGGATATTGACCTTACTCGAGAACAACCTACAAATGAAAGACCTGAAGAAAATTCCTTTTTGCCTATATCAATGACAACACTGTCCAAAGTGAGACCCTGTGCCTTGTGAATGGTTATGGCCCATGCTAGCTTCAGTGGGAGTTGCAGTCGAGTGGAGTGGGAATCTGTCATTGAACAGGTACGACGCAAGGGACATATGGGAACTGAGCCATCAGGTAGTGTAGGACCAGAGTATGCATCAAACAGAACAGTTACTGCAACAGGCAAATCAGGAGGTGTTCCACCAGGACGATAGCAGATAGACTTGACAGTTCCCATTGCTCCATTGACTAGTCCCATATCAACCCACAAATTTGATGAAAGCATTACTCTAGCTCCAATAGCAAGACATATTATAGGCTCAAGTCCAGAGGCATCATCTGGTGAGGCCTTAGCAGCATTTGGACCAGTGTGGACTGCCTTAATGGTAGCAATAGGCCGACAACATGTTTGTAACTTGGCAACATTGTACTCAACCACAGACTCAATTGTTGGGAACAATCGAAGGGAATTTGCAAACATTGACACATCTAGTACTTGAGCTTGTGTTCTTGTCATGAGGTGTCTCCAATCTTCCTCTGTGACATTTCCATTTCTAAGCCGAAGAAGAATGTCACGAAACAACACTTGATTAGCACATTGTCCAGACTGTCGCATGACATGATCCAAAACTATTGCCTTGTCAAATTCTTGATAGGCGTTGCTTCCGAGGTCAGACAGTGCAGTACGAGTGCCAGTAGTATACAATGGAAGATCCATTACAGGAGGAAGTTGTCCAAAATCACCAAAGAGAAGACATGAGCAACCTCCTAGCACTTGGTCTGAATGGTGTGGGAACACTTGACGAAGTCGTTTGTCCACTTGTCCAAACATCTTCCTACCGACCATTGACATCTCATCAATTATAAGGTACTCCATATCTGCTAGTGATTGCTGAAAATTGTTAAGACGCTCTCCGTCAAGATCTCTGAAATCTCCCTTAGTTGGAAGGCTGAGTAGAGAATGAAGGGTGCTACCATCGACATTGAACGCTGCCACACCAGTTGGTGCTGCTACACGAAGCTTTTTGCCCAAGAGCAATCGTAAGCAATTGATGAGGAAAGACTTGCCAGTACCAGCAGTACCAGACACTATCAGCCGTAGCGGAGGAGATCCATTATTGTCAAGATGCTGCTGTACTAATTTATATGCTTGTAGTTGCTTACCCTGCAGTAAACGAGGATCAGCAGTGGTGGTATATGTGCGAGGAGCAGCTGTTTGACGATGGCGACTAAGAAATGTTGGCAGCTCTTCCAGATTAGAATACGAATCTGACAACTCTGACCAGTTACACCCGTCATCAGAATTGAACTCAGGTTGGAGGTCTGCATTGCGTTGGCATATCAACATCCACTCTTCTGTAGCTCTAATCAGACGAGTTCGTGTTGGTTCCTGAGATAGAAAATCTGAACTATGCACTGCATGGTGCGTGAATTTTGACTAACCTCTGCATCAGAATCCTGATCATCCTCAGTTGTCTGATTCTGCAGTTGTTCGAGTCTATGAATATCATCTTCAAGTGATGGAGGAATGTTACCAGAGTGGAGAAAGCTGGCATAGGCTTCAGCAAAAGTGCGAAATGCTCCTTTGACCTCTTCGACGTGACGAAATGGCACATGCTGCATCAGCTTGTACTGACAGTACTGTTCGTATTTCGGTCCACTAGGGTCAGGAGAGCAATATGGTCGAATGATCACTACTTTTGCCTTGTGACGCTTAGGCTCTGATCCTGCCTCCTTTGGCATGCTGTAGTTCTGTGCAAAGTGGAAGAGTTTCATCTCCTCAAAGGTAGTACTGCCAGGACGTAGTATATAGTGATCAAGAATGGATGATACTGTTGCCTGTGTATCATCCTGTATTTGACTTTGTACCTGCCTAGATCCGTCTAGACTAAGGATGGTAAAGTCTCGAGAAGAACGAATCATAGGAAGTTGAAGAAGCAAATGGCATGTTTCCTGTGATGAGTAGTCTCTGTCACCCACACTGTTAATGAGTAGCTTCTGTACTGCCTTAAGAGAGGTGCTTTCTTCACGTAGACTTCTAACAATATTAGCATATACCTCCCTTAATGGTAGTGACCGAGGCTCAGTCTTGGTGGCATATTTGGTGACATACTCAATAACTTTGCGCCTTGAAACACAGTACTGCATGTCCACATTAGCACGCCAAGCAGACAACTGAACTGGATTGAAGCTGTTTATGAGTCCATCGTTCCGAGCAGTCAACAGCACTGGCTCTTGGTCTTCACTGTCGTTCTCCTTATCACCAAGCATAAGAGATGTTTGAGGTTGCAGTGGCTTTGGATAACCAAAACGACATTTCTGAACTCCATGACTGGTACGCAGGCAGTAGGCAGCAGAGCATCGAGTGTGACGTTGACAGGTGGCTATCAGGTCAGAGAGATCTTGTTGATAATCTTCTATTTCAGAATAAGGCTTGCTGCAGATGTGTGGATTGGTCTTAGGAAGAGGAGCATCTGCAACATTGCTACCATCAGCCAGGATTGCGGGATTGGTGGTGTAAACTATTCTGTCCACAAATTCGAGAAGTTCATGTTCTGGTTGTCTGTCAGCACTGTTTGGTGCTTGTGAGGTTGCTCCTGTACTGGCCTCTCCATCAGCCGTGGTAGTCTCTTTTATTTGAGCAAGTATAGTTGACACGTTAGGCGCGCTTTCCAGCCAAGCTACTCCATGAACATGAGGGCTACCTCTATGTTGCCACTCGAAACGCATCCAATAGTCAGTAGCTCCAAGAACTCCTTTGTAAAACACCTCAACAAACTTGGTGATGCGGTGGTAAAAGAACCAGTCAGCGATGGCTGGGTTGTCGTTGAGCGCTTTTAAACGACTAGAACTGCTGTCAGTGTCGTTAGGGCAGATGAGACGAGCTAGTTCAGGCCACTGAAGGTCAGCTGCACTGTGTGTGAAGAAAACAGTAGGTAAACCCAATGTGTCGACCATGGCAATCAAGCGGCTTCTCTGCTTGAACCAGTACTGACGGGTACCACGAAGACCTGAAGCATAGTGTAGAACTCGATTCGAAAATATCTCCCCTTCTCTGCCAATCATGTCTCGGAGTTCATCCATTGACAGATGGTCATCGTGAGGGTTTTGACGAACATAAATTCTGCCAGTTTGGAGAGCTCGATGCCTCATTTCAGTGTTCAGAGCAAAGTATCTGAACCGAGGATGTTTAGCAAACCTACCATCATGGTACTGCATCAGATGCTTAAAGTAGTTGCCAATGGTCACAGTACGAGGTCGTGGAGCTACAAAGTCAGCTGCACCAGTGGGAAAGAGAGTGGGGAAAGCACAAGACATGTAGCCCTCAGTAGTGAACTCGTTGATTGGTGTACCACTTGATGATGGCCATGGAAGAACAGGTGGTGCACATGGTTGCTGTAGAGTCTGTCTGATAGTTTGCTGTTCTGTACAACCTGTGGTAGGTATCGGAATGAAAGTACTGGCAAGAGGAGTATCATGTGGTGACATGACTTGTTGCGCTGGTGCCTCTACCTCATCCGACTGTACTGCCATTGTGACAAGCCCAGAAAGGTGTCCATCAACAGGTAGTAGACCCAACACATCATGATCGATACTCACGTTGCGATAATAGATGTTATTTACAGTCAACCACTGCAGAGCATGTAGTACAACTGACCTCCTCACACGAAAGTCACGATGATATCCCACAGCACCTTCCTTACGAATCACAACAACATCAATTTCAGCTGGTGTACGTGGTAGCCTGTCTGCAAGAGAAGCGATGTTTTGTGGAAGATTAATGACATGCCCACTGTAGCCATATTGCCCATGAGGTAGCCGATACAGAGTCATGATGGGTAGAACTGCCGAAATGAGCATCTCTTCTATGGGAGTTAAACCCTGCAAATGACAGACATAATTATTATCAATTCAGTTATCAATTCATTTTGTTAGTACTAAGTACCTGCAATTGTGAAGGAATATCTCCAGGGTCCATGTTGTTAGCCTGAGAGTACAACTTCGGTGAGTACGAACTATCACGCTGACACCTGTTGCACTGCTCATTAGATGTGATGGTCAATCCAGGAAAGCTCTCATGGCATGTCTGACACAAAGGCACCTCTATACTGCTCATAGAGGCATGAAATTTTATCATCTTGGCTCTCACAACAGGTTGGTCAAGTGCAGTCTGTAGATGGGCTGGTTGCCTTTGTCGACTTTCTTGCATGCGCTGTAGACGTCGCTCATGTTCCTGTTCTCTCATTTGCCGCAGCCTGTCCTCTCTCTGTTCTTCGGATTCTTCACCACGTCGCTCATGTTCCTGTTCTCTCATTTGCCGTAGCCTGTCCTCTCTCTGTTCTTCGGTTTCTTCGCCACGTCGCTCATGTTCCTGTTCTCTCATTTGCCGCAGCCTGTCCTCTCTCTGTTCTTCGGATTCTTCACCACGTCGCTCATGTTCCTGTTCTCTCATTTGCCGTAGCCTGTCCTCTCTCTGTTCTTCGGTTTCTTCGCCACGTCGCTCATGTTCCTGTTCTCTCATTTGCCGCAGCCTGTCCTTTCTCTGTTCGTCTGTCTCTTCACCACGTCGCTCATGCTCCTTCTCTCTCATTTGCCGCAGCCTGTCCTCTCTCTGTTCTTCTGTCTCTTCACCACGTCTCTCATGCTCCTTCTCTCTCATTTGCTGCAGCCTGTCCTTTCTCTGCTCTTCGGTCTCTGCATCTCGTCGCTGTTGCTGCTGCTCTCTCATTTGCTGCTGTCTTTCCGCTCTCATTTGAGAAGAACGCTCAGCACGACGTTCCTTGTCACGAGCTCTGCGCTTGCTGAGTCTCCGTTCTTTTTCTTCAGCGGTTTCAGCAGCTCGACGAGCCCGTTCACGTTCTCTCCTCCGCAACAATTGTAGTTCTCTCTTAGAACCATGCATCAGTAGTAGTATACACGTGCTAGCTGTCGCGATTACAAGTTCACCACGACTTAACATACTGATAATATTCCTTACAACACACACTGAAATACTAACAGCTCAAACAAATCAACATACAAAAACCCACAAACAGACTAATCAGAGATAGAAAACTAATAGACACACCAGTAAAGACCAAAATACGATAACATCACTAACCAATGACATTTAACACCTACTTAGTATATGAGATAGTCCTACCACAATGTAACACGCACAGACAACACACTAACAGTTGAGCAAAATTGAAACCATCCGGTGAATTACAACGCGGGGGCATTTACGGAATGACGTACGCATACATAGATAGATAGATAGATAGATAGCGCGGGGGACGTTTTCGAGCAGTATGGGGCTCGCTCAGGCTCGCCCCAATTAAAGTGTTTGCACTGTACGTTGCACGCTCCTTCTGTTCATGTGCTTCTGTTCATGTGCTCCTGGAGTTGAATAACTTCAAAATTTTATCTCTAAATCAAAAACAGTATGTCGTTTTTTCAGGTCAGCATTCATGCATCTCATGCTCTAGCCTGCATGGCTCGATCCCATCCCAGTTATCATGAGACTCATCATTATTCATTATTAACCCTTTAATTGCTGAATATTTATTGCCGAAATTTGAGTTGCTCTAAACTGACAGTTTGTCTTGCGATTTTCTACAACATGCAGTACGCTAGCTGTTCCAAATTAACTAGCACTGTTTTTTCCTGGTATGTCAAAGTTTACGACCATGTACTAAACTCTGAGTTGGCCACTCCCACTTCGGAACTGAAGCCGCTTAAGGGACTACACGTCGAACATCAGAATGACGAAAATTTCAGTTTCTTCGGGCAAACAAAGCGTGGTCAAAGACAGTTATCATCAAAGAAACTCACAAATCTGCTTGTGGGCGGAGCAAACACTGTAGAAAGAGTAAAAATTTTATTCAATGAGCGGACAAGCCACGCCCACCAAAATGGATTTGTGAACTGAATGGCTCGTGGTGAGCAAACGTATGCATGCGTTTTTGCGTAAAGTGTTCAGTCTGTCAGTCACAAGGCCGCGAATATTTAATTAGTTTCGTAGTTTGCACAAGAATTGAGCTACAGAGGTCAGCTAAGAACGCAGCAAGGTCATTTGTGGCGCCAGAGGTAGGCAAAGTTCACCCGCTCCGCTAGCCTCGCCTCCAGGCCACTCCCCCAAAGCTGAGAGATGGCCTGGTACAGACTGTCTGCGCATGCTCCAAAATTACACCAAAACTGGTGTAATTAGTAAAACACCGTGTATGTTCCGTGAATTTGTTCGCGCACGTTTAGATATACGTCCGTTTCAATTTACATCAACAATGACTAGCGCTACTGTTACTGCTACCGATACCTTCAATGACGCTGTAAAATATGCTCTTGAGAGAGTTGGCAAAGCTGGAATGGTGCTGCTCGTACGCGATATTACAGCAACGCAGGCTGTGCTGTCTGGCACCACGTAGCTGTAATATCGCGTACGAGCAGCGCTCGGCGAAAACATCGCATGGATTCCTGCACAGATGGCAGATGAGCATGCTCGAGCAGTTTTAGCTTCGTACCTTCCGCACAACTAAAGAAAGAGTGTGTACAATCAATCGTGCTTAGTCTTCAAAGGGCGAGCTCGTAGCTCCGCGATGGCTAACACTGCATTGCTCAAATTTGCTATATTCGATGCCTATCAATAGGCAAGCAAACTGCACGTAGCGACTCTGTCTGCACGAATACCCATGGCTAGGAAAATACAGCTACTTGCAAAAATCATGAATATAATTATCTTATTATTAGTGTAGATATTGCGCGCATGCGTAGACAGTCTGTACCAGGCTATATTATTATGATATCTAGCCTGGAGGCGAGGCTACCGCTCCGCTTGCCCACCCTCCCCCTCCCACCCATGTCGTAAAACATTTGGGTCCCTCGGCCCTCTAGCTCCACCCTAGGACCGCCCAGCAGTTGGTAAAGTCGCTGTGAAGTCACCCGGTTCGGAAACCCTACCCACCTATTTAGATAAAAAACGTTTCTAGTTTTGCCGTCTCGTGAGAGGGCTAGGGTTTCAATAGTAATAAAACCTTAGAGGGGAGGATCTAATGCGAACGAGCCTACGCCTACTTTATAGTAAAGATGGCTGCTGTTTATAGGAACCTAGAGGCGATCAAATCCACTGAAGACGAGTCATTTCTGCTGTCTGGCATTCTATTCTACTAGGAGCCAAGTGGACAAGCCTTTTAAACTTCTTTGTGACAATGAAAAGGCGTTGCAACGAGAAGAAATCTCAGCTAGAACCGGCTGCATGAATGTCATAGCTTGTCTGTGAATTCAAGGTCCTGAACACCTACATGATCTCTGAGTAGAACTGGTGAGTCTACCAATAGGTAGAAATGGTCAGATTGTATTATAGGAGCATCACTGTTGTTGGTTTCAGTCCTGTAAATAGACCGCCCCAGCTGCTATAGCTATATAGCTCTCTATAGCTAGTACGCATTCAGCTGCTTTATTTCACAGAGAATTTGTTTCATGCTTGTCTTGTTAACGTATCTGAGGCTAACAGTAGTCAGGCGTGGCATGACTATTCGCGTTCACGGAATAGTCAAAGGACATCAGAATACTGTACGGTATACCTGCATGTACCTCTGCAACTATATTTGTAGAACCAATTAGATTGCAGAGCGGTTACGAAGAATGTAGTGATGATATAATGTAGTAGCTATGACATCTGGCGATTTATGGTGAGTCTCTCGAGTGGCTGAGCTTCTCTTTGTCAGTACTCTACAGCCAAGGCAGACCACTTCCTTTGCTTCTGATTGGGAACATACAGCCGCAGCCAGCGCCATCGCGTAACACGTGGGTTAGTCACGCCCACGAAAATTACATCTGCGTTGGCGTAGTCAAATTCCTAAGGTACAGTATTCTAATGTCCCCTGACTATTCTGTGAACGTGAACAGTCAGGCCATGCCTGACTAGGCTAGCTGCATGAACAGCACACTTGTAATCACAAACTGAAAAGAACGTTGTCTTGTACAAAAGTACCGAGCACTTTACCTAGTACCAACGAGCACACACGTCTAGCCTCTGTTGCACAATAGTTAAAATTAGGCTACTGATACGTGAAATTGATTGTGGAGGATGAATGCAGCGAAATGGGTAGAAAAATGTTTGCACAAAAATTAATTTGTCTTCCTCTTAACGACACACGTAGCTCATGGGATTCTGAAGAACCGCCCAGTCTCCTGAAAGGTCCACTTTTCTTAACAAGAGGTCCACTTCCTTAGCCAAAATTGAGGCAGCTTGTTTTCAGTGAAAATAGCACATCTATAGGTAGTCCTACGCGACTGTTCATGAGAATTAGCGCAAAAAAATCAATTCACACAGCCACCCCATGATTTTTAGTAAGACAAACTTTTTGCGGCACAAGAAAAAGAGGCCTTTCTGTAAATTCCTGGCTACGGCCTTGTATAATGAGGGTTTTGTATAATCTGCCAATGATAATGATAGGCATAAAATAGGCTTATTATTGACTGTTGTCTTGTGTGTAGCCCTAGATTTAAGGTTATCGAAATTAATTATTTTCTCTCTCTCTCTCAGACTATTAATTTTGTGAAATCTGACAGGGTTATTACTAAACTCCTATTTTGTTCTAGGAGAATGAACATCAGGTTTGTCATAATGAGTGACAACGTACGTGCTGCTTTATTTGATGGTGTTATGTCCACAGGTGCAACTGAAAAAGTGATGGTCTGGCAAGTCGTAACAAAACAGATTATAGCTAAGTAGTTAAGTATGAACTCTTGGTATTTCGTATCGCAATAATTATTTTTATTATAACAATGAACACACTAGAAGTGCGTAACACACACGGTCTAATTGTAGTACAATGGTTTGTTACAATGAATCGTACCATCCACTGAAATAGTCCTGAGACAAACAGTTGCAAAATTCTTCCAGTGACCTAGCTTGCAATCTGGTAAGCGCTGATGAAGTGTAGCTTGACTGTAGGAGTAGATTAATAGTGCTTTTAAGAAAAAATTCCATCTCATAGTGATCTTGAGACTAAGTTGCATACTAATCTGGTGGACTTGATGTTTAAGAATACTGTGACAGCAATGAAATGAAGAAATGACAATTCATAGTGATCTAGAGACTAAAGTGCAGTAAGATGCATACTAATCTGGTAGACTTGATGGGTAAGAATACAGTGAAAGCACTGAAATGAAGAAAATGTCACTTCATAGTGATCTTGTGACTGAAGTGCAGTAAGTTGCATACTAATACAGTGGAGCTAGTGAGTGGGAATACAGTAAATGAAAATATGCACTCTCATAGTGATTGTGGT